>VZTH01009550.1:23060-68140 GCA_013397815.1 Aleadryas rufinucha | reverse complement strand
TCCACACAAGCAACACTTGTATCTACTGACAGGAAAGCAGAATTTTCTATCATGAATATCCATTAAAAATAGAGAAACATTACTCAGAGTAGGTGCCTGACCACTGGAATCCTGCAGACTGAAGAGTCTGGATAAAGACACAAATCCCAAAAGAATTTGACTGTCTTCTTTCAGAGAAAGAAATGGATGGTCAGCTCGACATGTGGCACTCTGAAATTGAGTCATAACCTAAACAAATTGGCAGAGGTTTTTATCTGCTCCATTTGCTGGTAGTGGGACACAATTCCCTGTCTAAAGAGCTTTTGGTTGGATCACAGGAAGGTGAATATTAATGTCTATTCTAAGAGCTTGGGACCTGTTGTGTCTCTGTATCTGCCCAATGCCAACTGTGTGAGTATTTTCCAATTTATGGGTGGGGGATTTGTGTGTGTGGGTGTTTTTGCTGGGATTTTCTCTGTGGTGGAGATTTTTGTATTATTCTATTTATTCCTCTCCTGAATGCTGGCTGCATCCCCCAGGCTGGAACTCCCTGACACTTATCCAGTATCTCTCCTACTTTTTTTTCCCCCTCTGGCAATTCACCTACTTTTACCAGACAGGCCAAGAGCCATCCTGAAATTGTCCTGTGCCCCATTCACTCAGGAGCCTGGTATTTTGATTTTGCTTTTCAAGAGAGAGAGTGAGAGCAAGTGTGGCATTTTCTTGTCCAGGCAAACTTGCAATTACTTCATGTGTCTGCCTTTAAAAACCAGTTACTCTGATTGCTCTCACCTCTGAAACATTAATGTGCCTTTGAGCCAGTGATAAACTTAAGGAGCCTCCTCTGATGAGAGCAGGGATGAGTAAATTCTGTGCCAGCCTCGCCTTCCGTGACCTCACTTTTTGGCTCTGAGTAACAGAACTTGGTTTGCATTGCTAGTATAGCTTCAGGGCTGCTTTTCCAGAGCTTCTTACACGTTTCCTTCCAGTCTAGTGCATGCTTAATTATCACCCTGTGTAGCAGTGACTCTGAAATACCTCCTCCAAGCCTTGGCACAGCAGTGCTGTGGAGCAGGGCAGGCAGGGCGGTGGCAGCTGCCTGTGATTTAAGAAAAAACCCTCGGCGCTGCGGTTTCACAGCCAGGGGCTGAGTGAAGGGCAGCAGAGCTGTGCTCATCACCTTGACCTGCTGGCATCAGGGGAGCTCCCTGGGGAGTGTTTGTGAGCCCTGCTCCTCGTGGGTGAGGGATCTTCTCACTCCTCTGCTGGTCTGACACGAGCTGCCCAGGCTGGGGAGCTCTGGGGGGCAGCGGGAGCTGATGGGTGTGGGGGGACAGTGGGCAGCTCATGGGGCTCTCTGGACCCTGAGAGCAGCCCTGCAGCTCCCACAGTGTCCTGTGAGCCCTTGGTGTGCACAAAGCTGGTACCAGGCACTGAAGGAGCAGTGGATGAAGCTTAGCTTGGCCAGGGAGTGAATGAAGTACAGCCAGAGAGGGGGTGTGATAACAGGTATGGAATAAATCATGAGCTAGGGACGAAGCTGTACTTCACAGGAGCTTGTCACAGAGGCTGTGCCATCACCTGCACCACGACAGACAGCTCTGGGGCACCCTTGGCAAGAGGGCAGCAGAATCCTGGTGTTACCTGTCCCCTGGAGAGCCTGAGCTAGCCCAGGGTTCACGTTGTCCAAGCAGTTGTCTTTATCCTGTTCCGGGTGGGGTTGAGTCCTTTAAAAACACAATGACAAAACCCTAAGCAAGCCAAAAGCCCCTCTCCTTGTCTGCCTGACATGAATAACCCTGAGGCAGATGGGGCAGTGCTTTGTTGTGGGTGCTGCTGCTGCCCCACAGAGCTGTGTTTCAGAGGGTCCTCTCAAACCAGCACTCAGAAATCCAACAGGTCCTCTGAGAAACAGCTGCTGCTGTAGCACCCTGAGCTGGCTCTCCCAGGCAGGCAGTGCCAGCAGGCAGCATTTTGTCCTTGGGGATAATTCCCCTGCTCCCTCTGTGGCCCTGCAGCCTCGGTGGGGGCAGTTTGGGGCCGTGTCCCCCTGCCCCTCTCCCTCCCTTCCCTCACAGCCTTGCCCAGAGGCAGCCACGGCGATGCTGCAGCTGTGCTGAGCATCCTGCAGTGAAATAACCAATGCTTCCAGTATTCAGATGGAACCAGGCCATCATCTAAAAGGTTTGCTGAAAAATAAATGGCAGCATAATGTGGCCCTGGGTTCCCAACACAGTATAAATGCCCATTTCGTGGGACAGTGCATAGTTTTGAGTGGGAGAAGGGTGTTTAACATGGGGAAGTGGGAAACTTTTTCATGCTCTGAGGAATTGGTTGAAGAGGAATCAATCTCAGTCAGGCTCTGCCCTCCCTGAGGCTGCCTCCAGCCTCTCTTGCTGCCTATGGCAAAACCTCTCTCAGGGTGCCCCTGTCAGCTCTCAATGTTTGTACTCCATCTCTCTGTCACTACCTGAAATATTTAAACTCTGGAATGCTGTTTAGCTCCTGTTTTGTACTTAAACCCAAGAATTTCACTGGAAAAAAGAGCAGTCAGGGATCTGAGTGGTTTCAAAGCTCAGTGATAGCATCTGAAGGTTTCCTTGCTGCAGTGCAGTTACCAGTGTGTAACACAGAGATTGATTGAAGAACCAATGGCCACCAGTAGCTATTGGATAAAATACCTTATGGAATAAAACTCAAAGACATTGAAAGATGCCGCTTGACAAAAAAACTCCCTGCCATGGCCAATCTCACAGCTCCAGGAGCTTCCACCTCCACCTTCCCTTGCTCCATCTGCAGCCAAGGGAGATGCTGCCCCAAGCAGTGGTGCTGCCAGGTGCCAGCTGTGTGTGCTCCTGCTGTCCCCAGAGGTCTGCAGGGGAGGCAGAAGGACCGTGACCCCTCTGCTGCACTGCTGACTTGCTATTTGTCATCCAGGCACAAGATGTCTCTGTGGGCTCTCCAGAAATTTTAGATTGAAAAAAAAACCCAACCAACCCAAGACAAATGTGTAGCTCAAGCTGTGTGGGAAACCTGTCAGCTCGTGTTTGTGCTTTTGTTTGTTTTGTTTAGCGAGCGTTTCCTGTGTTAAAGAGGCTGATGGGTTGTGGTTTGTACCTTCCCCGCTGCCCCAGCCCCTGGCAGAGCACGGACACCCAGGAAGGGAGGGCAGGGAAGGACCTGCAGGGATTGTGATTCCAGAGGCCTTGGGAAAGAGGCCCTCAGGGATTAGGCAGCAGGGTTAGATAACAGAGCAGCTCATCCTCTCATTTCTGTATTGAGAGACACATTCCAATTGCCTGAGTGTTTAGGACATCAATAAACACCTTTTTCATTGTATCTGAATTGATAAAACTGATGAAAACTCAAGGTTTGAAATCTCCTGGAGTCTGAATGCTTGATTTGCACCCTAGAATTTTAATTGAGAATTAATTCTGGCTTTAATATTCTTTAGAAATTTACTTGTTTTAAATAAGAAATCTGTAGGGCTTCTTTCTAAACTTAAAAAAATTGCTATAATTGTGTTACACCCAAGCATTTAGTAACGGCCAAGAAAAGATTGCAAAAGCATTAACTTGTGAGCTGGTGTTTCACCTCTGGATCTCAGATAAATATCTTTGCTTTCTAGATGTGATAATGGCCATTTGGTGCTCCTGGCTGCTAAACCCCCATGAATGGAGCTCTGCTCGCTCACGCTCAGTGGAGCAGACAGAGTTTGCACGGGGCACAGAGTGCCTTGAAAAGTCACTGCCTCTTATTCAGGCTGACCTCAGCCTCCGAGTCTCTGGCCTGCCAAAAATGCAATAAACTTGTGGCTGTTAAAGCCAGATCTTCCCAGCACAAGCAGAGGAAGCCCATCCAGCCTTGCTCCAATAACTCCATTGCATCACACACAGCAAAAGTCAGGAGCTCAGCAGGACTCTGCCTTAACTCGAGATACAGTGTTAGGTTTGATTGAAAAACACAGATTTCTATGGCTCAGAAATCCACCAAGGATGGAGTAAACGCATCTCCATGTGAAGCTTGTTCAGACTGGGTGCAGGTTCTCTTGCAAGATGATGGTTTTTAGAGCACAGCATGGAATTCTGACACAGCAGGCAAATGGTGATGATGATTATGTGGAGTAATTGTGTTAGACTGTGCTGGAAAAATAATCTCCTTGTGAACAAAGCATGTGATGACCAAAACATGAACACTCAATTCAGTTGTCCACTGCTACCCTGGTACTGCTTATTTAGCCTTGCTTTACAGGCAATGCTTTATTTTGTAATCACGGTGTTTGCAGTAAATCTGCAAACAATGGTTGGACTCCTACAAACTGGAAGCAGGGAAATTATTTTTAAAACCACTTTCCCAGGTGGGATCTGAGGATGTATAATACCCCCACTGACACAAATTGCTCCTCTGGGGCTGAAGAAAGTAAATAAGATGTAAGGAAAATGACATTGTGGTGTTAAATTCTTAATCCTTTATCTTAGCTCGGGATTCCACCTAATACTCTTGCAATTAAGAGATTCTCAGATTACTGCCTTGGCTCTCATGTCTTTAGTCTTCCTTTACAATCTTGTCAATAGTAGGATTGATAACTTTTCCTCCAGTGTGGTAGGATTTGATGCCAATCAGCAGCAATCCTGTGAGCAAGCAACTCTCACATCTAACTGGTTATATCAACTGCAAATGTAACAGGGAGCACAAAGGGCTCTTCCCTACCCCAAAACCAAGTTGTGACATTTGTGATGTGCAGTGTGAGTAGAGAGCTCACAGGAGGGGGTAGATTTGTCAAAGAACTGACCCCAGATGTTCTCAAGGCCCCAGCAGCCAAGCAGGCACAGGCAGGAGCAGGAATTCCTCCCTTTCCTGCTTAGCCCAGCTGAAACCGAAGGATGTGTGTGGAGTCTGAACAGGTAAATTTGGGGAATGGGCGGGAAAACTCCCAAAACTGTGAGAACAGGTAATGTGGTAGAAGTACCAACTGGTGTTCAACCAAAGATTTCTGTCAGAGGTGTCCTGGGAATTGGGAAAAACGCTCCCAGAACTGACAGTGGCCGCCCTTGTGCAGATACCCCAGAGCTCTGTCACACCTGCCAGGCTCTCGTAGTGCTGTGTAACAGGTTGGGAACTCATTCACTTGACTGTAAATTAAGAATTGCAGTGTTTTACTACTAATCAATAGTATTTAGGGTAATAAACTTTGTCAGAGTCAAACATTCCTGTCCAGTTCATGATTTAATGAGACACAGGATGATTCCTGTTTGGAGGTGCTTTGTGCAGCCCTTGCTGTGTGTTGTGTTACACTTTGTGTAATTGGAATTTGTATCCATTTCTAAGGTTTTACAGGATGTGTGTGTTTCCTTTGTGAGTGCTTAGACAGATTAGGAATAGAGGATGAATACAGGTGTAACACAGTGTAGAAGCTCAAGTTGAAGGTGGAATACCCCTGTCATGGGGGGATAAATAAATCCTGGATTTGGTCATTTTAACCCAAACTGCATCTGTCACTTGGGAACACCATGTGTGAAATGGCTGTGTTCTCTGTGCAATGCTTTTATAAACAGATAAAACAAAATGTCAGTGTTCTGAGTGGGGTTTAGGCATTTAAAACTTAATTTAGTAGATAAATGTTTGGGTTAAACAAAGTCACCTCATGCCTTCCTGCAGAGCCTTTGTTTTCCTTTGGCCAAGCAAGGGCGACAATCGAGTCTGTGTGGCACTAATAGACAGGACAAGTATTTTATCACTCAAAATAAATTAGCATGGAAATAAATCTGAGCTGTAATGTGTCCTGACACTCTTGTAAATCACACAGGACTGCAGTGATGTCTCCTCTTATGGCTTACCCCTTAAAGTGTTTGCATTTTGACAGCACAGAGTCACAGCAAGGGAAGGAGCTGGGGCTCTCAGGGCTCTTCTCATCCATGCAGTGATGTTCCAGCCCTTAGCTACAAAAATTGCAATGACATTAGCTAGAAATCCAGGATCTTTAGCAAAAACACTCATCAAGGCTGTGGCACAGAAGTAGCTGTGGAACAGGCAAAGTGCAAAATTACGTTGAGAGTAAATTTGATT
Organism: Aleadryas rufinucha; assembly: GCA_013397815.1. Classification (NCBI taxonomy): domain Eukaryota; kingdom Metazoa; phylum Chordata; class Aves; order Passeriformes; genus Aleadryas; species Aleadryas rufinucha. The sequence continues at coordinate 62,095 of VZTH01009550.1, read as the reverse complement.
GAGGCACAAACATTCTTCATTAAATGCAGAATGGACTTCTGAACATGCACAGAGAGGTGCCCATGGTTAGTGAGCCCAGCCCTGACTTTGGTCCTTTCCCACTGCTGCTCTGATGCATGAACTGAGCTGAAACTCTGTTTTCAGTGGTGCTGTTAAATTATATTTTCATTTATGCTTATTTGGTATTATATATATTTGATTTAGCCCATAGGTTGGCCACCACATAGAATAATTAATTTCTTTGGTTATTAAAACTCTGTTAAAACCAGGAACATGGTCATTACCACATACAGTCATAATTTCACAGTTTAGCAAGATCAATTGCACAAACACTTCCAAGAGGTTTTGGTTTTGTCTGTTTGTGGCTGAAGAACTCAGTCCCTGACTAAGTCTATTAAGCTTATTAAAGATCAGCTTATTTCCCAGTCATTGTAGTTCTCTTGGTTTACAGAACTTGCCTCAACCACACAAAGGTCAGGGATAGAGAAGGACCTTCCAGGCAAATATGAAACCAGCTGATGTGTAAATGTTCTAACTATTGTATAAATATATATATATATATTTTAAGTGATAATATTTTTTATTCAAAACTTGTGCTTTAGTTCCCAAGGCAACACAAAGCAGGAATTGCCATTTAGAGCTAAGTAGCCTTTCACAGGAAAGGGAGGAGCAGGTGGAGAATGTGGCTTGGGGACCTGTTAATGACAGCTGTCACTCACAGAGCCCTCAGTGTAACCCAAACCCAACCCTTGAGCTTTGCCCTTTGCACACCCTGCCCCATCCCTGTGAGGCTCTTCACCTGCCACACACCACTGCTCCCTGCTGCCTGAAAGATGCTGCCAGCACTGAGTGTCTCTGCATCGGAGTAATTTTGAGTTTTGCTGCCATAATGAATGGAAATTGAATCAATCTCTTCTGGGACTTACTCCAAGATTAGACATTAAAGCGGGATTTTTACACGCACACCCTACACACACTCCGGCAGTAAGCATAACTTCAGTTAATATTCCTAACAGCTACATTTTCTCCCCAAAAACGAGCTTATTAACTTGTAAAATATACAGGATTCAGGTGCTTGATAGCAAATAAAGCATTTAAAAAATTATGTTTAACCACGAGGGATTTTAGGAGCCTGACAAGAAACAGCTATTTCACATAGAGCTTTTTTGAGGCACTCTAGAGCAAGTTCAGAATTCTAATTTTGGAGTTTAAAAATTTCAAGGTTGTTTCTCGGAGGAGACAGGAGGAGAATGTGCTGCTTTGGAAGACCAAAATCCTTTACTGCGAGTCAGAAAATGCCATGAGCTGTGACTGCCTCTAGACCCAAGGCAAAATTATATCCTCAACGAGACAAAGAACTTGGATGATTTTTTTTAATAAAACCAGAAAGGAAGAGCTGAAAGATTCCAAAAAGTTTAACCCTTGGGTACTTCAGCACCTTAGGAAGTTGTTCTCTGTGCAGCTTAATTTGATGAGTGTTGAGGAAAGGTAGAAACTTAGTTGAAAAGGAGAGCTCGTCCTTCTTTGTGGGATGTGGGTGAGGTACAGGTGTCATAATGAAATGTGGGCAGTGGGAATATGGTATCCTCCAAAGGTTTGAAGGATTAAAGGGAAATAAGTCCCATTTCTGTAAACTATGTTGTGTAATCCCTGTGTAAAACCAGCTACTGATTTACTGCTTCATTCTTCAATTCTCTTTGCTCTCTGACAAACACTCCCTAGTCTTTCAGCCCTAGTTCCTAGCTCAGGCTCTACCCTGTCACATCCTATTGCCAGGTTTCACCATCCCAGGCTGCTCCAAGCCCCATCCAGCCTGGCCTGGGACACTTCCATGGATCCAGGGGCAGCCACAGCTTCTCTGGGCACCCTGTGCCAGGGCTCCCCACCCTTTGCTGCAGAGCTCCTGCCTGCAGCCTGTCTTCTGTTCCCACAAACGTCTGTGTTCTCACCTTGGTCAGGAGGGGAATCATCCACTTGCTCAGATGGACACCAGCCAAGCAAACGGCTCCTTTTTCTGGTAAAATGTTCTTGGTATGATGTGGTTAAAGCTGGGTCTGCTGAGCACACAGATGTGCCAGGGCCAAGTGACTGCCCCAGCTCTGCCAGCCCAGTGCTGTGTGCTGCAGTCAGCCACACTCCCCCTCCACACTTGTTTTCATTTGAAATGAGCCCTGTAAAAGTTCAAATCAATCAGTGTTTATGGATCCTGCACACACTGGCTGTGGGACAGGTTCTGTGCCTTGCATCTCCCACTCACAGAGCAGGGACACCCCATCAGTCACGGCTGGAAGCCTCAATCCCACAGAACCCGCTGCATTCCTCTGCACCTCATTGCCTGCGAGGGCAGAGCTCCCTTCAGCGAGACTTTTACAGCAAATATCATAGATTAATAAAGAGGTGAAAGAGCTCTGGTTCATTATTTATCCCTGACTGATAGTTATTAGCCAAAACCAATTTGTGCTGGGATTCCTTTATGGGTCTGTGATTGCAGTAGCTGGGGCAAGTGGTAATTAAAAAGCTGAGATGTGTCCTCTCACCCCAGAATTGGGCTTTAAACTGGTGACAGGGCAACGAATGGTGAAGCCTGACATCCATATGATTTTCTGTGGGTGCTCACATGTGTGGCTGTGGTGTGGAGGGGGCTGCAGAGCTCAGGCTGTGACAGCCAGGACAGGCTGCTGCTGGCAGAGCCCACCTGGCTGATGTGACACGAGTGTCCCTTTGCACACCAGCCCTGCTCGCATCGATCTCCACCAGCTCTCCTCATCAGCTGCTGCCATGCACATCCACAGCTAATTTTGGTCAAGGAATGTAGTTCAGGTATGTTAGTTTTAGGAGTTGGCAGAGCCCTGTGAGTTCAGTATTCCTCAAGTGTTACAAATAGGTAAACTGAGGCACAGGCTCATGATATCCCAAATAAATTGTTAGAGCAGACTTGGCCTTTGCAATGAGGAATGCTGGTTCAAGTTACCTAAGCCCCATTTCCCACTGAAAGCAAGAGCTGAAAAACTGCTTTGGAAGGATTTTGAAGAATCTCTTCTACCCCCTGGCCCAGGTCTGCTCACCTGGTGCTGTTCCCTGGACAGAGAACAGTGCTGGGGTCCCAGCAGCCCTTGGCAGATCACAGCAGGGCAGTTTGGGCTCTTATCAGAAGTGATAAAGCCACAGCATCTCCGTTGTGGCAGGACAAAGCTGGCTCAGCTGGTGAGAAGGAGATGAGAATTCCATCTGCAGGGACACTGTCTGAATTTTGCACAGAATCCCTTTGTGGCACAGGTGGGGGGCACCCCCTGGAACAAGGCTTCTGCTGGGATTTGGGTGTTAGCTGGGTCTGAACCCCGGGGGGGAAGCAGCACCAGCAGGAGGATTTTCCCAAAGGAGGGATTTACCTCCCTGTCTCCTTCCTGTGTCACTTTGGCCTTCTGCAATCAAAGAAGGACCCCACAGGTTTCACTCACCAGGGAGAGGCTTTACTAAGGTAAGGCAGGAACGTTTCTTACCCACAGACCAACTCACAACTAATTAAAAGTGATCTAATCCTTTTGATCACACCTTTAGGGAGCTGGTACTGGCTATTAATAAAACCCAAGTGGGAATAGGATTTTTTTGTCATGTGGAGAATTCTCACATTTCATTATTTTTCCTACCCTCAATCAAGAAGAGAAGTAATGAATACAAATCCTAATCCTGTTCTCTCCGGACTTGTGTTTTTATTAAAGGAACTAAAAGAATACAGCCAGTTGAAATAATTGTGTTTAAATTCAATGCTTTCTGTTCTGCAAATAACCCTTCATGCTAAATTTTTTAATTTAAAGCATCTCAATTGGGAGACTCTAACAAATGCAGATGTTCCTCAGATTAATGAATTCAATGAAATTGGCTCTTTACCCTCAACATTTTGATTTCCACTCCTTGGTCCTTTGCAATACAGAACGTGGGCAGCTTGTGCTGCTGTTGTGAGTGCTAACAGCACAGCAGCCCTGGCCAGGGGCAGCACAGAACCAGCTTTAGGATGACTTTATCACTGCTGGAGGAGGGGAGAAACCACTTCAGTTTTGCAGGACTATGTGCAGCCAGTTGCATGTGCAAAGGAAAACAAGTCCAGCTCAATGAACTTTTTTTGTCCTACGAATTAGTTTTTAATTTAGTTTTAAACCTCCAAATAATTTTCAGGGTTTTTTTTTTTCAGCAGTTCCTAATTCTAGAGTTGTAAAATACTTAATATCTCCTATCCCCTCTGTTTAGTAGCCTATTTTTAAAAACACCAAGAAAAGTATAAATTCTAATGAAAAAGTACTTGTGCAATGACGAGGAGTGCTGGGTTATGTTAATGCAACTGCTTGGCCATTAATGCCTCTGCCCCTCAATTTGATACAGTTACTTTACTGTGAGGCAACATCATTTCTGTGCTCAGAAAACATTAGATTTAATTAGTGCTGGCACAGAACAGTAGCACCTTGAGTAAAAGAAATACTAAATTGCTTCATTTCTGACATAGAAAATCAATGTGTTCTCCATTCATTCTCTATTCAATCCTACTAACTTGAAAATTGCTTCATTATGCTTCTAAATAGATTTACAGGGCTCTGTTTAGGATTTTAATATCGCTAGCACATTAAAAATGAAAATACAGCCAGGACTGGGTCAGTAATTCAGGTATCAAAGACAATGCATCATGATGAGTCTATTCATCCATTGCATTCGTGCACTTCTCACTTGCTTGGGCAGAAATGATGTTTGGAGCCTGACACACAGAGTTTTCTCCATCATCCCCAGCTGCAAAAACTTTTTCTGGGTAAAGTGAGGATGGATTGGATTCCCAGGTGCTGAGGTTTATATGAGGACAGGGAGGTGGGGAAGAGCAGACTTGAGATGATTGCTCTGCAGCCTGAGCCTCGGTGAAAAGCTCATGTTCAGTGCTCTCTGCCTGGTCCTGGGCTCAATCCCTAAGGCTCAAAGTTGAACTGAAAGTTTAGTGCAAACTCACTGTTTGCCCGTGAGAAAATCCAGGGTTTAATAAGACTTTTTTTTGTTGAGGTTTGAGTGGTCTGGGCTCAGAGATGAAGTTTAATGGGCCCAATTAATGCACAGCCCTCCCCTGCCTGCCGGGCCTGGCAGCTTGGTTCCACCTGCCCGAGTGAGCGATTCACTCCCGTTCTGCTCCCTCTAAAAATCAAATCCCTGCAGCAGAATGGAGCCCTCCCCTCTGGCTCCATGAATCTCAATTATGTCCAAGCACAGCCTGGAGCCAATATATCACCAAAGACACCTCTATTAGACAGGTGGTGCTGCTTTAAACCTCACCCATTTTACAAGGTCACTGTCTTTGCTCCCTCTCCTATTTCCAGGGACCACGACCACGGTTGTTTTATCGCCCCATCAGCAACCTGCTGATTAGTTGGTATTTTCTGAATGCTTTTCTCACTCTGTGCTGACTTCTGATCTCCCTTCACCTGCATCTGAAGGGCATTCCACTGCTATATATTTTAATCAAGTCTCACTGGAGTGCAGTTGTTTCGCAGTGTTCAGGTGTCCAGCTGAGCTCTCTGTTCCTGCCCACAAGCCATCCTATGACACTGGAGAGCTTATGAACACCAGGAATTTGAATATTCAGGGATGGCCTTGCAACCTCTAATGATTTTATTTTGCCAGTTTCAAAAGATGTGCCTCACTTTCTCCCTTTGGTTTGTTTTTTGAGGTGGCAAGTTCTCAAGAGAACAAAGGGAAATATGCATCCAGAAGAGTCAGTTTTTCTATAAGTTAGTCTGCAATAGTTAGTAAAAAAGGTGTAACTTTATGAAATCTCCAGAGCTTGTCACACCATTTTTGGAATTTGAAAAGCCTTAATGTGCTTCTTTTGGCTGTCAGTCAGGAGATAAGCAGATCCTGAGGAGAAGAGCCCATGTGTGGGGTACTGTCCCTGATGTGACCCACAGAACACCAGGCCAGCTCATGCTCATTATGGCAATTAATTGCTGAGGAGTGAGCAGCACCCGTGAGAGCCACCAGGCAGCTCTGTGGCCCTTCTCACCTTCACATTTAAAACTCATAGTAAATAAGGGATGGCTCTTTGAAACAATGAAGGGAGTGCTTGCAAATGCTTGGGTAGAAAGTGGGTGGAATTTGGGGTTCTGATGTGCTTACTCCAGGATTAGCACAGAAACTTTCTGAGCAATCGCATTTGTCAGCAAATCCTCCCTGGTGGCTGATGTTCTCTTTGAAATGGCTCAGGTGGGGTGACCTTCCTGCAGGTCAGAGGTGGGCACTTCTGAGGGGTTGTGCTGGTGCCTGGCTGCAGGAACCTCCCACAGGGACCTGCCCTGGGGCTGGGTTTGTGTTTGTGGTGCTCACCAAGTGCAGCTGGTTGAGCATTGGCCAAGAGGGGGATCCAGCCCTGGCACTGGAGAGGGGCTCCCTGGCGACAGGAATTGTACCTGCACAAATGCAGGCAAGAGTTCAGGCTGCTGGAGGCTCTTCCAGTACTCTAAATATTTATATTCCTTGAATCACAGTGCTTGATCCTGCAAGGGTAACAGTCAGAGCTGTCATTTGTAAGGAATGCATTTCCAGTTCAGGGAACAGCCATGCTCAGAGTTCATGTCTGTGTAAAAGATTGATTTGTAGTAACAGACTGTTAGCTGTTGCTTTTGCAAAGTTTTGCTGAGTTTTAATCTGATTGATAATACAGCATTAAGTACTTTTTGTTCATCATTACAGCCTTTCCTTTAGGGCCTGTGGATCTTTGTAGCACAAGAACAGGATTTAGTTTTAAGTACCAGACTGAGACATGATGAAAGCAAGAAGCAAAGGCTGAGACCTTAATTAAAAGAGAGTTATATTTCAGAGAGCTATTGAAGAAGAAGGAGGTGCTAGGGGCTAGAGAGCAGCTATAAATGCTTCTCAAAGCCCATTTGTACAGGGAAACAGCCACTGCAACAGCCCTGTTATTCACCTTTGCCATGTTAGTGTTTGTGACAGGCAAACTTCAAACAGGTTCAGCGCTAGGAGCAGCCTGTCCGAGGGTGATGGGCACATCAAGGAGCGGGGATGAAGGAAGGAATGCTAGCAGCTGGAAGCTCAGAAGCTCCTCTGAAGTTTGCTAATGCTTTTTGACCTTGCTGGAATTCATTGCACTTTGTGATCCTCTTGATTTCCCTGTAAGTTCTGGCGCCTTCTCTGCTCAGCCCTCGCTGTGAGGAGCTTCTCATTTATTGCAGCTCCCTGTTTGAGTTCACTTGTGCCTGGTGCTTGTCCCAGGCTGCACCACGACATCCTGCAAGATGAGGAGGAAGCAGTCAGGTTCCTTGGAGAGGAGGCAAAGGCAAAGTTAAGCCAAGCTGGTCAGAACTGAACAAAAGCTCAGGCTGATCTGGTTTACAAAAAATCTCCTGAGGATTTTGGGTATTTTTCATTACTTCTGTTCTATATCTGTGTTGTGTCAGGGTATTTTCCCTGCTATAGGATTCAGAATTCAATCTAATTTATCCTAATTTAAACCCTATAAATCATTTTACATCTTTCCTTGGCAAGCAAATGTTATGGCAGGTGGTATCTGGGAACGAGGACAGCAATGTTATTTGTCCTGTGGACATCTCCCTACAGTGCTTTCATTCTTCCAGAGGTATCCATGTCACCATCTCCTGGGAATCAAACACCATCTCAGACATGCTCTCCAGTGTGTTGTGGCTCTGTCAGCAGAGTTATTTCTGGCAGAACAGGATCAGAAATAACTTTTTACCCCATGCCCATAAAATCCTTGAGATCCAAAACTCAGAGCAAACCCTGGGATCTTTGCAGCTCTCCTGTGTTCATCTGAGCCATGGCTTTGCCCAGAGCTCGGGATATTCTCCCTAAACATGGCCTGTGATTGAGAGAGATGTTGGTTTCTTGCTTTGGGGAATTATCTGCTGAGCTATCACCACTTCTCCCTGCAGTTCTCTTGAGAGAAACTGAATTAAATATGATAAGAATTGATGAACTGTACTAGAAAAACCCCTCAAGGCTATCAGATATTCATTTAGAGGAGCAGAGGGAAGCATTGTCCATACTCTGGTTGTGTTTTATCACGTTATTGATGCTTTGGGACAGCTTTGTGGATGCCATCTCATTTCAAAGTTGGGCTGGGTGTTTTTGTTCTCATTAGATCACATCGTTTTTGGAAACTTCTAAGAATTTATTTTCGTTTCAGACCTTTGAATTATTTTTTCTAGAAATCTGCTAATAGTCCTTAATATCAGACTAATTTATATATACTGTGTGTGCATCTATATAATATATACACAAAGGAGGCTCATAGAGGATTAGATTTCCTGCAGCAATTTCTGACTCATTTGGATTTTTGCATAGCTTGTTCTCACAAAGGCAGTGGTGGTTTGTGTTTGGGGTTTTTTTGTGGTTGGTTTGTTTTTTCCTTGTTATTTATGAAGGCTTTGGAACGAATACCTTTGGAATTTTTGATTCAGCATACCAAGACTCTGTTGATCAAAGGAAATACCTTCAGGTTAACAGTTGTCCACTCAAGCAATATATAAAAATCATTAATAAATGAGATTAGAAGACACTAAAGCTTCGAACTTCCTGGCAAGGTTAGGAGAAAAGGCCACTTGAGGCTTGTTGCTGACAGCCTCTTGCTTTGTCACAGAAAGCTGTCACTGAACGCTGGTCCCATACTGAGGTGAGATGATTTACTCACAGGAACAGGGATCTGAAGCAGATACCTGTAGCAGGAGGTTTTAGCTGATAGGCCTGATAGGAAACTTATCTGTGACATCTCTGACTCTGCAGTCAGCCAGGGAAATTCTCTTGGTGAACACCTCATGGAACAGTTGACTCGGTTACTAAAAGTCTTGTACCCTGCCAGTCTGCTGGGATGAGTTGTGCAGGAACTTGGTTTTCTATGCTTGTAGCTGTAGTAGTTTCTGAAATAAATGCTGTGTGTTCCAGGTTCCTGGGTGATTCCTGCTGCCTGGTGAAAGCTGTTAATAAAGCAGCCCCAGGGCTGAGCCACTCGTGCTAAATGTTGGTGTGCTCTCACTCCGGACTAACAGAGGCACTGCAGGACTGGGATATTCAACAACAGTTAAAAATACTCCCCTAAAGTCCCCAGAATAATTTGATTTGGAGTAAATGAATTTCTCTCTAGACTTAGTCAAAGCAATTACATTCAACTAGATGCAGTATTATGGCATCACATTTATCATCATTTAAGCACTGCAAAGCACTGAAGAACCCCAACTTATCTTTATTCCCGTGCTGGCAGTTTGGTGGTCAGGCTGACTCTGCATTCCCTCCTCTGCTCACTGTAGGAAGAAGTGGGAGGTTCCAGCAGAATTTGAAATGCCAGCCCAAACAGAGCAAAGAGCAGGTAGACCTAGGTTGATATGGGGTTTGTTTATAAATTAAGATTATATCACATACTGCTTAGGTTTTGGGGGTTTTTTCCACTTGATTTTAACAGGAGTTCATACAAAACCTTTTTTTCCTGTTCTCTATTTACAACTTTTCCATATGCTTCACCTTCAGTAGGATTCTTTTCCTACATCATACTCTGCCCTTCCGTTGTTTCATTTATTGCATAATTTTGTGAAAAGAAAATCCTTTTACCTTCATATTATAAAAGAGTGCCTCCATGTACCTCCCTTAGAAACAGGATGATGCCTGAGCCCTGGTCAAAGCAACAGTTAATAAGAATTCACCCTAATTTTCTGAGGTGCTTGACCGCTCTTAGATCTCTTTTCTTTTGAAAGTGAGTTAAGAAACATCAATGTTTCAGCATCTAGGTCAAAGACTATTAGAAACTCCAGTGATTTTAGGCCAGCAGAGAATATACTCTGAGCTGTTGAAAATGCTCTTTCAAGCCAGTGTTCTTACATAGGTGAATAAGAGTTTTCTCACTCCTAATGAGAGGTGGAGCAGAGCCTGAACAGGAGATCTGACAGCGAGCTCTTGCACCTTTGTCCTGCTGAAGGTTGTGGATCCCATGGTCTGAGAGAGCCTTGCTTTGATTCCAGTGAGGATCCAAAGCATTCCCATCTTTCTGCTCAGCTCAGCTGCAGCCTGGGCCCTCTGGCCAGGAGAGTGGGGATGTTTTCCCTGTCCCAGCCATCCAACTCCCTCCCGTGGCAGCTTTTCCACATCCAGCAGTTTCCTGCTGGCGCCTGGACACGGAGCCCCTGCCAGGCTGGGGACATGCAGCCCAGGGAGGGAAATTCAGTGCTGACAGTGATGTGAAGGAGATGAAGTCTGGCAAACCTCGGGCTGCAGACTGGAAATGGTCTCGGTGGCTTCCAAACCAGCCGGGTCTGGTTTCTCCCTGTTAGATCCTGTGCCTGTGCATTTATTCACATTGCTGTGGCTTGTTAGAGACAATGCCCCGAGGGTGGTGAGGTCTTGTTTGACTGCAGAGCTGAAATATGAAATTCCAGAATCCCCTCTCCATTGTGCCTAATTAAGGAACCTCATTAACCCTCTCTGTGGATGGATTGAGGGGATGTCTCCTTTCTGCTAATGGCTTTTCTGGTAGAACAGCAGGTTTACCTGACCCCTGGGATTAGGTGCTGTGTTAAATGTACTCTGCCAGCTCATGGCAGTGACATTTCCTTTTTTTTTGTCTATTCTTTCTGAGAAATTTCTCTGAACTAAACCTATTTCTCTTGTCTTGCCCTGCCTCAGCAGCACTGCCAGTTCCGAAGCTGGGAATTCAGTCACCTAATCTCGTGGAGGTTTTTGGGATTCAAAGGGCCAAGGATCTGCTGGGTGATAGGGAGCTAAAATTCTGAGTCAGTTCCCTTAGCTGACCGTGCAAAGATAACTGGACCAACAAATCCAGCCCAATGCTGGCCATAATTTTTCCTTCACATCATCTCTGCACCGTGGAAATTTTTGAAGGCGTGTGTAGCAGGCTGGTCTGTGCTACACCGATGCCTCTTCTATATTTAGAAAGTTATCTGCTGTTCCATTTGTCAGGAAAGCAATGATCTGATAGTTTGCACATTCAGATCTGCTGTCTGGGGCCCGCTGGAGAAAATCTGGGCAGGGATAAGATGATAAAGGACGTGCTGCTGAGCGTGGCGCAGGAACGGTGCCCGGCGCCCGCAGGGAGCTGGCTCCAGCCCGGCAGGGCTGATGCTTCCCCTCAGCACCAACCCACGGCTTTCATCTGATTCTGCAGTCCCAGTGGGGTGTCCTCTCTGTGTTCCCAGTGCTGAGGCTGGGTGCAGGTTCTTTCAGCAGCATCTGTGCCAGAAAACCTCACCACAAGGCCCTGGAGGAGGTGCAGAGGAGGTGGAGAGGTGCCCTCTGCTCTGGTGTGGGGGAACCACGGGAGCTTTGTGGCTTTGCTGCATAGGGTTAAAATGTTTTTAAAATTGTATTAGCTTAGGTGGGCTTTGAATAGGGATTGTTTCCGCTAAATCCTGCGACTCTGCACCTGCGTATAGTAAATGGTAGAGAATGTTCTGATTGCTTAATCGTAACACGGATCATGAGGAAAGAACAGCAAGTATGGGGGATATTGTGGGAGAGGGGCTCGAAGCTTATGCTTGAATAATTACAATAGAACAATAGATGGCTAATGATTAACATATGATTCTATAGCAGTTATGTAAGAGAAGAATATAAAATGGATTTTACTTCGAACCCTTGTCGGAATCTGATCTGGGTTTGTACCCCGATTCCCGAGCGCTCTTCAAATAAAAGGCACCTGCATATAATCATGCTGGGCTTATGTGTTTCTACACTAACAACCAGAGCTCCCCATGGCATAGGGAGCTGCTCCAGAGGGTGCCAGTCTCCTGATCCAAGGGGATATTGGGATGTGGGTAAGGAGTGCAGGGGCTGGCACACCTTTAATGAGTGTCTGCTGGTTGTCACACGGGCTGCTAAGCCTGCAGATACTGGTGGGGCAGATTACCAGAGAGAAAGAGTTCAAATACCTGGTCTGTGCTGGAATCACAGCATGGAAAGTTCAAAAATACCCCTGAATTCCTGTTTTCACAATGGATGTATCTGTGGCTGAATTCTCACCCCAAGCTGCTGTGAGGATTTGCTTATTAGGGAGCATGTTCTGTTTGCTTGGCCTTTCCCTTAGCAGTGGGGAGCTGATGCTGTTGAAGGGGGCTTTAAATAATGAAATGCAAAGCTAAAGGCAGAAACAAAGTTGCATTCACTTAGCACAAGCCCAAAAAGCTGATCAAACTTGAGTGGTGGACGGGCATGAGCAGAAATTATTTAATTTCCTTTTCCTCACTGGATGAGAGGAGTGGAAATATTTACCAACGGGCTGTTTGAACTAGCCAGAGTTACTGAAACCTGCCGAGGAGATTCACGTTTCTGAAATGCTATAAAACCTTGATTTCCACGGGGCAGAGCAGGCTGAACAAAGCAGCAGGCAGGAGTGGCTGCCAGGTGCTGGCAAATCTGGAGCCCTTGGTGATTTATATTTGTATAACAAAGGATGGGATGGGGCTGTCTGCTGCAGGCCACCCTCACACCCTCGGTGGTGTTTGAAGATGAAGAAGTGCCCTGCAGTCCATATTCCTGTACCATACCCTGCATGTATCACACAAAGGGACATGCATTGACCAATAATGAACAATAGTAATTTCCATGAGTTTTTTCCTGAAGACCCACGAACTTGGACAGCACAAGGTCACCGTGCAGAGAGTGCAGGCACTGCAAATGATCTGGCACAAATTTAGAAGGATTCTCTTTCTCCCTGTTCATCTTTCTGTGTTGTTCATCCCCACAAAATCCTGAGTTTGCTCCTTCCCGTGGCTTTGCTTGGGGCGCTCACAGCAACTTTCAGAAGCAGTTCCTGCAGCAATGTTTGAATGTTTAAATGCATTTGCATAACCACAAGTGCCAGCAATGGTGCTGGAGCAACAATAGCACATGAATTACCCAATTAACAAAGGCACCTGGGAATATCAAAATACCCAAGGGACCCTTTCACTGAGTTGGGTAAGGGAGGGAGAAGTCACCTTAGCTATCAGAGTCAAATATGAAGTGATTATATTTAAGTGAAATATCAAGACTGGTATTCAGATAAAACCATTCCCCTGTGGCCTTTAAATCTATAGCCTTTAAATCATTTTCTTGCATCCCCTGAGCTATTCTGAGGCACATAACTTGTGCAAAGTCCTCTTCAACTATCAGAAAATGTAGGTGATTTTTTTTTCCTAGTGCTCCTGCCTGTTCACCATGCAAAGGACAAGTCCAGCAGGGCAGAGAGGATGCCAGGGTGTGCCTGTGGACCAGAGCAGGCTTGCAGGAGAATGTTCCTCTTACAGAGAGAGGTTTGGATTTCTTTGTACCTGGCCATTTTTTTTCCCAGGTAGAACGAGCTCAAGCTAGAATTGGCTTATTAAATGGCTTTTCTGTACTTGGATTTTCTTCTATTGGATAAAAGTTACTTCTATTAGAGGAACTAGTGTATATTGAGAAAATAGCATTAAAGAAGATACACCTTTGACAAGAAAAGCTCTGCAAATCCAGATTGTCACGTGCATTTGCAGACTGGACTAACTGGTTGTGTGTGTTGCTTTGCTGGTTAACATATGGGCCTCATTTTTATAGAATACCAGTGAACTTAAATTCCTCAAGATTCTGCCCTTTGCAAGGCTCCTGGGAAACCCAGGCTTACTTGGCTGCTGCATGAAACCTAAAGCATCCTAATTACCTAATTTACAAATAATTCAGGGCTGACGTATTGATGCACCACGAGGTTAATTGCTCTTCTTACTCAATTAGTAGGAACGTTTGTGCTCTTTATTACATTAAAGTAAGCCATTATCACTTTTGTGTAATTTTATATCTGAGGTTCAATAGTGACAAAACTTTTATCTCAACTCTGCAAACCTTAATTGGTTCCTATCTGAATCCCCATTTGTTCACAAAACCCCAACTCTCAGTGTCTTGTCCATCAGTGTTGGCTCTGGATTCCACAGTGGGATTTGTAAGCAGGATTTATGGACATTTTCTGGGTGTCCTGCTTCAGTTCTTTTTGGAACCCTTCATATTTCTACAAATTCATCCTCTCGACAGTTGCTGCCTTAGTTGGCTGTGAAAAGGTGATTTTTACTCAGTAGATCAGAGCTTATTAAAGATCTTTTTCCAGAATTTGTGTGTTTCATGGAACACCTATTTTATCTTTTATTTTGTTGGGATTACTCACAGATCAGAGGGAGTGTTGTAGGTTTATTGGAAAACAGCATTACAGGTTTTTGTTTTGAGATGACCTTTCAATGGATAACTTTTTCTATATTAAAAAAAGCCAAAATTATCATAAAATATTTCGATTTAACTAAAAAAATTCAAACTTATTCTTGTGCTCTTCTTTAGAAACACATCTGCAGAACAGACTTGGAAATGAATTTTTTTTCCCTGGAAATAAAAATTCCCTTTCCTTCTCGAGTTGAGTCAGAACCAGTGAGCTGGGCAGGTTTCCACCTCTGTGCAGGTCACAGCGGGGTGTGTGGCTCCTTCTGAAGTGTCTGTGAGGGACACACACACAAAAACTGGGCCATCACTGGCACACTGAGATTTCACCATGCCAGGCTCTGCTCCACAGCTGCACAACTCTGACGTTTGCAAATCGCAAGACACAGGAGTTTCCCAGCTCCCCAGGCAGCAATTGCTGATGGTGTGTTCCTACCCACATTAGTAGATGCTGGAACAAATAATTTATAAGTAAATGGTGGCTGCTGTTGAAAGCCTTTTGATGCTGCACCCTCATTACCAGCAGGGTCTGCTTTTTGTCATTGTTTGTTCAGTGTTTGGAGGATTTGTGTCGTCTCAAATCACCCTGCTACGGCTGATGGTGTTTTTGTTTAAGTAGGTTAACTTGTCTAAATAATGAAACACTTGCAGATGCTGTGACCCAAACTCAGCTGAGCACAGATGGGCTGTCTGTGATGAAAGGGGGAATCGATAGGAGATTCCAGCCTGAATAAGTCAGGGAGTCAGATCTCATCTTCCTGATGCTGCAGCTCGCTGATCTCTATCACTTCTGAAATAACATCATGTTCAGTTCATATCCAAAGGAAAAGGGACATTTTTCCCAGTCCACCCTGTTGGCAGAGCCACCCTGGGGCTGTGTCTGGGTGCCCTGGAGGGGTTGCTGGGTCACAGACCCTGCTGAAAGAGCTCACCAGGCACATCAGATCCCTGCACGTTGTGTTCATCCGTGGCTGAGAGATAATTCTGGGAGATCTCAAACAAGAAATCCTCTTCCTACAGCAGGACAGCTGTGAGGGTGGGATCTGGCCAGGAGAGCTCCCTGGAGCTGGGTCAGAGGGAACAGAACCTGAGTGTGTTTTGCTTTGGCTCATGATGGACATTCAGGACGAGTTCTGCTGCTGGAAAGGAGTGCAGGGGAAGCAAAGCCCCCAACATTCCTGCTCCTTGGGTTTCCCATTGCCCCTGCCAGGTGAAGCAGGTACAAACCCTGCTGAGCTCTGCCCTGCTGGGCTGACAGAAGGGATCTCAGGCTCTGAGCAGCGAGCTCTCCATCGCTGTGTTCCCCGTCCAAGCTCGATCTGCAGATGCTCTTCACTCTCTCATGTTTGGGTGGCAGCCCTGATGCTCCTCAGACAGCTTTAGGAAGAAAGTGTTTGGTTCTGTAGCTTCAAATCACCTCTTGTTAGTGTCACTGAGCAGTCTCCTTGATTGCAGGGTTCTTTTGGGGAAGAGCACCTCTGGTTCTGCCTTCAGTGAATGTTTTTTGTGCCTTCTCATTTTCCCTGTTATTTTATCTGAGCCCCTCAGTCAGCCTGCACACCCCTGGGGCCAGAGAGAACAGCTCCAGGAAGGTTTGATTCCTTGTCACTCCCACAGTTGGAAACATTTTTAGGGGCTTCTCCCTACTGTTGTAGGTGATGTAAATTGGAACTGACTGGTAGCAACAAGAATCCTGGTCAGGACTAGGAGTGGCCTTAAGACCCAAGGAAATAAACTTTGCTGAACCCAGGGAAGCTCCCGTGGAGAGAGTGAAGCCCTGCATGTTCACCTTTGCCTTTTCTGTGTATCTGGGTGTGCCATGCTAAAAAAGGAATTCAGTGCTCGGAACAGTGAGTGTCCTTCCAAAGTATTTTATTTCATCTGGGATTCTCCCAGCGTTTCTCAGGCCAGAGCCAGCACCCAGTGCCATGGAGTGACTCCTGTGCTGTGTGACCTCAGGCCAGGGCCAGCACCCAGTGCCATGGAGTGACTGCTGTGCTGTGTGACCTCAGGCCAGAGCCAGCACCCAGTGCCATGGAGTGACTGCTGTGCTGTGTGATCGGTGTGTGCACTGCACAGATGCTGCTCTGCAGGATTTCCAAATCCATATCCCAATCCATAGGAACCAACAGCTGCTCCTGATGTTTTTCCAATGTTTTTCTGTGGAGCACAACCACCTCCTCACCCTCCCCACCGCTGTCTTTGGGCTGTGGCTTGCCCCAGGTTGCTGTTTGTAGCCAGGGAGGTGGATGTGGACAATTTCAGTCCCCAGTGTGCTGTGATAAGGCAGCTAAGAGCCCAAAACTGGTATACAGTGCAAACCACGGCCTTGCACAGCTGCTCTGAGAGCTCCCAGATGTGCCTGACAGGGCTCTGGCCCCTCTCCTGCCTCGGGGCATCCCTGGGAGGGGGCTGTGGCTGCAGGGCTCACTGGGGGAAGGCTGCACCCAGGCAGGGACTGCTGACTGTGCCTGCAGCCCCCAGGGATCTGCATTCCCCTGGGGGATTTGGCTGCCCCAATATTTCCCTGAAGTGATTCCCAACACAGCTGAGCCTCTACAATCCAGATTGCAAGCAAATTCTCTTTCATGTCTGGGGTATGGAGGCTTGCTATTATCCTGGAACACCTTATTTATATATTTCATGTGCTGTTTCTAAAGGGCTGTCAAATAACTGTCAATTATTTATTCACCTCAGGTGGAGCAGATGCAGAGGAATTGCCGTATCCAAAGTTAAATAGCACTATCTCAAAACTTTGTAGAAAAGAAATAATTCAAATTTTAATAACTTTACGTTTTACTGGTGTGTTTTTTCCCCATTTCTGAGCTTTTCAGCATGGGTTGATTACCATACACATTGCTCTAGGTGATTTTGTTTGAAGGTAGTTGAGTGAAAAATAAAGATTAATCTTGGCTGAATTTTTAATCATGTTTGCAAATGAATTGCAGCAACCAAATATCAGCTGGTGTGGAAATGCAGTTATTAAGAACATATGGAATTGAAAAGCTCCAGAATTGAAGCTGAGCCACTTGGTAGCTCTATCAGAAGCTTCTTCTAGCTTCTATAAATTTTTTTCCTTCGGTAGATGATGGGGCTGTCTTTAAGTGACCAGCACTGGGCAAATTTTATCTGTAGCAGTGTGTTCCTTATTCCTATGCTGCAAGTCCTTCCAATGTAAAATGGAGAGGGAGGCACTGGAAGGAGCCATGGGATCCCTGGGTAACGTCCTGATGGAGGAGCTGAGGCTGGTGTAAAAATGTTTGAAAGGGGTGACTGAAGTGGAATCACAGCTGGGCTGATGCATGTGGCATGAAAATGGGGCAGTCCTTCAAATTCCTCACTGTAAATTGGTGTTCCTGGTGTTCCCAAAGATCCAGGGGACAGATTTGTCTCCTACCTGTGATCCCTGCCAGGGGCAGCTGCCCCATTCCCTCTCCTCTTGTTTCTGGCACTGTTCTTTGGGTACATGAAGTGCCACTGCCTGCCCCAAGTGCCTCCCTGGGTCGTGGTGCAATCCCTCTGGACATCTGGGACATGAATGGTGTCAGGGAGGTTTTTTTGGGGCATTTTCACTTTTGTTGATGTCAGTAATTTTCGTACAGAAGAGTTTGATGGTTTTGGGAATTCCTTGGGATGGTTCTGGTCAGGTGCTGCTCCTGTTGTGATCAGTGATTCAAAGGAAGCTCAGTGTTTTTATTAACAAATCCCACTTCTGAATTTTGAGTCGTTGCAGTCTGCTCAAATTAGCAAATTACCATCAACCCCCAGCTTTCATCTGTTTCCTCATTCATTGGTACCTTGGGTGAAATGTCTGAGTTTGGTTTTCTGTAAGCCAGACCCAGCTGACTGAAGCTGCCAGATCTGAATCTTTTCATTGCTCCAATGTGCACAGTCTCTCTACAAACCACTTGGAATATTGCAGAAATCTAAAAAAAAAAAATACAACTAAAAAAATTTGGAAAAGTTATATCCAGGACAAATCTCTTTATTTTCTATAATAACTGAGTCAAGCCTCAGAGCACAGGCACAGACCAACTTGGATGGGCAGGGGAGGAAGGAAAACAAATCCACGCTGTCCTGAATTCTTTGTGAGGCACATTTTTCCATAAAAACCTTTCACTATTTGGTATGTCTGACAAATTGTTTTTGTATTTCCTACACCAGCATTTTCTAATGAACGTTGGTGTTAGGACACAGTTCAGGAATGAGTTCAAACTCCAGAAACCTGCTGCAGACCCTGACCTGCTCTGTTCCTCTCCAAAGCTCAGCAATAAGGTTTCATGAAGAAGCATTTGCAAGTGCCCCTGTGCAATTGCAGCCTTCCCATGTCCCTGCTGCCCTGGAGCAGTGCAGCTCCTGGGCTGCCTCTGCCTTTCCTCTCTGAGCTATTTTAGGCAAGAGCCAGGTAATGCTTTTCTCTAACAAGCCCCCTCAAAGGGCTTGCCCTGAGCTGTAATGTTGCACTCTCTCTAAAAGGATGCTCTTACAATGCAGAGAACAAAATGCCTCGTGAAAACAACTCAGAGGTGTGTTGTGCAGAACGTTACTGCTGCTTTTGCACAGACCTTGACATTATCAAGTCAAAACAGTGCTGTGTCTATCAGCATGATGCACATTAAACTTGCCCCACTGGGTCATTTCATAAAGCAAGTGTTAAAAGCGCCAGGAAATTGCAAACCAGTTTGAAAGCAGTGGAATTCTACAATCTTTAAAAAAAAAAAAAGAAAAAAAGGCAAGTTTTAATTCTTGACATCAGGCACAGTTTGCATGTTCTTCAGTGGGACTCCTGGGGACACGAGATGGGTTTATATCAGTCAGCAATTACCCATGCTGGACCCCCTAAAAGGCTTATCCCATTCATTTTCCTGTTGCTTGGTTGATTACAGTGATTACCAGGAGCAGTGTTTTATAGGGAGAGGAGTGGGGAGTTGTGTTAGACCTCTGGCAAAATGCTCTTCGAGGGAAAAGCTCAGCTCATCCACTTTGAATGAGCAGAGAGCAATCACAGAAATCTATTAAAGTAATTTCCTCACATATTGAGTGGTTTTTTTCTTTTCTTCCCTGATCAAGTGTTTTTTCCTGCTTATCCTTGGCTGGGAACTTCAGTCTCTCACATGATGTAAACAGCAGCTCCCCAACCAAGAGCTGCATCCATCTCGTCTGTCATTAATGTTCCACTTTCCCATCTGCCATCAAACTGGGCTGTGCATCCTGCAAATATCAGCCTGATCTGTCAGCAGCTTCCCTCTGTTTCCCTGAGCCACTCAGCCCAATCACAGATTGCTATTTTTTTGTCCTTATACAATGAGGTTTTTCCTGTTGTTCTTCTAAGAAAACTCTTCTCTTTCTGCTGTGACTTTTTTTCTTGCTATGGCTTTGTTGCAATTAGTGAGGAGTCAGCTTTAAAAAGTTGGTTCGGGTTTCTCAGAGTTCAGAGGTTCATCTGTCTTCAGTACAAACCATAACCCTGTGGCACAACCCCCAGGGGAATATGACCAATCACTTACACAACCATGATTTTCATATGCACTGGTTTGGTTTCTAATATTATTCCCTCATTTTAGAACTTTCTCATTGCTCCATTGAATTTTCACTGGTGGCTGCTTAAATTTAGTATATTTTATAAGCTCCTAATAATACTTGGTGACATTCTCCTTTATAAACAATGACTGGAAATCTTAATTGCATAAAGCTAAATTATGAAGCTGGGTGCTTTTTTTGTGCTGTGATTTGAGGCAGCTGAGCCATTTCTGCTCTTTTAACTGATTTCTCTTTCTAGCTACTGAATGAAGGTTAATATTCAAGATGACAGAGGCAAATCAGCTACAAAAACAGGGGTGGGGTGTGATAAAGGATCTGGGGTGCTGCTGGTGCCTGCCAGGCTCTTGTAAGAGACAGGAGTGAGGTCAAAGGCAGAGCTGCCAGATGAAGATGTATTGCCACAGAAACAGGAAATCTTTTGGGAAACATGCAGGCTTGAACTAAATGCCAATAAATGTAGCAAAAAGCAGACAAGGTACGTGTTAAAGAGATGAACCAGGGGGATTCGTGGGCTGGGGAGGTGTGTGGAGAGTGCCCAGGAGAAGAGGATTTTTGGGGTGGTGGGGCAGAGCCTTATCCAGCAGCGTTGGTCCAAACAAACTGGAAAAAACCACTGAGAATCCCCACCTTTGCTTCGACTCAAGGGCACTCTGCCATGTCCTGGTGTCTCTGGGGTTGGTTTAAATGTCATTTGATGGATCCAGTGTAGGCGAGTGACTGAGGAGAATCTTTGTTTTCCTTCTCTCCCACAATGGGATGGATGTGCTGACATGGCTCTGAGCAAAGGCAGGAAATTGTCCAGGTTCCTAGCAAACTGGAAATTAGGTCATTCAACTTCATATTTAGAGGGGCAATTAAGGTAAATGGTAACAAGCTTGGCATCAAATCGACATGAACCTTTCAACTTCACCAAAACTCTGCTCTAAACTACCTGTGCTTTGCTCTGCTGCTTCTGGGCAAGAAATAAGAAATTCAGAGTGACCTCCAGAAACCTCCCCATGAGAAAAGAATTCTTTAAAAAACAAAAGCTTCTCCCCCGCAAGAGTCTCCAAATATAGCTTGGCTGTATTTTCATTATGTCCATGGTGAGAAAGCCACTGCCCACTGCAGATGTGCTGCAGCACTCAGACAGCCAGGACTCCTTTTCCTGGAGGGGAAGGGTTGGCTGGAGCCAGGCCACTGCACACAGCATTTTTGTCCTTGAACTGCCTCTCACATTTATTCCAAGCTCAGCTGAGCCTCAGCTTCATGCACTGAAGAATCTACGAGCCAAGCCCGAAGTTTTCTGGCTCTGCCTTCGTCTCTGTTTGCCTCGTGTTGGCACTGAGCTACTTGGAAGCGTTTGCTCCTAATGTCTGAGCACCACGTAAAGCTGAGAGCATGTTGGAAATCCAGGCTGGGGAAGGGAGGGAAACAGGCACTGAAAGCACTTTTCCTCCTTCTTACCCTCGCTGACACCCCCAGAGAACTGCAGCCATCAGGATTGAGGGTAGAAACAAGAGTGAGCACCCTCCCTGTGTCTTTTCTGTCCTCTTTGCTGTGTTTTATTCTGAGGCTGAAGATTCTCAGGGGTGGGATTCTGTCAGAATGCCACAGTCGCTCTGGCGAGGGAAACACGGCCTTTAGGAGTTGGTCAATAAAATCCAAATCACAGCAGGGATAATAAATGTCTTTCTCATGGAGCCCACACTCAGCACAGCGTTATCAGCACAGCCTCTTTGCTGGGCTTGACTTTGTTAGTGAAGCAATGAGTAAGAATGTGACAGAATATTCAGCTTCAACCTTCCCCTCAAATTCACCTCAAGGTTCTTGTTCCAGTTGCTACCACCTCTACATCAGCTTCCCTGGGCTGGGATAAAGGTCCACTGGCACCATGCCCTGCCTTCCCCTCACCTTGGGCGCAGCTGCTGGCCTAAGATCTCCCAGAGAAACTCTGCTAGCTGTGGAAAAAATATGGGATTCCCTGCCTGTGTGATATGTGGGGCTTGAACCACCTGTAAGCAAGAGATACAGTGATTTTTGTCATCAGAGCTCAGTAGTTCTAACAACTGCTCTTTGCTTCTCCAGTCAAGTCCTGTCATTGCAAAAGAAATGTTTCTTTTCAGCTCAATTTACAAAACTGCAGAAGGAATTGGAAGTTTTCAGTAGTTCCATCCCAATTCAATTCCATGTGGAAATGAAATTACTTTAAATGGTTTTAAAGATTTTGGTTATTCAGGATTTCTCTAATTATTAGCATTTCTAATATATTTGATCTGTAACTGTCAGGGATCAGCATTTAAGGCAAAAGAAGGTGACTGTGACTGCAGTTAGTATTCAACTTCCTTGGAGGGGTCCCTAGGACAGCCCCAGTTTCAGGAGTTTGTGTCCCTGAGTTCCTGTAATCCCAGTGTGCAGCCTGGAATATTTAATAATTTGGAATATTATCAGTTCCTACCTCAGAGGGGTTTATGGCATTCCATTGGTTAAGGGAAACGTGAATTTGACAAACACATTCCCACCCTCTGTTTATAAAACCCTTTTATTTTAGATTTTGCATTCCTTCTTTCAAAGCAACATCAGCTGAGCATTTCAATGCGTTGTAACAGGCATTTTTAATTTTTGTGTGTGCGTGAATATGATGGACAGCTAAAGATTTTCTTCTGCAGGGCCATATTTAACAAGGTTTTCTCTTCACAAGTGGCAGTTTTCAAACAGCTGCAATACTGGGAGCTGTGTTCTTTCTGTGCTTTTATGTAAACACAGCCTAGCACTTAAATCTTGTACTATTCTCTCATTCTGGCAGAAGCTGTTTTCTCCACGCTCTTTTCATTATTTTTAAGCCATTGAACTCTCATTCCTACAAATTCTGGAGCTGCACAAAGGCCAAGCAAAGCAGGAGTGCTGATTTGCCATTGGCAGGGGGAAGGGGGAACATTTCCATCAGTGCTGGATTCATGGCACAAAGTCAATAATAAAGCAATATTTATAGAACTTGGAGATGATTGTAAACATACTTCAAAAATTCCCTTCAGCAGCACTGAAAATGTAATAATCAGTGATCACAAGTGCTTGAGTTATTTTTCCTGTCCTCACAGCCAGGCATTCTTGTAACACTGTTCTTGCTGTTTCCACTCCTGTCTTAATGTAATTTGGATGCAAACAATAAACAGAGCAGGAAACCAATGAATCAGCTCAGCACAAGGCTCAGCTTAACTCTGGCCCTCTGAAACACCAGCTGTGATGGGTGTTCAGTGCTTCTCCAAGGGAGAAGTGATATATTTGAATTTCTTCCTTTTTTTTTTTATGGAATTCTGGGTTTTCTGAATTCAGCTTTTACCATCTGATAAAGCAGCTCAGAAGCTGAAGGTAATCTGCCTTTTCACTTCCAAGGGTGTCTATCAGACCTTCACTCTCTGCTCTTTGTCAGGGTGAAACTCTTAATTTCTGAACACAGGAAAGTATTTTGAAATAAACAACACAAGTGGAAGAAGAAAACCCAAATTTTTAAGATATTTCGATCTGGACTGTAGGCCCTTGAAATAAAATACACGAATGCATTTTAATATTTTTAATAACATTTTGAAGTTGGAGTGAGAAATTTTGACTTCCCTAATTCTGACATTCTCATTATGCCTCCCTGTGTTTTATCTTAATCACTTGGGGTATCATAATGCTGATTAATTTGTCTCCTGGAGGATCTCTTTTATATTAAAGTTCTGTCTGGCTTTTTTTTTTTTTTCAAACACTGCACAAAGAAACAAAAACTAATTAATTGCATTAATAACATCTTTTAGGTTCCTGTACTTTATCTCCCACTCAGACTTTGCCATCAAGTCTGCTGCATAATGCACTGCTGGGATTTTCAGATGATAATAATCCATGTATTTTGTGAGTGGGCTTCTCTGTTCTTCTCATGCCAGTAATGCATATTTAGTTTTTGGAGTTCATGGTCTACTTCACAACCAAACTGAGTCAGAATTACCTTGGGGCAGTGGTGGAGATACTTATTCCAAAGGATGACTCTTCCCACAAGTTGTACATGGATTTGTAGCTGGGTGAACATGAATTCCTGGGAGCTGAGTGTTCTGTGTGGGGTCAGGCCTCAGCACTCCAGATTTACTCTCAGTCAAAGGTATTTTGTGTGGGGTTGGAGTGAGCACCTGCCCATCCCAAAATTCTCCAAGATAGTTGAAAGCAAGCAAATTGTAATCCCATTTCACTTCCCCTAAATAAGCCCAGCTAATGCCCTAGGCCTGGCAGCAGCACAGAAGGAGAAAAGAAAATGGTTTTCCATAATTGAGGTTTCCTTCTCCAGCAGCTCTTGGGAAGTGGATGTGGCTCTGTGAGCATTAGAGCATAATGCTTCCCATTGGGTGTCAGCCTTGGACAATTAGTAAGCAAAAGCTATCACCAGAAGGCAAAAAAAAAGAGAAAAGGGATTAAAAAGAATTAAATGAGGCAAAAGAAATTCAATAATTTCCATATGTAAGGAGAGGATATAATAAGACACTGATGCGCTGCCGATTTATCTCTGGAGTAAAATCAGTCTTTATAAACATACAATGCCTTCCTTTACCCTCCTGTGGTATCCTTCACTCTCCCAATCTCAATCACACAATTCAGGGGAGCACTGGTGCCACGGGGCTGCAGAAAGAGTGGCATTCACACTGGTGCTGAGCAGAGGTGATTTATCTTCATCCCCCTGCTTCATGGCCCTTCAGCATTTCCTACCAGCGACAACCCCCGGGTACAGAACGATGGAATTGTGCATCCAGGAATGACCAGCCACTCATCTCTGGGATGGAGAACAGCACCTCCTGGCTGGGATATCACGGGAAAGGCTCAGCATTCCTCTGGACTGCCAGTTTAAAGAAATAAACCCAGCCCCCTGATGCCCGAAAGATAGGCTGGAAATAAATCCCCATAGACCGCTGTCTACAGAGCAGGTATTTGTTTATTGCAGCGCTGGTGGTGAGGGGGATATCTCCTCCTAACTCACCCACCCTTGTCAAGTGTGGTGCCATATTTATACAGTAACATTTCGCTAAGGGTTGCTATGTCATTACAGCATCATCACATACGCGCCGGAACTAATTTACATAACATGATCTCATGGGTATGAGATAATTCTTTGCACTGCGCATGCACCTCCCCAATTCGGGGGTCTTCGGGGGTCTTTGATGAAGGCTTCTAAAGTCTTCTTCGCACTTGAACTTTTCAACTTTGTCTTCGAGGCATGCGCAGTTGTGATGCCCTTCGGTCCGTCTGGTCTTAACCGGTCTAAATTCTTTGTTTTGTGGATAATTGGCTTTGGCTTGCCAATTTCTCATTAGTACTACCCTTACTTATCTCTAAAGCTATACACCTGCTAAGTTATCTCTTTCTTCTTTTTTTTTTCTTTCTTTATTCTGCACATAAGCAACTAGTTAGCTACATACTAGCTATTACATTGTATAAAAAGTTATTCATATTAGATTATATGGGTATCAAAAGTTATAAGCATCAAGTTATAGGTGTAGAAGCTATGATCCAGGCTATATAAGTATAAAAAGCTATGTTTAAGGTTATATTGATATTCTTTAAGTCACATTGATAAAAGGTCATGATTTGGGTTACATTGATATTAAGGTTACATAGATATCTTATAACCCAAGCTATATATGCACTTTGTTGGTGTGACTTGAGTTACACCGACATCACCCCAAAGCCACAGGTAAATAGCAGCAGCATTAATGTGACTCAGCAGCTGCTCGCTGCTCCTGGCTCAGGGGAGCAAAAATGTGTCAGCCCTGGAGGTTTCACCCTCCCCCTGGGTGTTTGAGCACTCAGCTGCAGGCTGCAGGCACGAGCAGCAAAGCCACAACAGGAAGGAGCATCCTCCTGCAGCCTGACATGATCCAGGTCCCCATCTCTGGGCTCTGCTGCCTGGGACCGTGGCAGGAAGAATTGAGGGTGGGTGGTGCAGAAGGGATCCGGTGAAAGGGATCCAAAGGGCAGCGCTGCCTCCTCAGGCTGCTCTCTGCAGATCTGTCATCAGGGCATGGCAGGGCTCTGCAGCAGGAGAGAGTGGCTGGTGGGATAACATCAACCCACAGGCAGAAAACCATCCAGCAGGAAAGGCAAGATTGGAAATAAACGCTTTGCAGAGGAGCACAGCCTGGTTTTGTGACAGCAGTGGCTGCTCTCTGCAGCTTCTTGCACACCAGGAATGGTGCTTGGCTCTCCAGCTCCGAGTGCTTCCAGTCCAAACTGGCCAGGTCTTCCTGGTTTGTTTTGGTTTTTTTTCTTAGGGGGATGGAATAAATTAGTGAAAATGCCTGGGAATGTGCTTCGAGCAGCAGCACTGGCATTTGATTCAAACACATTACCGGGATGAGATGTTGGGTTGTTGGGGGGGATTTTTTCACATTTCCACAGGACATGTTGCTAAATGGCCTGGGCATGAGAACAAAGCAGCTGCAAAATAAATGAGGCAGAGAAAAAGCTAAAACCTGGGAAAGAAGCGCAAAGAGATCTTGCCAAGACCAGACACAAAGAAAAGCAGGGCTGGAGACCTGGAAAAAGAGGCTTGGAAAGAAGAATTTGAATGAAGATGCAGGATTGTTGTGCAGAGATACAGATCAGGGGAGAGGAGAGACAGAAGCAAATGTTCTGTAACAGAACCCAGCTCGGAGTGCCAATCCAAATGTGGAATTGGCTGAAAAGCTCCAAGGTTGAGGGAGTCTTTAAATCCCATGTTTTAACACCTACAGGAGTGGAACTTGAACTGCTAAAAATCAGACAAACCATAACTACCAGTTATTGATTTCATGCCTGTAATACCCAGGTTATCTGTGAAAAGGATAAAAAAAACCCCAATAATTAGGCATCTCTGTAGAAGACGTGGATTGATAACAGGAAAAGAAGTTTTACTCCGGAGCTCCCAGCTGCTTTTTCCCCACTAACAGCACAGGACTGTATCAGTATTAACTACTGGCTCCCTCTAGTATGCAGCATTGGAGAAAACTCTGATAATATAAACTTAATTTCTTCTTTCTTTAAGTCACAGTTTTCAAAGAGATTTTTGAAAGCTAGATTTTTGAACTAAAAAAGGAATTTAAGCTCCTTTTTTTCAGGTTGCAAAAGGACACTGAAAAGAGATTATTTTAAGAGTAAAGAATAATTACAGCTGGTTTAATATGTAAGGTGTGATGCTACACACAGTGCAAAACCAAATCAGCTCTGTACACACCATAAAATCATCAGGGCTTATAAAAATGTCCTGGTAAGCAGCAGCCAGGGAGCCACAGAAATCTGAAACTATGGCAACTCCGTGTAGGAAGAAGCAATTATTGGAGAGAGAGAGAGAGAGATTAAAAACAATAGCCCCTAAATCTCTGTATCAGCTTGGCTCCTCATTTTCTCAGCAGTTTATACCTTTTCAGCTTCCCAAGCAGGATTCTTCTCCTGCAGCTTTCAGAACAGCTGTCTGGGCTGTTGTTTTGAGGAGAACTTTGTGGTTTCCAACACTCCAGCTGCCTGGGAGGGCAGCTCTGGCAGCCTGCTCTTGTATGCACCGGTTTGCGAAATGGAGAGTCAAAGAGTAATTCTGCTGAAAGCATAAAAAGTGCAGGGGAAAAAAGGGAAAATATCAACTTTTCCTGTTCCAGGATGGCTCCAGCCCTTGGTGTTTCAGGAGGATTCTGGTTCCCAGCCTGTGGGGCTGCATTGCAGCACCTGATCCGTCCCGTGCCAGGGGCTGCAGTGCCTCTGGAATGGGATGTGGGCTGAGCATTTCAAACCACTCAGAAACTCTCTGTTGAGAGTTGATTGTTCTTTTTCTTCCCTGCCTCCATTTCAGTTCTAGTTTAATCCAGCTGCTGGGCAGAATCCTGACTAGATGGGTTCCTTTTGTGTAACAGGAGCATGAGATAAGGGAGACCTTTGGCTCCGTGTCCCTGTAAAGGGCACAGGGATGTGTGACAGGCTCACTGAGAGGATTTGCTGCGGATTCAGATCTCTGGGTGTGTGTCTGAATGAGAGGAGCTGTACCTGCATCAGTTCAGCCAGGTCCAATGTCCTTTTCTGGGACAGTAAAACCTCTCTGTATTTATTTTCCTTTTAATATTGTTTTTGCACATTTAACACTCCTCCTTCAGGATATATTCTCTTCCCATCCTTCACTCTCTTCCACAGCCATTTTCTGTAGGCATTCAGTGAATGGAAACCGCAGCTTATTTGAGGGGAGAGAGAGTTTCAGGTGCTTCAGGTTGCAGGATGCAAAGCTCATGTGCTCTTGCCTTTGGAAACTCTGGTCTTGTTTGGCCTAAATTGTAGGAGTATTTTGATGTTCCTTTTTATGTGTGGGTACATTTCAGCAGTGAGTGACATTTCTGTATCTTCTATACCTATCTAGAAAACCAAATTCTCACCTGACTGAAGGTGCTGCTTCATGGTGCCCCCCAAATTTTATTTAAGCATCACAATAAGCAGCAACAATGTGCTCAAACTCAGAAAGAAGCTGCTAGAAGCTCAGCAGAAAGAATATTTGGCTGATGTGGTCATTTGTTTGAAACCCTTCTTAAAATTCTGGAGATGAAGAAGCTCTGTCTACATATCATCCCAAGCAAGGAGAATTGCCCAAAAAAAATCTGATGGTATAGCTTATTTATCTTCTTGTTTGAAACACTGGGGGAATTTATGTCTGGCTTAGCAAGGTGCATTGCTGATCTATAGCACTGAGCTGTCAGAGTCTCAGATGTGCTCAGATATTCTGGCTACTTCCCCCTTAAGTTAGGGGAACATTAATGGAGTTTTGCTAATTTTTAAGTGTGACAGTTACATGAACTGTTTTGTCTATAAATTTTCAATGTGTGGGTTTGGAGTGAATTATTCCCTTCCGAAGAGCTGCTATCCAGCAGCTTCCCTGTGCTGGTGTCAGAGCAAAGACCCAGTTCCCCCTGGAGTGTTTGGATGTGCATCAGTGCCCCTCCTGAGCAGCACAGCCCCGGCCAGGCTCACCTGGGACAGGTAATCGAGGCTCAGCCAGGGATGAGCCATAGAAGAGTGAATTTCACTGAACTCAGGATGTGTTATAAGCTCACAGGAAAGGTGGGCAAGCAGCTGAGAAGGCACAAATCCCGGTGCTGAGTGCATTTGTGTGTTGGAAGGAGCCAGCAGAGGGCTGGCAGGAGGAGCCCTGGCTGGCCTGGGTCAGAGCACACATCCCACATCCCCTTTGCTGTGATCCCGCTTCAGTGGCAGCCTGCACACAGAGATGGAGAGGCACACACTGCTTCCTGATGTTACCCTGGGGTGCTCTTGGGGCATAATCCTGGTGTTATCCTGGGGTGTTCTTGGGGCATAATCCTGGTGTTATCCTGGGGTGTTCTTGGGGCATAATCCTGGTGTTATCCTGGGGTGTTCTTGGGGCATAATCCTGGTGTTACCCTGGGGCACAGCTCAGCTGTGTAATGTGTGCTCTCTTTAAAAAGGGAGCTGCTGGTAACTGTTCAAATACAAATGTGTTGCATCCAGTGGCGTTCTCTGACAACACAGGGTTCATTCTCACACATAAATGAGTATGGGGAAGCCAAAGGCTCGTTAAGCTTCCATAAATTAGAAAGTTGAAAAGAATAAGACGTACTCTGTCGTGGGTTTACTTTTATTTTTAGATTATTTCCTTGACTATAGAAAATACTCTGCTTGGAATTAATGACAGTCCTGTGAAAAAGATTTTTGGGACTCAATTGTGAAAAATCTTTGCTTCACTCTGAAAAAAAAGAGAGCAACTCCCAAGGTATCTTGTTTTCCTGGACACTTTCCACTCCAGGCAGTGGTGTGAGCCCACCTTATTTTTCCATATATATTGAAAACAAACTTCTGATGTTAACAGCTCTCAGTCCTTCTCCCCCTCAATTGCTGCTGCTCTGCCCTGAAGCAGCAGAGCTCTGTAGTCTCTTAATAAGTCCTTTACTAAGGAAAGGAACGTTTTTATTTTTAGACCATCAAAAATTGGCTGCTTTGTGCAGGTTGTCTAATGAAGGTGGAGCACAATCCCCGCTCACCTCTGTTCAGAGGTGTTTATACAGAGTTTAACCAGCAATAATTCAAAGACCTGCTGATATAATTAGAAAAGTGCTGGCTGAGCGTGGGTGTGCGCTGCAGTTTTCAAAGCTATCCAGAGCCCTCATAATCTCAGCCTACTTGGATGAAGAAAAAAGCCTTTGAGAGAAGGCATATTCACAAAATGCACAATGCAGGAGGCCTCAAGAAACTGGGTGTTTTTTCACCTAAGCCTTCTACAAATCTTGTCTCCTTTGGAACATGCAGATTAAAAGAAATCTCATTGCTAAGTAGCAGCCAGGCACAATTCCCAGCCGTGGAACAGACTGGCTGCTTGGAAGTCAAAATACATTCCTCAAAAAAATCTCAGACTGAGATACGGCAACAATCTCCGAGATCACTCTTTTCTCCCTCTCCAAATGTGTTATAGTATTGACTCAGGTGAACATGAAAGCTTTCTGAGACACCACAAGCTTTGGGAATCCTTCCTTTAAGCCTTTTTAAGCCCCACTGCATATGGTGCATTGATTTTCCCACATATATTCATACTCGGGTTTCATTTCGTTTTGCTTTCACTCAAGTCAGCAAATCCCTTAATTACTTTGCTGCTTCCAGCTGCCCACAGCTGTCTGTCCTGATTGGAAGGGTTCAGGTTTGCTGCAAAGGGGGAGCCTCAGAAGCACGCTGGAGTGGCAGAGGACAGGTTTGGCCGGGCAGTGTCACCTCTGAACACCTAAATTCACCGAGGTGGGGCTGATAGGAAATCTCTCAGAGCAGCTGTGCTGCAGATTGCACTGTGCCTGCTGTCTTTACTCACCAGCTCCTGTGAAAGGGATTGCCAGAAAATATTTCATTGTTCTTAGCCCCCTGCATTTGGGGCTCTGCATTAAAGGGATTTTTCATGCCATGTTCTGAATGGCCCAATGAGCCACAGCTTCCCTGAGGAAAAGCAGAGGAGCTGCTGGTCATGGCTTTTGTTTTGGGGCACTCTGCTTTAGGCTGGAGCTCAAGTAGAGGGAGGTACATGAAGTTCCATTAATATTTTGTGAACTCCAACACCTTTCTGTCCTGATTTCTTGCCAGCACTGCTTCAGCAGGCTGTGGCACACCCTCTCCCCCTGAGGCTCACCTGCCAGGAAGTTTGGTGAGAGAAAGACCCTTCTCAGCAGTAGATGTCCCCTGAAATGAATGGTGAGGTGTAGTTTGTCAGCCTGGCACAAAGAATAGATCTGTGTCTCAATCTTTGCATTTTCATAATGCAGCCTTACACATAACACAGGTTTTTTACAACAAAGTTAACATAAAAATCATCCCCAAACAGCAGCTGGGTCATTATGGAGTAGCTTTTGAAATGGAAAAGGTCGGGGAAATAACCAGCTGCTTCCTCATCCTGCCTGTGCTTTCACTCTGGGCTAAATTATTATTTCCCTAATTAATAATCTGCATGCAGATTAAAATGATTACTCTACAATATATATTGCATGACAATAAAAGAGTGACAGCAAATTATGCTTCAGTGTGCATAACAGCTTAACTCTCTAAACAGAAGATGTTTTCTAACACTCAATTCATGTCCTTCTGCTGATGATTAAACCCTCACTGATTTTGTTTTTATTAGTCCTCAGTCATTATTGTTCTTTTATCACTATGGGGTCTTTAGAATTAGCCATAATGGCTCAGAAGCGTGGTTGCTGCTGCATTCCCTTATTAAATCAAGTTACCTCTCTAGCTGTCAGGGACTAAAATCAAACCCCTTTGTTATAATGTCCCACAACCCTTTAAATATTGATTACTGCGACTACGTGGAGCTGCTGAAAATTTATTTTTGTTTGGACTGGTTCAGAATGGGAGAAACTCCCATGACAACAGCGAGAGTGCAGCTGCTGCCTTCTCCTTGGAAGGAGCAGCCCTGGTGTCCTGGAGGAGGCTCCCACCAGGATCTGGAGCCTGTGCCCTGCTGGAACTGCAAGCTGGAAATGGTTTTTAGTGGGTTTGGGGTTAGCTGGGTTTGCAGTGGGCTGCAGAAGCAGCAGTTCTGCAGCAGAATCGCTCAGGGAGGCTTTTCAGGGCTCCTGGGTGCCTNGGGTTAGATGAGGGAAGTTAAGGCAGCAGGGTGGTTCTGCCCAGGGTGAGCGGTGCCAGACACTCCCAGGGACACGAGACCTGGGCCAGGAGTGACTCGATCCAGACCAGCCAGGAGCCACAGGCAGAGGTGACAAACGGGACACAGGGAACTGCTCACATTGCCTGGGATGAGGGTGCTTAATTGTCTAACTAGTCATTGTCTTCTCTGAACGCAGCAAGAAATAGATTTTTCTGATATTTCTCTCCTATGCTCGAGCTTAATTAGCTAAATGAAACCTGCCTTGTCTGTTCTCACCATTAACTAAGAAGAATACAGGTCAAGCAATGTAACTAAATCCATCAGTTCCATCCTTCAGCGCTGTGGGTTCATTTATATCGAGGTCTCCCTGAGAAAAAAAAAAAAAATCTAAAATCATTGAAAGCTAAAATCACTGTGGTCCTTCAAGGAGCTCTCCTCATTTGTCATGTCCTTGCTACTTTATCTCACTTCTCAGACACACTGTAAGTCTTCGTTGCAAATTATTTCTGAAGCTGTTAATAGTGTTGAAAGGAAGAAGTCAGGTAAATGGAGAACTTTTCTGTTGGTATTTTCCTGCTTTCTGATGGGAACACTGGCTTGTGAGCCTTTCTCACTGCAGGGTGTCACAGCAAGCCAAGGACTGTCCTGCTCTAGAAAGGAAGGCCAAGGCTGTAGGACAAGTTCTGACTCCTGCTCCTCGAGGTTCTAGCCTGGGCTACTCTCCTATTCCAGGGTCTGTCATGTATCCAATTAAAAGCCTTTCTGCAGAGTGCTTAGCCATGAATGCAGGAACACATTTTCCTTTCAAAATTCCCCTTCTGCTTCAACAACACTGACAATCCAATTTTCACCAGCAGAGATGAATCATGTCCCTCACCAGCGTGTTTACAGTGGATGGAGAAGAGCAATCACACATATTGATTTCCTTTCCTTCCTCTCTGGTCCTGGCTCTTTTCTGAGAGTGCTTTAAGTAACTCAGCTTCTCTTTCTCTTTCCTACTGCTAGCTCCAGCCTCAGGTAAATTATAAATACCTTCAGGAGGGCTTGTAGGAAGAAGAGGGTGTGCTAAGGCATTAACAGCACCTCGTATGCTCCTTCTGTTGCAAGCCAGAGACAGGCGGTGGTAGAAGACGGGGAAAAGCTTCTGTTCCTTTCTTTTCATGGAATCCTTTAGGTTGGAAAAGGCCTGGAGAGTTTTTGAGCTCAGGCTGACCCCTCAGTTCCTCTCCTGCAGGTAGCACATGGCTGGGGAATAACTTGTTTCCCATAGCAGGGAGCTGTGTGTCCAGGAGGTGCTGTGGGTATTTGCTGCACTCACAAATAACAACAAACCAAAGCTGAACAAATGACAGAGGCTGCCTGACAGGCTCTAAGGTGGCTGTCTCTGGGTTCAAAGCTGGAAATCCCACTATTCCAACTGATTTCCATGGTGGATGAATTTGACCTGCTGACTGGGGATGCTTCTGCCAAAAGGATTTTCAGAGAACACCACCCTTGCAGACAAGATGCTGTAGCCCCGTTATTGCCACAACACAAAAATAAGAGATGTCTCTTAAAGAACAGAGTTCATTACTGGTTTTGAATATGTATTTATTCTGTTTTGTGCCTCAACAATAACAAAAGTTTGCTCAGAGTTGTCAGGAAGGCCTCTGGTTAAAAGTAGACACGAATAGGTATCGCCTCGCACAGCGTGTGTCTGACGTGTCCTACTTTCACTGTTCATCTGTCCCAAAATCAGCCTTGATTCCTGCTAGGAGGATCCCCAGCACTTCTGTGTCTCTCACACTTCATTCTGCTTTTGGAGAAGCCTGGGGGACACTGTTCTGTACAAAGGAGGGGAAAGCCAAGCAGGACCAGATCCCTTGGGAGTCTGGGGCAGGAAAAGCTGAGAGCGTGGGGCACGTGTGGCTGGGGACTGCTGCACCCTGACCCTGCTCAGCCTCTCTCCCTGTGCCAGGGGAGGGTGGGACGCCTTCCCAGAAGGGTTTTTTGGGCTCATCAGCTCCCATCAGGGTGGAATTGGGCCCTCCCTGCATTTTGTCTTATTTTAGCACCAGACATGCCCTCGGTGTACAGGTGCCACAACTCTGGGACCAAACACAGGGGATTTACTCCTCTCGTGCTCTTTCTGTGTGTCAGTGCTGGAGGGACACCTCCAATACATAAACCTCTGAGAGATGGGGGTTTCAGGAGTGCAATTCAGAGCACTTCAATTAGCTGCTGCTCTGAACTGCCCTCTGAAGGTGCCTGTCTCTTTCTTATTGATTACAGAAAGTGCTTACAGAGAGCAGCCTTCTGGGCCCAAAATTAGCTTTTGTGGAGACCCCTCTGGGTATTTCTTATTGCAGCCTGTACTGGAATGGGAGCAGACAATCATTTCTTTGATTATTGCATTCTCCACTCTACTTTTCTTGATGGTATCAAAGCCCTATACAAACATGAATTATTTGAGTCTTTCAGGGCCCATTTGGGGGTAAATAAGGTTTATTAAGTCTACATTTGGACATGGCAGAACTCTTTGCTGTTGGTTTTAATAAACACAGTGAAACAGAGCAGTTTTAGAAAGCCGACCAAGGCAATAAAACAGACTTCTGCCAAGTCAAAGGGAATTACAAGAAGTCACCTCGTAGGAAGGTAGCAACCAACTTATTAATTAAGAAAATCTTTAACAGAATCACCCCCCTATGTCCTCTCATTTCTCACTGCTGCAGGGCTTTTTCTGGTAAAGTTTCCTCCAGCCTGGACAGGACTCTCAGATTTCAGCAGACCCAGAGCAGGGAACACTTCTCTAGATGTGGCTGTTACAGTCCTGCAAAGCACCAGCAAAAGCAGCTCAGGATCCAAATGAACAATTAGAGTCAATTATTGGGCTCTCCCTCATTATTTTCAAGAAATTGCAGCCTTACCATGCTCCATTCCTTATGCAATCCAGAGAGGTTTTATTCAGCACTGGCTGGGTGTTGGGAGTCCTCTGTGCCCCCCACTTCACGTGAGAGTGTGACCTTCACTGTCCTGCCCCTCCTCGGCTCTGCAGAGCCATCAGCCCCCTGCCAGGAAAGCTTTGGGGGGTTTCCTCTTAAGGATTTTCATTTTTAATAAGATATCCTAGAAAAAACCTCCCCCTTTATTCTGATTTCCCACGTCACAGCCATTTGAAGCTGTTCTGCCATAGCCTGGTGTCAGAAGCTTCTTTTCACCATGGGTGATGGGGACTCAGAGCAGGCAGTGGGAAAGGACAAGGGAAGCTGTGGATGATACAGTTTGTTACTATTTTTTGTTGTTTAACTGACAGAGCCGGTTATGAAAGGGATATAAATTATTACATCCCGAGAAAAGAAGTCTGTAAATGTTAATTTGCTTTTTAAGGGCACAGACAATGTAATTTGGGGCACAAGTGGGAGAAATTACTTCGGAGCTGTGAAAGCAAACCAGAATAAAATTTACATTACCTCCTTTATTTTCCCTTCCCTTTGTCTCATCTTCTCTCTGAATTATTCCTCACTTACTTTTCCCCTGCAGACATCACAGAGTTTTGATTTTCCTCTCACTGCTTTCTTTAAATGGCCTAATGATAAAAAGTCTCCAGAATATTTCCACCAAGCCCCTTTGAATTCATTAATGGAAAAGTTATACCTTAAATTAAATATTTCAGTAGCTGGAAGATTAAAAAAATTGCCTGCAGGACTTGCCAGTCGAGCATTGCCAAGCAGGAGTGATGGGGGCTGTTAGAGGTCAAAATGTGCCTTGGCCCTGGACAAATGCACGATTTCAAGTAAAAGCAAGATGAATGCAGGTGTTCAGAGCTGCTTGACCACAGGACTAATCAGTTTTTCTATGGGAATTTGTAAAATGTACACCTGCCTTCTGGGGTTTTTTTCACATTTATTTGGTATTTCTGTCCATTATTTAAGTAAAAAAAGTGAAAGGATAGTAAGTATTTAAGTTTGAGGGCCATGTGGCAAATTGAAATTCTTTCTGTTCTGATTTTTAAAATTGAAAAATGATATTTTTTTGTGTGGATAAAGGAGGGTTTTCCTGAAGAGTTTGAATGTTTCACAAGAAGATCACGGTGCAGTGGTGACAAGGCTGTGTCTGAAAGCAGACAGAGGTTATTGCTTACTTCTCATTTTTTGGAAATGGCGGTTTTGAGGGGCCATAACCCAGTAAAAAACAATTTCCCAATGAAACATCAGCATTTTCTGAAAGAAAAGAGAGCCAATAGCAGAGACCCTGTGGCCAGTGGCATCCTTGGGATGGCCTCCTACAGAAGGGCTGGGATGGGGCAGGTCTGTCCTTCACTGCGAGCCAACGGGAGAGGAAAGCGCAATTAAGGATTGCTAATCCTTCCACAGGCTGTTTAATTATACTGCCTGGAGCCTGGATTCACATAGGTGGGGTTCCTAAAATAACCATTCCAGCACTAATTCAGGGCAAAGCTATTATTGTAACCTCCCTGAGCACAGGGCTGCGCTGGGGTGTGTGGGGTGCGCAGGAGAAGAGCACAAGTGAAGTGTCTGGGAAATTACAGTCGTGTCACCACGAGTGACAGGTTCATTCAAAACATTGTTTAATGCCTTTTTTTTTTTTTGGCAGTGTGTAATTTTTGTTTAATTCACAGCACTGTGGGTTTTTACGGATATTTTTTAACTGTTTAAATAATTGATACGGCTTTTACGATGGTGTTGACGTGGATTGTTTCCCCCTGTTCACTTCTGCTGCATCCCCTTCCCTCACCCCACTGCTGCTCCCAGGACACTGCAGGGTGTCAGGCACCCCACCTCATTTGGGGACAAGAAGCAAATAATCCCCCCTCCTCATTTTGGGACAAGAAGCAAATAATCACCCCACCTCATTTTGGGACAAGAAGCAAATAATCACCGTGAGGAGCAGCGTGGCTCTGACTTGGTTACTGCTGTAATCAGCGTGAGGTTTTACTTTGACTTCAGTGTCTGTTGGAGCAACTGCTATTTCTTTTTATTTTCTAGAACAGAGAAAAGAGAACAGCTTTTAACATATGTCTCCTCCTCGTGTGAGCTACCACACAGTTCCAGCTCCAGTACATACACAGAGAAGACATATGGTTAAAAAGAAGTTCTCTCTCCTCGAAGAAATCCAGAAAGAAATCTCTCTTTTTAAAAGGAGAAATTACACTTTTGCCACTTGGCTCGTGGTGCAAATGTTGAGAGTCGGGGAACTTGTACCAGATGTGTTAAACTCGCTGCTCTTCAGAGTAAAAAGCCAAACCAGTGCCCACTTTTAGGTGTAATTTTAACCCACATCTCTTGTGTGTGTGCCAGCGTTGTTGGTGTGAGGGTCTGTGAAGCTCTGAGTGCTGCCAGTGCTCAGGGGCAGGGGATGAATGTTCCTACAGCTCATCAGAAGCCTTGCTTGGGGTAGGCAAAGAAACACAAGGGTGTTCTTGACCTTCTCTGGGCTTTCTGCTTGCTTTGAGAGGACTGCTACAGAAAAACCCCCATGTGAGCTTTGCCAACGTCAAACGAGGTAAAAGGCATTGGTGTGACTGGAATTCAGGGAGAGTGCTGCAGTTTACCTCTGACCACAGATATCTCAGGGAGGTGGGAGGTGTTCAGAAAACACTGATACCCCTGGTGCTGTTACTCACAGGAGATGGAGCCTGCCCTTGGAAAATTAATTACTGTCCAGCCAGCATAACCCTCTGTTCCCTGCATGGTTGGGATCCCACTGGAAATAATACTGATCATTGTTATATTTTACTTGGAAAGCTAAAAAATGAGTTTAGAGTATCCCAGTCTAGCTCCATGCAAGGAAAATGCAATAAAAAAACCTATTATCAGCAAAGCAATCCATTCAGAAATGTTCTGTGAGATTTTCACTCATTTCAGGCGATGATCAAGCCCCATTTTCTGTATTTGCAGTTCCTTCTCTTCGGTTTAGGTTTTCATTATTGAATATGTTTTGTTTCTTTCTGGAATGGAGGGATGGAGGGAACATGGGGAGTATTTTGCTGGATGCCTGAACACTGACAAATGCAACCATTTCATACACAGTGGGATCCCTGGCACGGCTTTGATCCCAATATATCAGCAATCAAGAGACAGTGGACCAAATCCATCTCTAACACGAACTTCATTGGATTCCCACCGAGTTGCACTAAGGATGAATTCGATGCAGGGCTCTTGACAAGTTGAGTTACCTGTGTTTATGGTTGGAAGGGATATGAGGCACAGTAATTCTGTGTGCAAATCACAGGCAGTAACTTGGAGAGCCTGACAGTCGCTGCAAAATGGTTGCTGCGCTGCAGTGGCTCAGCTGAACTGAACACGTCAAAAAACGTTGCTGCAAGGTGTGGCAGAACGTGCTGCTAAATCCCTCTGACACAGGGGATGGGGGTTTATTCATGCTCAGGGCTGTGTGTGAGGAGCTCTCCTCTCCCTCCCTGGCACTGGCACATCTCAGGGCGCTCTGGAACGCTGCTCTGTGCCTGGCAGGGGATGGGGGGGTCCCGTTCCAGTGGATGGTGCTCAGGAAGGAGCAGCTTTACCCAGAGAGTTCCTGGGCACTGCTGTGCCCTCCCTTGTCCCTCCTGCCACAGCTCCCACCCTGCCAGCAGCTGCAGGGTGGGGGATCTCCAGCAGAGACTCCTCCTGCGTTTCAGCAGTCCCCAGCACAGCCCTGGGCGTGCTGCTCGTGCCTGGAGCCTTCTCCTGGAGCTGAGGTGCCCAAACTGCCAGGACCTTGCCAGGCAGGGGGAGGAAAGGGAGAGGAGATTCTGCTTCAGGCCGAGCACTTGTTTGCACTGTACACAGGTGTGACCTGAATCTGAGCCATCCCAGGAAGAATCTCTTCTATCCCAGTGCCCTGAAGGAGTGTCCAGCTCCCAGCTGCAGAGGAGGGCCCCTCTCCCCTTTCTGTGTCTGTAAAATTGTGCTGCACACCCTCGGAGCACAGGACTGCTGAAAGGATGAGCTGATCAAAGCCACGAGGTGCCCCAGGAACACATTCTCTGTGCTGGCCCGGACCCCAGTGTCACAGCTCTGTGTGTGAGCTGCCTTGCAAGCAGAGCAGCAACACAGACCCCAAAGGGAGATTCCTGTGCAGCCTTTACCTGCCCTGAGCTCCTGGGGGGCAGATATGACAGAAGAAAAAGATGTATTTCATTAGCAGT
>VZTH01009550.1:0-22908 GCA_013397815.1 Aleadryas rufinucha | reverse complement strand
TTTTTTCCCTTCTAACCGTGTTTGGCTCTTGATGTTAAGACCAAGGAAAGGCATCACCAGCAGAAAACACATCCCATGGCACCTCCTGTGGCACCTGTGCCAGGGTGTGCCCAGCCTCAGCCGTGCAGGGAGCTCACAGTGCCACTGGCAGCTCCGAGGTGTGCTCATTCCCAGCCACAGACATGGGATGTGTCAGCGAGGAAAGGCTTGGAAACGTGGCTCCAAAAGCTTTCCCTCCCACCTGTGGCTGGGCACTGCTGAGCAGCAGTCAGGGCTGTGGCTAACACAATGGCTGCTTGCATGATTAATGGAATTGCTGGTGGGTTTTCCTGGTTTTTTTTTAGTCATCCCAACACATGGCTTTTCATATTTGTATGTCCAAAATAGAGAAAAAATATCAGAGTGAGTATTTGTTCTTCAGCTTAGCCAGCAGCTGCTTGATCAAAAATATTCCCTCAGCCACTGACAGCTGTATATTTCCAGAAGCAGACTTGAACTTATTTTTTATGTGTTTAAGATAAAGCTGACACAGAGAACTCTGTGTTAAGAGTACAGAAAAAAGAGCAATTCCTATTATAAAAAAGCTTCTAGCAGATATTATAATCCAATTTTAGTTTAAATTTTAAAAAATAATCTGTCATCATCAGCACAGTGTGGTGCATATTTCTAATAACAAAACAATCAGAAAATGTGTTCTGGAACAGCACATATGTGTTCAGTGTCCCATCTAAACTCTCATACATCTTCGGTGATGGCTTGCAATGAGCTGCAATGGGTTTGCCTGGGCAGTAATCCCCTGTTTTGGACTTGGTATTAGATTCCTTCTTCCCTGACTTTCATCCTATGGATCTTGGTCCATTTTCCTGGCTGCCCAGATCATTTTGAGCTCTGCTCCCTCCCATGAAGGGCTGCAGACCCTCCCCAATCTCTGAACCATCCCTGCATCTGATAAGGAAGTCTGATTTGTCAGCAAAAAAAATTAACCACGTTGTTGTGGGAGGGTCGAGCTGATCAAGCCTGGTTTCCTGTGGACTTCAGTTCCACCTCCAACTCATCCCAACATTCCCAGGTANACATATGTGTTCAGTGTCCCATCTAAACTCTCATACATCTTCGGTGATGGCTTGCAATGAGCTGCAATGG
Source organism: Aleadryas rufinucha (assembly GCA_013397815.1). Classification (NCBI taxonomy): domain Eukaryota; kingdom Metazoa; phylum Chordata; class Aves; order Passeriformes; genus Aleadryas; species Aleadryas rufinucha. Next base: position 21,765 of record VZTH01009550.1, on the reverse strand, counting down.
GTTTGCCTGGGCAGTAATCCCCTGTTTTGGACTTGGTATTAGATTCCTTCTTCCCTGACTTTCATCCTATGGATCTTGGTCCATTTTCCTGGCTGCCCAGATCATTTTGAGCTCTGCTCCCTCCCATGAAGGGCTGCAGACCCTCCCCAATCTCTGAACCATCCCTGCATCTGATAAGGAAGTCTGATTTGTCAGCAAAAAAAATTAACCACGTTGTTGTGGGAGGGTCGAGCTGATCAAGCCTGGTTTCCTGTGGACTTTTGTTCCACCTCCAACTCATCTCAACACTCCCAGGTAAATACAGGTGAAGGTTTTTAACCCCCAGTGTCCCCCCTTGTCACACACATCCAGTGCCCCTCCCGTGGAAGCGAGTTCAGGCTCTGAAATTATCCGTAAGACACGGTTTAAAGTGCAGTTTATATTTTTATATGCTCTTGGTTGTTTAAATTTCTCAAGTTTGTGCTTCTTTAGGCTCTGCTGCAGAACTTTGAAGGTCATTTTAATTGCACTATTTATAAATTGCTTTCTTGGCCACACGGTGCCACTCAGAGCAGATTAAACCCAGGACTCGATCTCTGCCTTTGTTTTAGGGAAAAGATTGATAAGTGATTTACTCTCAGTAGAATGGTTTACAAGTGAGCTCTTAGATAAATGATCAGGAAGAAGTGGGGGTTTTTTTTCATGTGGAATTATTTTCCACAGAGAAAAATTGGGTTGTTTTTCTCTGTACTAGCATGAGGATGCAGGGACCAGATTCTCAGCTGGAGTAAATGAACAGAGTCAGTATTGATTTACACCAGCTGCAAATATTTTTCCCATAATATTTTTCCTTGTGCTGTAATTTTCTCTTAATGCAAACCCTAATTTCTTCTCCCTGAACTCAGATTCCGAACTCCCTGTAATTCCTGCATCTGTTTATTTACTTTCTGGTTTGTATTCTTTTAGCTGGGTTTATTAACATACTACATTTTTTTCTCCCCTGTTCCACACTGTGTGCTCTGCATGTTTAAGCTCTCATTTATAGTCCATGTTTGCTTTCTGGGATACTGTTATGTCGAAAATCAATAAAAAGGCAATTTAGGAATTTTCTCTGAAGTCTGGTTAAAGAAACTGCCAATAATTAACAAGGGAGAACAATCCTGCTGCCTGGAAGGCCTCGGATTTNTACAAGTGAGCTCTTAGATAAATGATCAGGAAGAAGTGGGGGTTTTTTTTCATGTGGAATTATTTTCCACAGAGAAAAATTGGGTTGTTTTTCTCTGTACTAGCATGAGGATGCAGGGACCAGATTCTCAGCTGGAGTAAATGAACAGAGTCAGTATTGATTTACACCAGCTGCAAATATTTTTCCCATAATATTTTTCCTTGTGCTGTAATTTTCTCTTAATGCAAACCCTAATTTCTTCTCCCTGAACTCAGATTCCGAACTCCCTGTAATTCCTGCATCTGTTTATTTACTTTCTGGTTTGTATTCTTTTAGCTGGGTTTATTAACATACTACATTTTTTTCTCCCCTGTTCCACACTGTGTGCTCTGCATGTTTAAGCTCTCATTTATAGTCCATGGTTGCTTTCTGGGATACTGTTATGTCGAAAATCAATAAAAAGGCAATTTAGGAATTTTCTCTGAAGTCTGGTTAAAGAAACTGCCAATAATTAACAAGGGAGAACAATCCTGCTGCCTTGAAGGCCTCGGATTTCTGCCTGATTTCAGTAGGATTTCGAGGGGTCCGTGGACTCCAGACCTTTAATCCCTTGTCACAGCTGGGAGCTGGGCCTAGGCAAGAGAATTAAGCTCAGCTCTGTGCAAATCAGCTCAGCTCCAGTAGAAGGAAAATGCTCCTGGCCTTTTCTCCACATAGGAGATACAAGAATATGATTTTGTGATTTCAACTCTTAGCAGAAAGAAGTTGTGAAATGTCCATTTAAGAGGCCTTGGGTTTTGTTGGTGCTGCTTTGGCAAATCTTCACTTCCAGAGCGTCCTGAAGGCTGCAGAGCTGGAAGGGAGTCACTCAAAGCCACATCAGACCTTGGCTGTGGGATGTGCAAATGTCAGGCTCTGAGCTGCACATCCCCACAGGTGATGGGAAAGGTTAAACCAGGGGATTGCTGCACATGGAAATTCCATGGGAGGGCACTGGCTTTGAACTGGACTGGGAACGTGCCCAGCTCAACAGCATCTTGGGGGGATTCTTTTTCTCCCAAAAAAGCTGAAAATATGGTGTTGAATAAATGTTGCTTCAACAGAAAACTGGCACTGTGTGATGAACAAAACCATACCTGCAGTTCTGTCTATCCCACGCACTAATCAGTGCACAGATAAATGCATTTTAATAATTTATTATCATTTATCTTCAGTGCAGCTCTATTATGCTTTTCACTCTTGCTGTAAATATGTAAAATGCTGTTAATCAACTTTTGTTAGTGAATATTTGATGAATAGGTAGCAGATGTACTTGCCCCTGTGTGTGCTGCGTTAAATGCAATGCACCGACACATAATTCATTATTTTAATAACACACTGGGCTAATAAATCAAAGGAACACTTGAGAATGCAACAGCCAGAATTACTGAAGGAATAGCTGTGCACTGTTTTAAAAGTGATACATTTGGGCATTGTTTTAGGTGTGGTGTGGATTTGATAATCAGCAGCTGATGAGCTCTAATGTGTGACATTGCTGTGGGAATGACTGAGGATTAGCAAACAGCTCCCAATTTCCCCCAGCCCAGAGAGCAAAATCCAATCCCTGACCCAAAGACCTCCCAAATCCAGGGGCAGAATGGATAAAGGGTGAGGAGAAGGAGCAGAAGGTGCTGATGAGCACACGATGCCACCTCTGCAAATGTCCTCTTCACTCTGGGGTGGGGGCACTGCGCAATTTCAGCCTTGGGGCTCGAGGTGGGAAGGTGATGGAGCTTCCCAAGCAGAGAAGAGGGAAGATGCTGCTGCAGGGAAGAGCAAAGGGGAGGGAATATTGAGTGAGAAGTGGTGCAGGGAGCAGGCAGTGACCCCATCAGTGCTGTCTGAGCTGCTGCACACCGAAATGTGGAAGTGCTGCTCAGCTGGAGCACCCTGGTGTTTTCGGTAATGGGCCATCACCAGCCCGAGTTTAATGCTCCAAATCTTCCCTCGGTGTCAATCACTGACATCCCGATGTGGCAGCTGCACCTCTGAGCCAGCCCCTTTTGGTGACAGATGTCACCCAGGCCCTGACATTCCGTGCTTGGGGTTCTCCAGGCCGAGTGGCTCCACGGGGGAGGCAAAGATTGTGACTCAGGGTTAGTTCCAGTTACGGAGCCAGAGCACACAAACGTGAGGTAACTGGCACAGATTCTCAGAGCGAGCCAAGAATTGGGCTTCAATTCCATGAGTCCCACGTGAGCATTCCCTCCTTCCTCAAGGCTGCCCATTTCTAAGGGAAAATATTCCTTTTTTATGACAACATCAGAGGTGTGGGTGCATTTACTGACAGGTGCTGTGCAGGGTGTGCAGTGCAGTGCCCACAGTCGTGTGTGTGATTCGCTCTGCTCTGATGCATTTCACAGGCTGCTTGTTTTGGGTGACCTTGGCAACGTGTTTGATTCAATAAGGGATTATCAGCTTTGATAGGCCCTGTATTTAATTCTGTAGCTTGGTTGAAAGCTACACTGCTCTGCATTGATTTCCACGTGCAATTAATACGTTTTGTCAGCGACAAATGCGTGCAGAGATAATACACTCGGCTCATTTGAATCTCTCCTGTGTACATTTTAAATCAAAATAGCACCTGGTGGCCGAGCCCTCCTGAGAAGTGGTGGATTTAATGTGGAAAAGTAGCATTAAGAACTGCTTGCATGATATTATCATAAATTTCAGGAGTGAAATAACAAATAATTCCCTGGAAATCTGAGTGACTCAAGAGCTTGGACACCTTCAAATCAACACCGTGGTTAAATGGCTTCCTACTGCTGTGTCTTCCTCATACTCACAATGCAACTGAATGGCAAATTAGATGAATAAGACAAGAAACAATCCCCTGAAATGCTGTAATGCCTTCACTCTGATGTTCCTCTAAGACACAGCCCTTGTAGGACTGACAGAGAACAGCATTTAATGGTTGTACTGATACCCTGGATGGAGCTGGCTCTGCAATGGGATTTGAGCTCCCTGAGGATGTGCCATCTCTTACTCTGGGTTTGTTCCAAATGGAGCAAAAAAAACCACCTAAAACAAGCTGGAATTTCTTTGAAGTCTCAGAGATCTTATCATTAACTTCGCTGAAACATTTAATTTTGGTCTTTCTGACATATTCCAGGTGTATCTTTTTGACAGGTGTCATTCAGCATATAATCTAAAAATCAGAGCTACCTAAAACATTTAGTTCATGCTTCAAGACAAACAAACGTTTCAACCTTATTCATCAGATTTTTATCTACAGTCTTGGATCAATATCTGTTTGTGAAGAGCTTCAATTCTGTCAGATCTGTGTTTTCAGACATTTAGAAGTGCAGTCAGCTCTGTGAAGCTGCAAACTTTTTCATCTGCCCAATACAGAAATGGACCTTGACTGATAAGAGTGTTTCAGGACTGCTCCTGTCAAACTTCACAGAATTGAGACCATTGGAATGTAGATCAAAATCCTCTCCCTTTGTTTATTTCAAAACCAGTCAAACAAAAACGTAGCTTTGTAGGATTGCCTTTGATATTGTATAGAGCTCCCTTTAGAGCTGCAGCTTGCAGGAACCTTTAATTTCTGATAGGAAAAATAAAGCTAGTGTTGAAACCTAGACCACAAATTAATAATAATAATAATTTAAAAACAACCCTCTGCCTTTTAAAAATCTGTTTATATTCTTCCAGAGCTGTTGTTAGTACAATTGCATGTGGCTGTTCTGAAACAGGAATGGGTGATGTCTTCAGTGTTCAGCAGTGTCACTGCAGGTGTTTTTCCCAGTTTGCTGACAGATTTCAGAAAAAAAGGGAGAAAAATGGTGAGGCTCATCTCACCTAACTTTGGACACATGAGAAATAGATTTCTGGTCTAAATAAACTAGACTGCCTCTACATTCAGTAAATAGAAAGGGACTTTCAGGGGATGATTTATTCTACTTATTTCAAGAGGTACCATCTGTCTTGTGGAGGTAGCTTGGGCAGCTCACACAAACTCCCGGAGTTCAGAGAGGGATGTGGGGATCAAAGGGATCTGCACAATTAAAACAAGGTGTCCAGGGCTGCAGTTTAGGGATAATGCCATAAATCCCATAATGGAGTGCTTTAATTTGACTACTGGGTTGAATTTTGAATTTTGAATTTTGCTTCCCCTACTTTGCCAGTCCAATCAGCCCTGGAGAACAGGACCATTGTACCAGTGTGGGGTGAAAAGCTGGATCTGATGATCTTGAAGGTGCTTCCCAACCTTAACAACCCCATGATTCCATCGTTATCCCCCTGAATTCCGGAGCACACCTACTGCTGATCAGAGTCACCACTTCTCTGGGAATGTCCCATCCTGTCACCCTGGGGCACAGGAGCTCAGTTACGTGGGGTATTTTCCAGATCAGGGTCTGTGCGCTCCATCTGCTCCTCCAGGCTGGAAGAGGAGCTGCACCCTGCCGAGCACTCTCATCCACTCTGCATTCCGAGCTGCTTTGCTGGCCGTGTTTACCCCTGCTCTTCGAATCCTTCTTCATTAGCAGCCCTGGCACCTGACAGGTAATTTGCCTGCCTGCAGCTCCCTCTGCTAGGCAGAGCCTTTAGGCTGAGCTGGGGGAGGAAATGGATGTTGTGCCGTTTAAAGGAGTACCTGTCCCTCAGCTTTTCCACTCTGTCCTGTCCTTCCCACGTTCCCGTGCTGGGGTGGGGCAGTGCTGACCCCGGGGTGGGTGTTTCCCTTGCACGGATGTTTGTCCTGAACCACTGCGTGCCGCCTGCTATTCAGCAGCGTTCCTCCTGCAGATGTTGCTGTCGTTATGCCCTCCCATCCCTGCCTCTGTCCCTCTCTCCTACACAAACAGATTGCAGTGAATTTTTGCTTTTTTTTCCCCTCCAGAGAGCTAAATCCCAAGCCAGCCCTCTGGAGTTTCTTTACTTACTCCTGAGCAGCAGTTCACTCAGGCATATGGCTCTCTCCTTCCTCACCGCTTGGACAGATGTTTTCCCTTGACTAAGCACATTCGTAATCCATGAGAGAAATGAGAAAACTTGCTTGATTTGTTAAGAAAAAAGAATAAAACCTTTTTTTTTTCCCCTGATGCAAACCACTTCACAGTTGGATGTTTCCTTCGTGCCGTGATTTTCATACCCAAACCAGTTAATACAACACGAGCAGGAGGTTCACTGTGGTGACAGCTGAACCCCAGTGTGGTGGGTGCTCTGCAAGAGCACAACAAGAAACATTTCCCTCTGCCTGAAGCAGCTTCTGCAGGTGAAAGGACAGCAAGCACTGCAACAAGCAGAGGAGAGGATTCAGGCTGGAGATGGGATTCCTGTGCTCNTTTTCCCAGTTTGCTGACAGATTTCAGAAAAAAAGGGAGAAAAATGGTGAGGCTCATCTCACCTAACTTTGGACACATGAGAAATAGATTTCTGGTCTAAATAAACTAGACTGCCTCTACATTCAGTAAATAGAAAGGGACTTTCAGGGGATGATTTATTCTACTTATTTCAAGAGGTACCATCTGTCTTGTGGAGGTAGCTTGGGCAGCTCACACAAACTCCCGGAGTTCAGAGAGGGATGTGGGGATCAAAGGGATCTGCACAATTAAAACAAGGTGTCCAGGGCTGCAGTTTAGGGATAATGCCATAAATCCCATAATGGAGTGCTTTAATTTGACTACTGGGTTGAATTTTGAATTTTGAATTTTGCTTCCCCTACTTTGCCAGTCCAATCAGCCCTGGAGAACAGGACCATTGTAACGGTGTGGGGTGAAAAGCTGGATCTGATGATCTTGAAGGTGCTTCCCAACCTTAACAACCCCATGATTCCATCGTTATCCCCCTGCATTCCAGAGCACACCTACTGCTGATCAGAGTCACCACTTCTCTGGGAATGTCCCATCCTGTCACCCTGGGGCACAGGAGCTCAGTTACGTGGGGTATTTTCCAGATCAGGGTCTGTGCGCTCCATCTGCTCCTCCAGGCTGGAAGAGGAGCTGCACCCTGCCGAGCACTCTCATCCACTCTGCATTCCGAGCTGCTTTGCTGGCCGTGTTTACCCCTGCTCTTCGAATCCTTCTTCATTAGCAGCCCTGGCACCTGACAGGTAATTTGCCTGCCTGCAGCTCCCTCTGCTAGGCAGAGCCTTTAGGCTGAGCTGGGGGAGGAAATGGATGTTGTGCCGTTTAAAGGAGTACCTGTCCCTCAGCTTTTCCACTCTGTCCTGTCCTTCCCACGTTCCCGTGCTGGGGTGGGGCAGTGCTGACCCCGGGGTGGGTGTTTCCCTTGCACGGATGTTTGTCCTGAACCACTGCGTGCCGCCTGCTATTCAGCAGCGTTCCTCCTGCAGATGTTGCTGTCGTTATGCCCTCCCATCCCTGCCTCTGTCCCTCTCTCCTACACAAACAGATTGCAGTGAATTTTTGCTTTTTTTTCCCCTCCAGAGAGCTAAATCCCAAGCCAGCCCTCTGGAGTTTCTTTACTTACTCCTGAGCAGCAGTTCACTCAGGCATATGGCTCTCTCCTTCCTCACCGCTTGGACAGATGTTTTCCCTTGACTAAGCACATTCGTAATCCATGAGAGAAATGAGAAAACTTGCTTGATTTGTTAAGAAAAAAGAATAAAACCTTTTTTTTTTTTTCCCTGATGCAAACCACTTCACAGTTGGATGTTTCCTTCGTGCCGTGATTTTCATACCCAAACCAGTTAATACAACACGAGCAGGAGGTTCACTGTGGTGACAGCTGAACCCCAGTGTGGTGGGTGCTCTGCAAGAGCACAACAAGAAACATTTCCCTCTGCCTGAAACAGCTTCTGCAGGTGAAAGGACAGCAAGCACTGCAACAAGCAGAGGAGAGGATTCAGGCTGGAGATGGGATTCCTGTGCTCCACATTTTAAGCAGTGGCCAAAGCACCCCCGCTGCCTAATTCTAATGGTTGGTTTATAGGTGAATGTTGGAGAGATAAGGAGTTATTAGTAATAAATGTCTGATTAACAGCAGGCAGAAAATGCTGAAGGTGTATTTAAACAATCAGGCTGAAACCTTCGAAATTATTTCTGGGCCATTTTAAGGTCAGCCTTAGCAGCAGTTTTTGGAGAATTCATTTTCTGGTCTATTCATCTGCTATCAGGGAAAGAGGAATCTTGATATATATCCCCTGCTTGTGTGAAGATACATTTTCTTACTGTGGTATGACTTTTATTTGCTCCTCATTTCCTCACGTTTCCCAGACTGGAGGCAGGATGAGAAGGTGAATATTTGGGCATGCAGGCAAACATGGGAACGTTTCCCAAGGCAGCAGAAGCTGAGTGTCTGTGCACATGTGCAGGGCTCTCCACTCCTGTTGCCTGCCTCTGTTACAGACAGAAATGAATGAAAGATGCTGTCTCCAAACCCTCCCTTCTTCACTTCTGGCTACAATTTTCTTAAATTAATGCTTACAACCATGATTCCAATGTGATCCCCTTGTCTTTCTCACCGTCAGCATCCCACACATGCTCTCACCTCCCACAGCTGAGGGAGCAGGAGTGAGCACAGCCCCACTGAGAGCAGAATCAAAGAGATTTGTTCAGGGGCTGTACAGATTTTGATGCAAGGAACTCTTCTCGTGGCAGTGGGCTGTTGGCTAACATTCAAGGTGATCTTCCCCAAGCCTCATTGAGCTGTCTTCTGTAGTTAGGCTAAAAACAGGAGGCTGGTGGCTTCCTGAGCTACCTGAAAGGAGAAAGGATGAGATTCATCTCTGCTTGCAGCTCCTTTATGGCTGAGTGAAGTGCCCTGATGGAAATTGGGAGTGACTGAGTGCAGAGGAAGGCTGGCTCCAGTGGAGCCTACACAAGAGATGCAAACTCTGCTGAATGAGCTCTTTGAGCATTTTGAAACCCTTCTGTATTAACAGGATTATTTTTCAGTGTGACCCTGAGGAGACCCAAAGTCCTTTCCATGTGTTTGAGGCACACAGTGAAAGGGATGGGAAGTCAAACATTTCCTGGGTACTGGAATCAACGGGGCTGCTGCTGTGACCTTCAAACCTGGCTTGGGGTGAGATCTTATTTCATGGGTGGGCAGGAGGAAAAGCTTCTGTAGGGAGGACTGAGGTGGCCTGTGGCATTCAGAGCACTTGGGCTGTCTGAAGGATGAACCCTCAGAACCATAATTATTGGTTTTTATCTTTGCTTCTGAAAAGCATCTAGAGGAGACAGAATCACAAAGGGTGGTGTTGGCCAGCGTTGTTAAATAAGTATTGCCAGATTCTCTTCACCTCTTTAAACAAGTGAGACAGTGGAGCTGGAGGAAAAAGCATTTCCCAAGATTTTAGAAGCCTCTTTCTCTTCAGGCATTACAGGCAGTGTCTGTTTCAGACAGGAAATTCCAAGAATAGGGATAAAAATGAACACCCAGGGAGAGTGGGGAGGCACCGTGCTGGCCCTGGGCCTGCAGCAGAGAAAGAGCACACAGAATAAACCCCACAGACAGAGGGAAGTTGGTGTCCTTTGCATTTGGTGCTGCCTTTCTGCTTGGGGGGGATATGGGGTTTTTGATATTCCTGCAATCACCCTGCACCAGGGCAGAGCATCTCCCAGGGCCCTTCCTGGAGCCAGGCTCGGGGCTGGGGCTTTGGGCCAGGAGGGCTTCTCTGGGCTGTTACTTTGAGCATCCGAGGTCAGATGTGCTGTTTGAGCTGCCTGTGTTTTCTGGAATGCACACTCTCTGTTTTCCCTGTCCATGGCACGCACTGAAAGCAGCAGGAACTGTAAATATTAATTAAATTACATTTCCTGGTGCAGGTTCCTGTCCCGGGTAACCCCACTGAAATCAGCTGAACATGGGATACATGATGGACTCAGAAGCACAGAAATTCTTCACAAAAGAATTATTCTTATCCTGCAAATCCTATTTATTTTGGTGGGAATTGGTGCGTTCAGCTGCAGTGACACTCCTCAAACCCCAGCGTTGTGACACAATATTGCTCTTTTATTAAGCCCTAATGCCAGCAGATTGTTTTAAGCCTCCTGCTGTGAATCTCTCGCAGATGAAATGCTGCAGCAGGGATGTCTGGGTGAGGAGGGGACCGGGGGATGCTCTCCTGCACAGCTTCATCACCGCAGTGCCCTGGAGGCTCTGAGATGCTGGGAGTAAATAAAAATACCCCCCACACCCCAGTGCTGGGGAGGAAACTTTGAATGCTCAGGAGGGGCCGAGCGGTGCTGCCTGGCCTGAGCCACTGCAGCCACCCCCTAATGAAACCTGACAGCTCCAGTGCCTCGTAATTATGGACTGCCAGAGGCGCTTTTTAGACTATCAGTACTTTTGGGATAGTTTGCATCTAAATTAAAACTGAACTTCAAAGCGGTTTGATGGAGATGCGTTTCCAAGGAGCTGCAGGGATGTGAAAGACACTCCCTGATTAGCACGGTGCACTGTACCAGCTGGGTGCTACTGTAAAAAAAGTAAAATAAAGAGTAGAATCCTGTGCTGATAATCAGAAAGTGTATCTTGAATCCTATTAATTTTCGTTTGAATTATTTATGGGGGTTTTGTTCCAGTCGTGCGTCTCCTTTCAAATGTTTATTTAGTTTCTCCGTAAAGGAAAAAAAAACCCCACAAAACGGGGAGGAAGAGAGAGAAATCTGGAAAATCTCCAAGGGTTAGCTCACCAGCAATCTGTTTAGATGTCCTCTCCTCAACTGAGCCCTGCTCTGCTAAATATTTATGGCAATGTTTAACAAATAAATGTCACCCACCTCCCCATTTACAGTAAAGCAGAAAACAGAACTGCTGTAAGGGGGGATTACCTCTTTTCCACCGTGAGGGGAATAGAAATTCCATGGATACATGGTAATTCCTGGGGAAAACAGCTAAAGCACAGAACTGCAAGTGCAAACATCTGTCTGTCCACATTGCAGATGTTCTGCCTGAAGGCTTTTTTCTGATCCCATCTCTAGACAGCAGCACCGGGGAGTTCACAGCTCCACGGGGTTTTCTCCGTCCTGAGGTGTTGTTTCACCACTAATTGGCAGCAACAGGCAGCTCCTCGGGAGGGGATGCTGGGCTCTGGAACACACACAGCTCTGGGAACACGGGCCAGGCAGGAGGGAGGCACTGGGGCCTGGGCTCTGCACAATTCACGTGTCCAAATCCCGTGCAAGTGGAGGCTGCATTTTCTCAGCATCCCTGTGTTCGTGTGCCTGTTTCCCACCAGCTCCCGTGCTTTGATGGGAAGGATTCTGTACCAAAGATCCTTTTTTGGGTTCATTGTTTTTTTGCTGTGCTTCACCCCCTTTGCTGGATCCACCCAGCTCCAAATCCTTTCAGGGATTTAGTTCAGCCTCCCACACCAACCCTGCGTGTCCTGCAGTGCCCACGGCTGCGTCCCTCACGAGAGCGCATTTAAATCACTGAGATCCATAGATTATATTCCTCCAATATATTTACTCCTGGCTGAAAACAGTGACTAGATGGAGCACTTCTAGGGGGATTTATAGGACTTTAAAATTTTATTGAGTTTGATGGCTGCAGGAGAAAGAAATACCAGTTGCATAATTCAGAGATGTACAGCTTGGCTCCCGTATTTCCAATACCGTCGATTGGTATCTGTGAGGCCTGTCAAGATTTTTCTCAGGATACTGAATCCATGTGAATGCCTCCACAGTTATCTGCCTGCCTGTATTGTGCCAATCTGTCCAAGTGTGGTGCCTGCAGAATCTCTGTAAACAGCTTGTGCCGAGGAATTTGAAGCTTCCTTGCCATTAGACTGGTTTTTAAGAGAACTTTTTAGCTAAAGTATCTGAACTTTTCTGTTCTGATGGACTGATTCCCAATTCCAACCCTGACAGTTAGGAATACCTCTTCAAAGAAGGTAATGTTTCCTTCCTAGTTTCATTATTTTTACTTTCTTGCTGTTGCTGACTTTGGATGTTTGTGTTTATTCATGATAATTTATTCATTACTCCATTTGCAGATGGGGCATCCAGTTAACAGCATATAGGAACTCCTTCCAAAAATTCAAACCTGTTAAATGAAAGTCCCCTTCAGGACTGCACCATCCCCGTTTTCTAGGGCAGAGCCTTCATTCTCACTGAATTGCTTTGCAGAGGTTCTCAGGGAAAAAAAGATGGCCACGAAGCAATGTATCTTTCATGAAACGTTTTCTGAGAAAACATTTAGTGTTTTACAAGAAAACGTTGAAAATTCACCAGGTATCTTTTACAAGAAAACGTTGAAAATTCACCAGGTATCTTTTACAAGAAAGTGTTGAAAATTCACCAGGTGTCTTTCACAAGAAAACATTGAAAATTCACCAGGTATCCTTCAAAAATGGGGATTTTCATTTTCCTTGAGGCCAAATGGACATGCAGAAGTGCACCAGCAACACAGGCCTGACTTGTGCACCCCACTGCTGCCCATGCACACCTGGCCAGGCACTGCATGTGCACATCTGGGTTAATTTAAACCCCTGTGAGCAACCTCTGGGCCCCATCAGCTGCAGACCTTTCAATGTTCACCTTTATTCGGGGTGGATATTGAGGAGTTCAACACCACAAACTCAGCTTTCGGTGGCAGCTTTAATTGCAGGTTGGGATGCTGAGCACTTAAGCTTGGGAAGATTAAAGATCCCTGCTTGGCTTCCCTAATGCTGCCTGGATCCCTGGAAAAGGGGTCCTGGAGGGTCCCTGCTCACACACACACACGTTCTGCAGGTGGTGGCAGTGCCTGGGAGTTTCACTGCCCACAGGTCCCTCATGAACCAGCCTCTGTCCACCCCCTTGGATCCCAGTGGGAGCTGCTTCCCGGCAGACACCTCCCAGACAGACAGAAGTTGTTCCTTGCCCACTTCTGCTCATTCTTTCTCTCACCTGACACAGATTCTGTGACCCAGTAGCACAGCAGGGTTTTATTTTTCATAATTTGTGTTTCTTTACTGGTAGAATTGCCACCACAAATCACTGCTGGGGGAGCTCTTTTTACCAAGAACTGATGAGTTATTAAAGAAAAACGCTTGGACACATTTAAACAGAAAGCTGGCATTGCCTTTCACCCCCTGACAACACATCAGCTGCTCCCAGAGACAGGGCAAGGCAAATTTTTCTGGAGCCTCTCTGCTTCCCTGCAGTCGCTCTCCCTCCTCCACCTCCTTTTCCCTCTTTCTCACTTACCACATGGAAATTCAGAACATTTCCCAAAAATAGAGCTCAGCTCTGAAGGCTGGGGATGTCTGTGCTGGGAGCTTGTAATTCTTGACACCCTTTTGGTGGTTCCAAAGGGCACTGCCAGCTGCTGGCCTGGCAGGCTGGGGCTGGGGATCTGAGCAGCACCATCCCGTGGGATCTCCTGCTCCCACCTGAGCAGCACCATCCCATGGATTCNGTCTGAGCAGCACCATCCCATGGAATCTCCTGCTCCCATCTGAACAGCACCATCCCATGGATTCTCCTGTTCCCATCTGAGCAGCACCATCCCATGGAGTCTCCTGTTCCCACCTGAGCAGCACCATCCCATGGAGTCTCCTGTTCCCACCTGAGCAGCACCATCCCATGGAGTCTCCTGTTCCCACCTGAGCAGCACCATCCCATGGAGTCTCCTGTTCCCACCTGAGCAGCACCATCCCATGGAGTCTCCTGTTCCCACCTGAGCAGCACCATCCCATGGAGTCTCCTGTTCCCACCTGAGCAGCACCATCCCATGGAGTCTCCTGTTCCCACCTGAGCAGCACCATCCCATGGAGTCTCCTGTTCCCACCTGAGCAGCACCATCCCGTGGAGTCTCCTGCCTGGCAAAGGCCATTCCAGTTCAAGGCACTACAGAGCTCTGAAATGGGGATTTAACAAAGTCTGTCCATCTGGGACTGGGTCTTGTACCTTCTTCCCACTCTCACTTTGTCCTGATTTACCTGCGCTTCTCCCTGCCAGGACACAGCTGTGAAAGTAAGCCCTGGCTGAGTGAGAGACAGAAATGGTGTAGAAATTCCCATGTGCCAGGATTGTTTTAATTGTGGCACATCCCCTTTTCATACCTGCTTTTCCCTCTTTCCTCTCTGGCTGGCCAGTTCAAGGGGAAGCCAACACAAAAAGCTGTGGTTGGAAAGATGTGTCCCTGTCCAGCACAGTGCTGGGTGCACTGGGGACACGTGGGATGGGCACAGATCCTTTCCTTTTGGAGCTCTCACTGGGTAAATCATCCCTCAGTTAAATGTTTTAGCCAATAACAGCTTTTGTGAAATATTTGGGACCCTGATTAACTCTGTATCTGCACAAGTCCTGTGCTTTTGATTTCTGTAGCAAGTTATTCATTTGTACAGCACCTTCTTCAAGCAGAGGTCTGTATGTGCACATAAAATGATATTCTAAACATTGAAATTACATTCTAAACATTGAAATGACATTCTAAACATTGAATTGATGCTATAATCATGCTTGCTCTTAAAAGGAAGCACAGGAAAATCTTTGCTACCTCTCAATACAAAGAAAACTGCAGGAAGAATCAAGCTCCCCGTTGTTAATTAACCACTTGTAACAGGATTTCTTGCCTTTTAGGGGAACGTTTCTTCTAATTGAACATGGATAAGTGACTTTTAGACAGCCAACATAGGATGAAATATATCACAGTAGTGTAACTCTATTCCTGTTGGCATCCTCTTGAGATTGAGTCCTCGGGAACATATGGAGTGCACGGAGTGAGAATGGATTCAGTGCTGCTCCTCGTGTCTGCTGGCTGGGAAGTAATTGTGGCAGAAAGAGAAGAAATCACCAACTTGTACTGGCATGTTCTGCCTGCTTGGATTTATAAATGTAGGCATCCATGGCCAGCAAAGGCTTGGCAGTAAGTGAATGCTGACTTCAGGCAGCTATTCCTGAACGAGCTGTGGTGGTGACAGCATCCTCTTGTGTCATTTGGCCACAAAGAGCTGCTGTGAATCCATTCCAAAACAATGGAATTGCTGCGGTTCCCAGAAGTTTTCTGGCCTGCCGTGGCACAGGATGGAACAATTTAATTTATTGTAACAAGCTCAGTCTTAAATGCTCTCAGCTGAGGTGCTGCTTGGCCACAGACGTTGCCCTGTGCCAGGCAGAGCTGTGAGGATGCTCTGGGAGGTGTGCAGGAGGCACAGGGACACCAGGGCCGTGGGTGATGGATAAAACAGCACAACAGCCCCAGCTTGGAGCTGGAATATCCTCCTCCAGGTGGAACCTCTCAGTCAGAGGAGAGCATTTACCCACACCATGGGAAGAAGTGCTGCTGGGGGGTGAAGCTGGGGCGAGGTGTTCTTACAAAGTCACTACAGGAAATGCAGGGAACACTTTCATCAGTTACAAACCCAAAAAAGTGCATCTGCTTTTTGAGAAGGTTGACATTGCCCAGCTGCCAGACACCCACCCAGCTGTTCTCTCACTTCCCATCCTCTACAGGACAGGGGAGAAAAGGGAAAAATCTTGAGGTTCAATCTATGGGCAGAGAAATGACTTAAAAATTATGTAAACAGGGGACTGTGGTCAGTCCCTACCAGCTCCATCCCCCTCACAGCCACTCCAGCATGGCACAAGGGACTCTGCCTGTCACCTGCAGCTCTTCCTCCCCCAGCTCGGACCTGGGTGGTCTCAGGGATGTTTCCCACAGGTTTTTCCTCATCCCAGCAGGCTGTGCCTGTTGTGAAATGTCCTTTCCCGTGGCACCCCCAGCCTGGCTGTGCTGGGATCAGCCTGGACCAGCTCCAGGGTCCCCCCAGAGCCCCCAGCCCCTGGGCATGGCTGTGCCTGGAGCAGGAGCTGGCACGGAGACCTCTCCAAGGTGTGAGCAATAAATCAATGCTCCATCCCCCTGCTCACTGAACAGCTGGGCCACGGTTCTGTGGGAGCAGGAGATGGATTTTCTCCCCCCACAGAAGCCATAGGGAGTGAGGGAGCCGTGCTGATGGGGGCTGAGAGTCCCTGAGTGATGGATTTGAGAGCTCTTTGTCCTCAGGGGCTCTCTGATCTTACTACTAAATGCACCAAATGCTGATGGGTAGTAACACGCTGTCTGCAGGAATGAGGCACTGGCAGCTTCACAGCTCAGGAGAAACTGCAGGCACTCTCAGATACTCTGGGAAAATCGTGCTGTGGCTTCAGCTCGGGGAAAATCGAGCTGGTGAAAAAGTCTGAGGTTTGGGTGCTGGAAAACGTCACGAGTCAGACTTTCAGCCTCACTTCCACCGAGGTTCATTCGACAAGAAAATACAGGTGACTGATACAAGAAGCTGTTCATAGGAGCAGTTTCTTGGTGCTGAAGTCAGGACTGGGCCCCAGGTCTGCTGTGGTTCTCTGAGCCTCATCCCAATCCAGTGACAAGCTCTGTGCAGGGAGGCTCGCACCTGGAATTTTCCACAATCCAGGTGAACAGAGCGACCCAGCTCAAGCACAGGTGAGAGCCAAAGCCTGCCAGTCGCATTTCCTGCAGCAGCCAAACCTTGTCCCTGGGGAGGGTGACTGTCACAGCACCCAGCAGTGTTCTGGAGTGCTTGGAGGACAAGTTCAGGGCAGCACTGGAGATGAGGAGTGCAGGGTGGGCCGTGCAAATACCCAGGGTAAGAGATGGATTCCTGCAGGCATCTCAGGTTCAGTTCATCCCATCACTCACCATCAGACACTTCCCCAGTCCAACACCCCTTGGATCTGAAATGCAGAAGAAAGAAATGAGCAGTAGGAAGGGGGAGCAGAGCCTTTCCTTTGAGCATGGAAATTATTCTTCAAATGCCTTTGTTGACAGCTGGCGTGGCACAAAATAAACACAGGTCTATTTGCAAGTAAGCAGGAATTAGCATAAACAGCAGCTGCTGTATTACCAGAAAACATGTAGCAATAAAAGATTTTTTTTTCCTGCCTTCAGAAACAAAGGTAGGTAAAAAGCCTGCATGAGATAGTGAGTTAGTTAACCACCTGTTAGGGTTCTGAGCACCAACAAAATGAAAGAACAGTTTGTTGATGACTTAAGTCCTTTTTTGAATAAGGCTTTCTGGTTGAAACTGGGCCTTTCCTTCTGACTCTTCATAAAATCCAGTGCAGTGTCAAAAATACGCCCTTAGCTCTTCTCTCTCCCAGATCAGGGGATTTCCTACACCTCCCTTTTCACTTCCCTTCTTGCTGCCTCAGGTAATAATTTCAATTTTTTCTGAGGTTGTTTGGGTGTGATTTCCAGCTCCCTTTTCTCCAGCTGCATAGAACAGAAAGGCAAGCCGAACCATCAGGACATATAATGGTATTTATGACCAGATCCCATTCTGCAGGATAAGTTTATGGGCTTTTGTCTCTGCTTCTTTCCCTGGTAAAAGCCAGGCAGGAGCCTGCTCAACAGCACTGTCATATTTTAATAAAAACTAATGGCCCAACACAGTGCCATGCAGAAACACGAGAAGAAGCAATTTTAAGTGCATAATTTTAGATTGATGGTGCTTGGATTTATGGCTTAATCTGCTTCCCAGGGAAGGTGCCTTACCTGTCCAGTTCACTTGGCAGTGCGAGCCGTGCTCCTGGCCGTGTGCAGGTGCTGCAGAGCCACTCTGCTGGGCTGGCTTGGGGCTTCAGCCTTGGGAAGCTCAGCTGCTTGGCACTGCTTTGGAGCTGCAGCTCTTGGTCTCTGGAGTTTTCTGGCAAACAGGACATTTTTGTTAAATGTCATATATGAAAATTAGGTGATTGGCTTTTGCATATAAAAATCATCTTATGACCAAGTTAATAAGTATTAAAGTTGTTAAGATAGTAATTGTTAAATACCTTTTAATTATGGAATTTCCATGCTTTCTGTAAATCCATGTCCCTCCCCAGCAAATGCCTGATTGGTGAAAGAAACTTTTGATGTACCTCAGAACCCACCAATCCAACTGGGCTATGGGGCTGGACAGTGGGGAATTCTGGGAAGGGCCAAGGGGGTATAANAAAACAAGAGTTGTCCATATTCCTGACATTAAATAAACCCACAAAATAGCCCTTTTTTAGAGTTTGCAGAGCTTTGTAGGTACAAAAAGTCACTGACTTAAGGCTCGATACACAGGGACTTCAAATCAGCATTTCCACAGCAAGTTTTGGTTCAGAATGGTGCAGAGTCAGATCCTGGTACTGTTTCTTCCCAGATTATTCACTTTGTTTCTTGAGTCAGTAAAATCAGTTGAGTAAAACATCACTTCCACTCCATCAGATTCTGACTAAATGAATCTGATCCTTGGGGGAGCCTGAGAGAGGTGTGGGGTGCTGTGGCCATGGAAAAAGTCAGTGTCAGCAGCAGGATGAGAGTTCAGGAGTTTCTTATTTGAGGTCCCATCTTCTTTTCATTCTTTCCTTTCTCACTCTTCATAAGTATAAAAATGGGGTTTATTTTGGGTTCTTCTTGTGTCAATAGATAACTTGCTTTAGCTGATAAAGGATTTTTGACAATGTTTTGTATGGGAAGAGTTATGTGGCCTGTGTGGAATGTTTGTGAAACAACACATTTTTCATTTGATCACAGTTTCATAGTATTTCTTCTGTTTCCACTGTCAGCTTCTGCTTTCAAGGTAACCATATTTCAAAAGTGTGGTATCAGTTTGGTGGGTGAAATACTTTGGAAGCTTTTGAAGTAAAAAACACACATAAATTTTCCCCAGCAGGTTTCTTTAACAAGCAGAGAGAATCAGATCTCACAATTTGCATACAGATTGGGCCAAGTTTTCTTCAATACCAGTTATTAAAAACACATTTCTGTTTGGCTGTGGGCTTTTCTGAAGGCATTAAAAATCCAGTTATTTACATTATTGATGGGGACATCAGCATCCCAACCACGGAGAGCACAGTAATTTTATTGTGATACCATTCACAAAGGGGTTTTGTTTTTATCTGGAGCCTTATTTTTGATTTTTTTTTCATCATTCTGAGAACATTTCATCCACTATATCTGTCTGCTGGTTATCTTTATATCTGCAAGTGTCTGGGCATGTGAGCCTGTTTATCTGCACAGAGACACAGAATCCTTATTTCCTGGCTACACAATAAACAAAAATGTGTGAAGTCTTTACACTCCCAAAGCAGGACCTCACTGTGGTCAAAGGCTATTTTATTTTAGGGGAGATCTTTTAAATCTCTCTCTCCTCACACTGACTCAGACCCTGATTCTTTCACCTCCTTCAAGCAGCCCCTGAGCCCTGAGGAGCTGGGTGTAATCTCCATGGAGCTTCTCTTGCTATAAAAGAGTTTGCACAGGAGCAAGAGCATCTTTGGTCTCCTTGACTTGACAGTGACAACAGAAGCTGAACAAGATCTGATCGAATCTCAAGTCAAAATGGGGAACATTTGCATTTTCTGTATCTGTTTTATATCAGATATCAGTCTGATAGCAGATTTAAGTTCAGACTGAAAATAGAAGAGTTAAGATCCTGCCAGATTAAGTTTTTCTCACTCTACAGAAGAGAGAAAATATTCTAGGTAGGAAAATATGTCAAGGTGTGGGAAGGGTAGCAAGAGAACGAGATAAAACCTGAATTCACTGAAGATGCTGAAGTTTTTCTTTTGGTTTTAGTCAGTTCAGTGTGTTACACTTGAATTTAATCCTTCAGTGGCCTCCCTGAAAGATCTGGTGTGATTCAGCATGGACAGTGCCAGCACTGTTTCCTCCTGTGTGATGTGCCTAATCCTTTCTCCCCACACCAGACTGGTGGGAGAATAATCCCTTTGGTGATTTCTGGGGTCAGAAATTACACTGCCACACAAGCAGCTCTGTCACAGTGTGAATTCCAGTGTAATCTGTGTCTGGACGCTGGTTTTTTCTCAAAGTTCACTTCTGCTGTCTGAGTTGCAGGTTTGAGGGTTGTTCTGATGTCTTTTCTTTGGCCTCTCTTTTTTTTCCTGTTCGTTTCTGTATCTGTTTTCCCATCTTCTCCCTATTTATTCCTTAGTGCTACTGAAAATAAGGGGAATCTCTCCTCTTACTGCATCTTAAGGACCTTCATTCACTTGTTCTGACAGGAAAACTCCACAGCAAGCAAATAAACTGAGCCCTGGTGCCCTGGTGCATTAACCAGACCACGGCCTCCCCTTCCCCCTGCAGCTCTGAAGCTGTGCTCTGAAATCTCCTGGGTTTTCCCTGAGCTGCTCTCCCGAGCCCATCCTGCTGGGATCTCCCTGTGCCATCCCTGCCTTCTCCCCAGGAGCCCAGCAAGGGCAGGGGCTGGCACAGACAGGGCACTGCAGGCACAGGGCAGTTCCTTTTGTCACGTTTTGCCTTCTCTTGATCTTTTGTGCTTTCCCTTCCGCTCTGCCAATCGTTCAGCCAAGGTTTTTATTCTGCTGCCTGGTGTCTCCCTTCAGTGAATGACTTCACTATCTGATGGGGTCCTAATAAATCACTGGGGTTTTTTTGTGTTCATGAAAACCCCCAGTTCTCTTGCAATGAGGCTTCCCAGAGCTGGGAGCACGCCAGCCCCTTCTCATCCGCTCCTTCTCCAGAACCCACCTTCCACAGGGATTCTGCCATCCATTATTCTCCCCCTCTGCCTCTGGTGTCGCAGCCAGTCCTGAAAGGAGGCCACTTGAAAAGGGAGAGCAGCAGCAGTGGCTGGTGAATCCCTGGCACTCTGCTGTACCCTGAAGGAAATACCAAACAATGAGCGCTTCTCAAACGAAGAGCTCCGCTGGCCTCACCACACGCACTGCCTCTGCTGATATATCATTAATTTTAGGCACCAGCTGCAAATGATCTGACTGAAATACCTCTTATCTGCTCTTGATACTTGGTCATCAGGAGGATATTGGCTCTTGCAGGAACGCTGCTTTCCTCATCTGACTGTTCAAGGAGCACAAACCTGGGGTTCCCTGAGTGACACGAGCCCAGCATTGAGCAAAGGGAACAAACCCCGTCCTGCAAGCCCACAGTAACAATCATGAGGAGAATAAACGTTATCCAAAAATTGAAAATGATTAAATATCAAGAGCCACATTTCTGGTGGACAAATATACATATTTCCTTTTTTCCTAAGCACGTAGATCAGCTCCTGATTCTTTACCTTCCCACAGACTCTGCACAGAACTGCTGTGTCTGTTTGGACTCTTATTTATAATTATTGCCCAAAGGCAGTGAACATTCATCATTTGTCTCCTGGGGATCGTGGCAGGCACTTGGAGCGTGAGGAATGTTTTGGATAGTCACTGTAAGGTGCTGCACAGAATCACACACTGGGAGTTTAAAGGCATTTCTGTGTCCAAACCACGCTCCCACAGCCCGGGGAGGGGTTTCTCATCGAACATTCCCTGTGTTCAGAGCTCGTGGGGCAGGGGCACAGGCACAGTGTGAGCTCCCAGAGCTGCAGTTTCCATGGGGATGGGAATTCCTGAGCCCCAGGATGGAGCAGGAGCTGTGCACCCCATGGATGAGCTCTCCAGGCCACGGCCTGTGCCCCAGCCCTGCCCCAGCCCTGGGTGCTGCTGCTCCACTGCAGGCATTAAACTCCTGCCTTTGCCCACCACAGGGTGGTGATGGTCTTCACCATATCATGGTGATATGATGAAGATATGATGATATTGTCATATATGAAAATTAGGTGATTGACTTTTGCATACAAAAATCATCTTATGACCAAGTTAATAAGTAGTAAAGTTGTTAAGGTAATAATTTTTAAATACCTTTTAATT
>VZTH01009548.1:768-28097 GCA_013397815.1 Aleadryas rufinucha | reverse complement strand
CACTTGCTGAAATCATCTGTCACTGGGGAGAGTTGCCTGCACCCGTGGAAGGGCTGTTCCCCGTGGCATGCTCTCTCCAGGAAGGTTGCAGCATACTGGTGCTGGCTAGTACCCAGCTTCCCTGCGACACAATGTCTTTTTCATTCCCTGAAAAGGAAGCCATACAATTTCTAACCATTTTTCTGAAAAAGCTATGCTGCTTGAACAGACAAATATTTCTGTCCTTAGGTTGTAAATATTTTTAATGCTTTGGTTTATTGCATAATCCCCTGAGTGATTATGAACTCATTTTCCTGTCAATTTTTATTCACTCATCACTTTTTTTCAGCTTCATTTTACTTGTCTCAACCATACTTTTTTATTACTGAGTCCTCCAGTCTTTGGACTGCCATATTTTTATAATGAGCTAGTTTTAATGAAAAAGAGAAAAAACAAAACAGGTATTTGATATTCATGCAAAATTTAAACAGAATCTATTTTTTAAAAAAAGATTCAGATAGTTGGATAAATATTTGTTCATTCAGCTTTCTGGCTTCTTTTGATAGTGAAAGCAAAAATATTGAGTTACATTAGGGGAAACTTCAGATTTATTTCTGATTCAACATAGTGCAGGTGAAACTGGAAAAAAACTTCATACTGTCACTGATAATTCTGTGTCTCTATCTTACTAGTCCTCTGACCTTCTCTTAGACAAATTTGTGACCTATCCTGTTATCTTGGGCATACCTCATTTCATGTTTGCAGTGACTCGTTGATGGTTCAACCTCATAGTGAGAAAAATAAGTAATTCTATCCTCTGCAATTATAATCCTAACCCATTTGTTCTACTTAGCATCTTCTAAGTGGTCAGGCTTGCATGCTCCCTCTGCTCATTTCCAGTTTTCACTGCTGAAGCCAGAATAGAGGGATAGATAGACCCACCAGTCTAACCCTACAGGGTAGCAGTTTTTTACCTCTTTTGAGGTGTTATGACTGGAGAGAAGAGAGTGATAGGAATCACTACAGGTCTAAAAAGCATGTTTTCTGATAAAACAGTGGATTAACTTGTGTTGCATCACCCACAGAAATGAAAGCAGGGCAAAGAAGGAAAAACATGGCAATAGTCTTCAAATATGTACCTGGCTACAGCCAAGGAAAGGAATAATCTCTTCATGATGGCTGTATTAGCTAAGAAAGAAATTATCTGCTTATGTTTTTGTGAAAGCAATGAGGACTTGGTGTCAGGTAAATCATTCTAGTAGAACAAGTTTGCTGAGAGCAGCTGCATAGTATCAGCCATTGCAGACTAGTTTAGAACAGGGAATGCAAAAATACAGCACAAACAATACAGGCATAGTTTTAGATATGTCTAGATGTGTAGAGTGGATAGTTGTCCTTAGCTCAGATGTTCCTTTGTGGTTTTGTGAATTTAGGAAGATCAAATGCTCCTTCCAAAAACAACGCAAGCTTACAATGTAGTTACTAGGGTAATGCAGAGATTCAGGATGTTGTCCCAGCCTCGCACCATGCTGAGATAACAGGTATTAAGAAAAC
This sequence comes from Aleadryas rufinucha, assembly GCA_013397815.1. Taxonomy (NCBI): domain Eukaryota; kingdom Metazoa; phylum Chordata; class Aves; order Passeriformes; genus Aleadryas; species Aleadryas rufinucha. The sequence goes on along the minus strand of VZTH01009548.1, from coordinate 26,564 downwards.
AGATGCTAAAAGACAAGAGAGTGATTACTCACATTAGTTAAATAAGCAACAAGCGAACTAGCTTTGGTACTGGAAACAGCCTCATTTTCCATTAAATTCAAAGTGATGCCATGCAGTAGCAGTTATTTCATCTACCATTTTGTTTGAGGTCTCTGGCATTTCTGCAGTAGAGCTGTACCTCACTGAGGCCAACAGACCAAGGTGAGATGGAGATTCTGTGTTTTGGCTGCTCTAGCTGCCTGGGTGGGCTCAGCAGCTCAGATATCTCCATGTAAGGGATTTCTTCATCACTGAAGTGTAGGGGGTGTACTGGATCTGGCTAGGTTGCAGTTAATACTCTTTATTGGGTCCTTTATGGTGTTGTGGTTTGGAATTTTGACTGATAACATGCCAATGCTTTGACTATTGCTGAACTGTACTTGAACACTGTTACGGCCTTCTTCTTTTCTCACTCTGATCTCCTCAGACAGTATGCCATGGGTGGGGAAGGGGCTGGGAACAGACATAGGCTGACAATTGGCCCAAACTCTCCAAAGGTGTATTCCATGCTATGTAACATCATGCTCAGCAAAAGAAGTTGGTGGAAGCAGGCAGAACTTTCCAAGGTAGCTGTTGCTCAGGGACAGGCTGGACATTGTCTGCTTGTGGAAGGTGGTGAGTGATTGCATCTGCATCACTTCTTTGGGTTTTTTCCTCTTCCTTAACTTATTAAGCTGCATTGATCTCAACCCACATATTTATCTTGTTTTTGCTATTCAGATTCTTTCCCCCATCCTGCTGGGTGCGTGGAAGGGTGAGTAAATGAGTGGCTGAGTGATTGCTTAGTAGGTGGACAGGGTCAAGCCAGCACAGGAGGTGTGAGCACAATCTGGCTCAGGGATGATGTGGACCCTGAGCTGGGCCAGTGCTGTATTCGAGTGATGTGTGGCAACACAAAATATAGCTATCTCTGCAGATGAAATATGGGAAAAAAGTTTGGTTGCCAAAGCTCTGCACTGCAGTAGGCAATGGGGATCCATCCTTGGACATGATTTGCTAATCAAAGTCAAGAAGGAAAATTATTTCAAAACCCCTGATAATACCTACTTTACTGTGGTAAAACAAGAAAGAAAACAAATCACATGATTCTCCCCTAAAAACCCAAACCTATGTCATATACCTCTGATAAAAACTTTGAAAACATATGCTGTTCGAGTAGCCTGTTCAAATTAAAATTTATGTAAGACTCTCTGAGTCAGCTGAGCTAAAGATAGAAGTGATGCATCTTGAGGAGAAGACAATTTGTCTTCCTGTCTGAGAAGGGCCATGAACGTATGAGGGCTGAAAACATATTCCCGTATATTATGAAACACTAACTGCTTGTCTAAGAAGGTGTGTTTTATTTCTGTTCCAGCTCTGCACAGCAGAGTGTTAGAGTGAACAGTGGAGCCATTCCCACTACGAACAGTTGATTTGGGTTTGTTTTTCTGTTTGAAAGCTTATACAATGTCAGAGTGACCCTGAACAGTGTGTACTAGCAGGTGTTTGTGTAAGATTGCATCAAATGAACATAAACGCTGTGAAATTTCTGAATAATTACTGCCTAAATGAATAAAACTGCCTGTTTGAATTGGTTCTCACAGTTACAGTGGAAAGAAAACTTCAGGGAGCATCAACAAAAAGCAGAAAATCAGCTCTTAACACCACAAAATGTGCACATAAGTCTTTCTTGTGTTCTCCAAATATGATGATGAGTCACTGAAGATATTATCATCTCCAAATTTCAGTTTCCTGGATGTAAAGGGCTCCACTCTCAGTTTCTTCCAAGGAGTTATGTATCCCCAGAATGTGATCAAAAATTCAGATAGGTGAGATATTCTCTCTACTGCAAGGGCTATCTCCAGAGAGATATGAATAATTATAACAAGTTCATAACCTCTTTTACAGAGAAAGATCCTTCCCTTCTAAGCAGAAAACACAGAATTGCATAGCAGATCAGAAGGTTAGGAAAGGAAATAATGAGATATAATATCCTTCTTATACCTCCATCCACATAAGAAGGCCAGTGTTCTTAGTTGGTTTTATTTATTGTTTAAAATGTTCACAATTTGACAGAACTAAGAGACTTTTTTTTAATATATGTATGCTTTTTTTGGTTAATATATAAAATTCTTCATAACTCAAGACCCTATTTTTGAAATTACAGAAGAACTCAGTAATTTTCAGTGGTGAAATAAAAGTCAACTCATAGAATTCGTTCATGTGGAGGATGTGGAGCAATAACAGGTGAGGAACTGAAAATAGCTTTTCCTTCCAAACAGGTAGGGATAAAAACATGTTTTCTCTAGTAAGGCCACTGTAATCCTGGAGCTTACACTTGTTGCTCTAAACTAACCATGGCCATATGCAGAAAACATTGTGAAATTCTTTATAAACATGATGATAACTGTTTTACTTGTTCAGACTTTGTTCAGGTTATGGTGACACTGAGGGGTGAGCATGACCTGGTAGGTAGGGTCCATCCCATCATCCAGGGAGCAGGGTAGGCTGGAGGCAGAATTTTTCAGGATGTTTCTGTGGAGAAGAAAAGTGGAAAATAAAAAAAAGGAAGAAAAAAAAAGAGGGGAAAAAATATTAACATTATGCAGAAGGAAGGGAGTAGTCACAAAATGACGATTGAGGGTGGTCTGCATTCCCCATATTATAGATATATATTTTATCTACCAGTCTCTGTTCTGCTGTCACATAGCCTGTGCTGGTGGAGGAAAATGTGTCTTCCTTCTGCATCTCGCCTGTGTTCACCTTGGTCAATTTCAACATTCAATTGTCATCAGAGAATTCAGTCTGCAGGGTACATGGTCCACAGGTTTTGCAAAGGCAGTACTGTTGTATACTGTCTGCTTTTTAGCCAACGTTCATATGGCTTCTTGTTGTTGTTTTATTAGAAATATCTGCTTTCTGTCTCCGTAATTAATTGCTTTCTTTTATATAGCTGTCTCAATACATGTTTCTTTGTTGGTCCCTCCCTTTCCTCAAGTGAATTTTTATTCAAAAATATGCTAAGAGGACTAGAGAAGCCATTTGTTCAAAGCAACTGCAATATGTTGATGTTTTGAATGGCAAATAAGAACTTTGAAATAAAATGCAATCAATTAATCTTTTTATGGAAGTATTTGTTAAAGTCTGTTCTGAAATTAACTCCCATATGATAACTGCATTATGGATTTCTTATGATTTATGATTTGTAATTAAGCTCTGGCCTTGAAAAATACTATATGATTATTTGATTGTCTGTGTGAGATACTCAGTTATCCACCTTTTAGCCAAGAGAAAATGCCTGAGTATAGCAGGTAGATGGGGTGTTGCAGGAATGAGATCTCAAAGGGACGTGTTTGGAAAAGTGCCATTTTTCTGTTGTTGCACATACTTTACAACAGTGAAAAGCAAAATAGCTTATCTGTCTTAGTATGTGGTACATTTGAAACTGGAGATATCCCAGTCTGGAAGGGGATGTACGGGCTGTGCTGAACATCCCCTCTGGATGGGTAGCTGAAGTAGGAAATTACTGATGCCTCATCATGTGACTGATAACTGCTCAAGGCAGGAACAGAGAGCAGAGCTGTGCTGACAGTGGCTTTACACTGCTGAAATACCCTCCTTCTCAGTGGTGCAGGGGGAAGGTGTGTGCATCCAGAAATGAATCTGAAATTTCACAGAGACAAGCAGCTCTGTCCCAAAATAATTTTTGCTTAGAGAAGTCCAGCACAGGAACAAAGCTTTAGGAAACCAGTAATATGGACAATAAATAGTTTGATTGATGGACTTTGACTTATCCAGTCTTCTGGTTCTTGTGTAAAACTTCTGTAACTCCAGAGGAAAAAAGTATCATTGCTACAGGCTCTTGCTACATAAAAAATATTTTAGTTTGAGTCTGCACATTTCATACACCTTGATTTATGACAAATGATAATCCAAGGGATTATCTTCCTTTACCTATGTATAAAGGAACACATAAAATTCTGCACTTTAAAAATCTCCTTACTCCCAGGCCTCAATATACAGGCAAAATAAATACAGGCAAAACTAAATTTTTTTTCACTGCTTTCCCACTTGTGAAGTCCTTTCTTGTATCTCATGGGAAAGGAGGATTTCTCCCATGCAGTTGTTTGAATCAGTAAAATCTTGCTAACAGTAAGTCACCATGCTATCAAGGTTTAAACACCTTAAAATGTAAACAATCCAGCCATTGTGTAGGGTTTTAATGTCTTGGAAATTGCTGTACCTTTATTTTTTCCCTTGTGTTTTTAGTTTCTGGTTCCATTGCCTCATTTTTAGGTACCTTAGGGTTCTGCAATGATTCAGATTATTAAGTTTTGACATTATAAATTGCTTTTATTACCTAGCTGATAGCTATGTGGTTGGGTTTTAAAATGTTTCTTAAACTTTAGAGTGATTTGATATTTTTCAAGAAGATATACAATAGATATATTTTGTCAGCATGACTGCAGTGAGGAAGGTATTTTTATTATTAATGACTAGCTTAAAATAATAATCACAAACATAACCACAAAATAATACTGTTCATGAGGGTTTACCATTTACAGGGAGGACATCTGTGACAAAATAAGATTTTATGGCTGAGACAAAGATGAGTCTTTGATGATGGTGTGAGTGTGGAGGTTTGAATGTCTAAGCCTTTTGCATGGAAAATTCTTGTTTTCTAATTAAACAAATATAGAAAGCCAGTGAGCACAGAGTTGAGATGCATGGTAGGTCATATACTAACCTCCATTTTTTTCTTTAATCTGTCGTCAGGGTGAGCCCCTGGCAGCCAGGGATGAGAGAAATAGAAGTGACAGCTGGGCACTGAGCCTCTGCACAGGGTGCACTCATTGCCATGCTGTTCAAAGAATGTGTCCAGATATTCCCTTGGTCTCATATTGTGAATTGATCTCCCATCCAGGAATCCACGTCTACCCCAAATTAGATGTAAACAGGGTTTGGTCAGGTCTGAGAGTGTACTGGGAGCAGGGAGAGCTGGGCTGTGACTATTTGCCTTGCTGTTCCTCCCAAGTGTGTTTGTTTAACAAGCAATCTGTTCAGCACACACTCCCCACAGCTGCCTAGCACTGATGGTGACGGGAATCCAAGGCCGCTGTCTTCTCTTTATATTCAAAAGCAAATGTCATAACTCAGAGGCCCGTTTCTGCTGTAATATGGTAATCTTTCTGATGAAACCAGAAAGATTACCAGATTTCCTTTTGTTCTGACACTACTACCTTTTCTTGGGAAGGACTAAACTCTTTGCTTTGCCTCAGCCTTCACAACTTTTTGCTGTGTTGAAAAATTAATTATACTTTGGACAATGACAGTCTCAAAATGCCAGCTTGCAGAACACCTGGCCAGAAGTAGGTGAGACATTACCAACAAGCCTCCAGTGCACGACATTTCATTGTGAATGCACTTTTCACTTGACGTTTCAGGAAAACAGCAAGACAAAACTTTCTCTATGTCATCCTTTATTTTACATATTAACCTGATCTACTTTAATCACCCTCCCTCCATAAAAACTGCTGCTTGTATCCAACAACCCCTCAAGGCTGCACTGCATCAAATGTGTTGTTGCACTTCCATGAATATTAGTATTTATCTTTTCCATTTTTTTTTCATATTGGGAAAAATACAGTAGACAAGGTAGAACACAGCATATTATAAAATCCAATGTATATAAAGGTGATGTATCGTGAGACTTTCAAATTATATTTACTTGTGATTAGTTTGACTGTGCTTAGCCTTTAGATCACGATGTAAATAGAAGAAGAACAGAAGCAGAAGTTTCAGGTGCACATCCCTAAAAATGAAAGCACTTAAAAGCTTGTTTGGATGTGAAACTCCATAACCCCATCTTGCACCAAAGTCAGATCATGAAGATATGTTAGTCATTTGTAACTTTTACACAGGGTCACCAGGGACAGGAAGGTTGTTTTTCCTTACACTCAAAAAGGTAAGAAAAGGCACAAAACTGTTGTACAACTGTGTCTCTTTGACAGAACAGTAACAAGTGAAGTTAGTGGGAAGAAAGATGTTTAACTCCTCAGAAAGGAAGGTCCCCTGTGGTTACTTGCCTAAATTTGGACACATCAGAAGACCTACTCAGGTACGCAGTACTGCGAACTCTTACCATGTTTGCTACGTGTCCTTCAGTAAGCTGAATGGAGAAAATAGTCTTGAACTTTTTTTCAGGGCAAAACCATTTTCTTGCAGTTTACTCAAATTGTCATATTTTGTCTAGGTGAAGAAGACTAACCATTTCCTATGTCTCCGTGTTGTGGATTGGACTAATGATGGCACCTAAACCATCACTTACCCACTAAGAAAAATGTGGCAGCCCAAGTACAAACTTCCCACAGTCCAGGCTTACCAGCAAACGTCACTGCCATGGTAAGACATACCAGAGCTGAGGTTCACTCTGCATCAATGGCTGAAGCTTGTGATGGCAGCAGAATGTGCCAGCAGCAGAGGTGTTACAGAGAAACCATGTTCTCAGAGGGATATTTTGAGTGGCCACCAACAGAAGACAGAACTTGACCAAGCTCATCTACTGCTCTCATCAATGCCAGAGCAGTGTTTCACTGTAGAAAGAGATGTTTTTCCCCACTGGGTTAATATTCAAAGCATTGGCATCTTAAGGAGCATGGCCATTGTTATGGGCTGGCCGGTGGGTACAGATAAATGGTGTGAGGCTGAATCAGAAACAGTAAGTCCACTCCAATCCATGTCAGGCAGCCACAGCTGAAACAAATTCATACAAATTGTGCCCTATGGAAGTTCTGCAGAGTGCAGGATTAATCTGATTAATGGTCTCTGGTGTATAATAACTGGAGCAGATGAAGGAGTGAAATGTGGCTGGTCATTAAACCGTTCAGAAACAAGGAAGTTCAGTCCAAGGTCAAATGTGAGACAAACAGAAAGAGAATTAAGCACCATTTGATACACTTCAACAAAAGTTGTTCTGACTTCTTGAAAGCTAGTTCTGTCAATTAGCAGGTACTATGTGTTCATCTCTTAGAAAATATGGTGGGAGATTACAATAATAGCCTCAAGTGGCTTCAGGAAAGCATATCCCATGGAGAAGCTGGATGAGTTCAAAGAGTAAATAATATTTCTTATGAAAACAAAATTCCATAGTCCTGATTATAGATATTGTCCTAATTTATGAGGGGGGAAAAAAAAGAAAGAAAGAAAGAAGCAAAATTTTAAAAAGAAAGGAAAAAAGAAAAAGGAAACCAAACAAAAAAATGAAATCAAAACTGTAATGTAATAAAACATCTTGTTTTTCTATCTAGCACCAAAATAGGATTTGAGGAAGAAATCACAGAGCCCTTGAATATTATATGATAATGCAACCAAATATAATACAATAAAATATATGTTTCCTCTGATGCTGAAATGTTCTGCAGAAGTTGTTTTTTGGACAAATTTCCACCTGGAAGATTTTTATGTTGTCTAACCAGTGAGAGCAACCAAAGTTTATATTCAGTTGACATAAACTCCACCTAATGTATTTGACTAGGTATAGCCATAAAGCACAGAGAAGCAGCCAATAACACTACATAGATTTTAGGACCTTGATCTGATCTCCCGTCAAAGATGTATCTTGGGCTCTCTTGGGCTCAGTGAATAGGGCTGAGCAGCTCTCTCAATAAGTGAAGCAAAAGCTTGTATGTCTGTTGTGTGTGCTCTAGGCATCCCTGACAGACACTGACAGGACATGGTAGTGTTTCATGACAAAACATTCTAAATATTCTGGAATTCTGGATATTCTGGATATATAAATATTCTGAATATTCTGGAATACAAAGAGGAATTGTATTTTCAAATTTTAAAAGCTCATCTCCATGTACATTCTTCCTCCTTCATCTTCAGTAAATAAACTTCAATCATTTGGCATTTTCCCTGTTTAAACATAATGTCAGACTTATAATTAGTTTGTGTTTGCCCATGACCTTTATTGCTACAATGTAAGAATACTCTTTTAATGACAGAATTTTAATCTTTATGGGTCCTTTTGATCACTGACTTACATAAACACAGTGAACTCCTCAAAATGCAATAAGTGAAAACCTTTATTTTGGATCTGAACTGAAATAAACTTCTGAGTCTTTTGAACTGACAGTGAAAGCTCTTTTTAGACCTGTATGAGGAACTTTCCTTATGGCCAAAATATTTCCCAGGCAAAAAAAAAAACAACCAGCCATAACTGTTTTCTAGTCACAATTAACCACTTTGTTTTCTGTAGGAAAAGTACAGATTCTGTCAGAATTGTTTGATGCGCAAGGATTTGATAATATAATAGGAAAAATAATGATCATGACATTTAGACTTGTCTTTGTTGGTTGTCAGTGAAATCATGTTCTCCAGTCACTTCTACTTAGGCGCCACAGATGCTGTAACCCTCTAAATCTGTTGGTCATAAGTGACACATTTGGCAGTGTATTACGGGAGAACCAAGGGCAGACAGCTGAAGAATTTGTAAGGAAGGGCAGAACATTTCCCCTTCCCAGGCTGGTTCTTTGTAGGTAGCAGGAGCTATGACTGGGAAACAGATCAGAGATGCATTCTGCACTTGTGGGTGCAGACCTGTGACTGGAGCAACAAGCCGATTTGTGACTACTATTTCCAACTCTTACATAGGTGTGCAGAATGAAAATTATAATTGTTCATGTAATTTAGCATTCATGTTAGATTTTGCAGAATAATGCTGAAATAACATGTCAATTCATAAAGTTTTCTTGTGGGAAAAGTGTCACTTCTCAGAGCATTGAGGCATTTTCCTATTCTTTCTGGCTGCAGTGTGGCTTTTATAGCCACATCCTTCCCCTGAAACTGAATTCTGTCTCACTTAGAAAGGGACTGCTGATCTAGAAAAGCACAGAGACTATCAGTGGCAGTGAGAGCGTCTTGGGAATAGCGACCTCTGGGGTTAGTTTAAAGACCCAACTTCCAAAAAGTACACATGCGTTTTGGATCTACACATAAGAGAGGTGAGCAAACACCCCCAACAATGTTTGCCAGCCCATGACTATGTCCCGCTTTGGCTCCTCACCAGGACTTGCAAACACACAGTAAAATGTCATGCAACTTGATCAGATAGGAATTTCACAAAGCATGTATTTCTTTAATGGAAGAGTTATCTTGACACTGACAGATGAACAAACATCAATAGCAAAGAACTGTTATATAGAACAGTTAAAAGAAAAAAGTTTAAGGAAAGGGTAAATAGAGGGCCAGATAAGGTAAGTTTGCCACATGGGTTACATGAACAATATATTCCAATGACCGCCCTGTGAACTTCCTATTTCTTGGCACAAAGAAACCATCTACAGAAAAATTACATGAAAGAAGTGTTATAGAAAGTAATTCCTGGTGTGAAAGGAGATAGAACAAATGACCCCTTCCTTCTATTTCTTGCTTACATAAAGTATATACTGTCCCCTGTGTAATTCCCACAAACTCAGTACTGAAACTTTCTTCCTTTTGTACAGCAGTTGCAGGTCTGCAGAAGAAAATTGCTGCGTAAGAGTTAGGTGGTGTGATTTATCAGAGTGAAATTGCTTTTCCAGTGGAATTGGTAAATTGTAGACAGGAGATGGAGGCACTAAGGAGGAAACAGACAATGAAAAGGTAAAAATAAAATATTCTTAAATAGAAAATTAAAACTGCTTCTGAAAGGGAAGAAGAAGGCAAGACTATCAAGGAGAGGGTTAGATTCCTAGAATCATTTCTGGGGTTTTTTGGTTTGTCTGTTCACAGATATTTGTCTAATTTTTTTTGTTTTGGAGAGTAGATCATAAATAATCAGAAAAAATGAAGTCCCACATCTCCATATTGTAAGCTTGAATATCAGGCTTGCTTAATTTTCCTGTTCTCTGTTGTTTTAGCCCAAGCCACTTCTCTAAAGTAAAACTAGTTTGCAATTTTTCTTGGGGTCCATTTCACATAGCCTCTTGTACAGCAGACAGTGAATTGGGTAATAATCTTGTTTGGAGTAGGCTTCAGCTTTAGGTGATAAATTTAGAGAAATACTTCAGGTCAGTCTGTTTACTAATTTTATTGTGGATGAATGAACTATGTAGTGCAGTCGACATGCTGGAGGGAAGGGATGTCACCCAGATAGGCTTGAGAGGTGTGAACCTGTGCAAGCCTCCTGAAGTTCAAAAGGACCACATGAAAGGTGCTGCGCCTGGGTGGGGACAGTCCCAACAATAAACACAGCCTGGGAAAAGAACAGATCAAAATTGGCCCTGTGAGAAGGCCTTGGGGGTGCTGGTGGGTGAGAGGCTGGACATGACCCAGCCATGAGCACTCACAGCCCAGAAAGCCAAATGTGTCCTGGGCTGCATCCAAAGCACCATGGGCAGCAGGGGAGGGAGGGGATTCTGCCCCTCTGCTCTGCTCTGGTGAGACCCCAGCTGGAACACTGCATCCAGCCCTGGGGTCCCAGCACAGGAAGGACACGGACCTGTTGAGGTGAGTCCAGGGAAGGGCCACAAAGATGATCAGAGGGCTTGAGCACCTCTCCGGTGGCTGGGGTTGTTCATTCTGGAGAAAGAATACTGGGGAGAGCTTATAGCAAGCCTTCCAATACCTAAAGAGGACCTGCAGGAAAGCTGGAGTGGGAGTTTTGGCAAGGGCCTGTAGTGATAGGACAAAGGGTAATGGCACTAAACTGAAAAAGAACAGGTTCAGATTGGATATTAGGAAGAAATTCTTCACTGTGAGGATGGGGAGAGACTGGAACAGGTTAACCAGAGAGGTTTTTTGTATCCCTGGGAGTGTTCAAAGCCAGGTTAGATTGGACTTTGAGCAAGCTGGTCAAGTGGAAGGTTGAGTTGGAATTAGATGATCTTTAAGGTTCCTTCTAAACCAAGAGTTTCTGTANTAACCAGAGAGGTTTTTTGTATCCCTGGGAGTGTTCAAAGCCAGGTTAGATTGGACTTTGAGCAAGCTGGTCAAGTGGAAGGTTGAGTTGGAATTAGATGATCTTTAAGGTTCCTTCTAAACCAAGAGTTTCTGTAATTCTATGATTCTGCGATTCTATGATTCTATGACTGTGGTCTGAAAAAGCATGAAGGAGGCCTTTATTACACAAACAACAACTATTATGACAGTTGTTTCAGGCAGCGAAAGCGGCCACTTCCTTAACATAATCTGCATTGTCATTAACAGGGCAAGCTTTGGTGGAGATTCACCTCAGACAGCAAATAAAAATGAAGAACGTCTACCTTCCCTGATCTGTGATTCCTGGTAACTCCAGAGCCAAATGCAGCCCCTCAGCCTCTCTGTCTGGTGGCATAGAGACTGTTTTGTACAGATCTTTCACTAAACTTCCTGTAACCAGAATATCCAACTTTGCAGAGAAACGCCTCTAGCAAAAGCCAACAACCATGAATACAGGTACAATGTAAAGAGGCCTGTAACTGTACCAACCTCCAACCAAGCAGAAACAGGAATTCTTAACACTGCCTCTTTCATAATGTAATCAGTGAAAGAAGTCAACACAACTCTACCTACCAGCTGGTTCAGGTTACAAACATTTTGTTTAACCCTAAGGGGCCAACAGACAAAAGAAAAAAGAATATATTTAAAGCAAAGGAAAGAGGGAAAAATAAATTAATTAAACGCATTGTAAATCTATTAATTATCACAGCACCTAAAGACAATGAGAGTGTTTTTTTGTTTTTATTTGTCAGTAATCCGTTACAGGGTTATGGCAGCATATGAAGTGACAAATGTTTAATTACACTTTCTAAAATGTAGTGCTAGTATCCATTGAATATTATGAGTTTCAGCCCTATTCAAACATATAGATTCCAGCCATTTTTTTACACAGTTTGAAGTTTTCTCATCTCTGGCCTTCCAAGTGTTGAAAGTGATTTTTTTCCTGCTTTAGCAGCTCTTTATGTACCAACAAAAGTACTTAGATACATTACACCTGCCAAAATCCTCCTGAGATCAATATTTTAGAGTGAAAATTCTGTCCTCCGAGTCACAGCTGCTTTTGTGAAAAGTGTCAATGACATATGAAAAAAATGAAGTGTGGCACTCACCAGTGCACAACAGTTGTTTTGTAGTAGTACCTTTTTTCCTTAAATTGAATTTCCTCAAATTTTCTTTTATATGGTCCTTCTAGTGACCTTATTATCACACAAGGACGGCCTTGGTGTACTCAGCTGAGTTACTAAGGAAGCTGAAATTCTGACTTGCGTTTATTTTCTGAGCCCAGCTTCTTCTTTTTTTTTGTTGTTTTGATATGTGGCATGAATGTGAGACTCACATTAGTTATGCTATATATCAGCATCATTTTCTGAAACCTAGATTTCTCTTTTCAAGATAAATAGAAATGACCATAAGGAGTACATACTAGTCAATAAAACACCGTAAGTGCCTACTATATGGAGAGTCAAAAAACTAATTTCAGAAGCCTTGAGCATATGTCCAATAAAGTCTTTTAACAACAAAAAATTATTTCTGGCTTTCTAATATCTGTCAAGATGATACGGTGCCACTCCTGAAGTCTAAGCAGCTGCATTAACAGAGTTGATGCTACTTAAGAATTATGTCACTAAGCAAATGTTAAACCATGTTGATTTAATACTGATTAGTTCAACAGACCCTGCTAGAAAAGTTTCAACTGGAACTTTTTTGAAGAACATGAATGCTTAAAGAGCAGGGGTCATGCATGTGTTCAAATCCAATATAGCTGCCTGTAGCATATCGTTCTAAGTGTTCTGACTTTGAACAGTCATTTTACTATTAGAGTCAAATTTCAGACTTAATTGTCTTAACTTGTTGATTTTCCCAGAGTATTCATAAACTGAAAAAATTCCTTTTGTACAGTGATGTCAATACAAAATTCCATTTAAAAACCTAACAATTCTTAAATGGGTAAATATCTCTTTTCCTATGCACATACATGTGTGTATCTGTGTCTACTTGCCTGTATATAAATAAAGTTGCTGTATTTTCTAAGTAGGAATAGAGTGGTTTGGGAGACGGAAGATTTCAGTCTGTTCTTTCTGCCAAGTAATAGTGGGTGCCAGGAATGGGTGAGTTCATAGGAAAAAGGAAGTGTGAGTTTGAGCAAGGTGGATTGGTCTTGGGCAGGAAGTATCAGATGAGATGGTTCTTGTGTTGTAAACCACTTCCGTATGTTTTTTGAGGGGTCTGGCAGCAGGTGTGGATTTTTTACAGCTGCAGTAGGTCACAGCACAACTATGACCTTCTGCCTAATTGTTGGCTGGTATTTCCATTTGCACTCAATAAATGCCACGCAGTCTCTTCATGGGCCCGTTATGCATCTGGTTGAAGGCCTAAGGAACTCTTAGAAGACTGGTACCCATGTCAGCGCCTCTGTCGTGGTCTCAGTCCTTCACGGGACTGCAGGATGGATTTCACTGTTTCCAAGCTATTCCAAAGCACAGCGGTGACTATGTACAAGGCACAGCATACACTGAAGGACTGTAGCAAACAGAGGTTAGAAAATCCCATCAAAAAGGGAAGAAAAGGTTGGGAGATACCACCACATAGCAGAGGGATGAGATGTTATCACTTTCTGTCCAGATGTTGAGACTATGAAGAAATCAAATAGCCTTATTTCTTTCTCCTCTTCATTCTCAGTGAAAATTCTTCCCATTCAGCATTAAATCACTTATATTTATTTTGATTGTGATGGATAATGGGTAAATAATTTGACAATTCCTGTAGAGAGGTGTAAGGGTTGAAAATATTTACCTTGATACTCTAGGCTTTAGAAGGAATGTTTAACTAATTTCTTCACAATAATACTTTAACTTATGTTCATCTTTAAAAAGCCTGAACATAGCAAATACAATAAGAATATAAATTAGTGGAATAGAAGGAAATAAATCCTGGAGACAGTGAAAGAACATACTAGGTCAAACAGAATACTAGAGAATTTGCACCCTCTGTAAAGACAGATTATTTTTTTACTTATGCTGTTTCCAGTCAAATGTCAAGGTACATAGACTACCCAACCAAGAAAGACAATGGGGTTATGTTCTTACTTAAAAAAAAAAAAAATAGGGGAAATAGAGAAAAAAATTACATTGATTCATTAAATGCTGTAGAAAAAAAAATGTAGTCTATCAGCTATGAATACCTATTGAGAAGAATTAACAATTGCATTGCACTGTGTCCTGGAAAAAAACATGTCTAAGCCACATAATTTAATTAACATTTAGGTCGAATCTGTATAAAGAATAACTGGCTTATTTAAAAGCTGATTAAATTAATGTTATTATGGTGACAGTAGAGCAGTTCTAAGCACATCCCATTTTAAAAAAAAAGTGTTACAGTGCATGGGGATGCGGGTAAGAAGGAAAACAGGTAGAGTTTTATTTCCAATGTAGCAAATATAAGAATATTTGGATCACAGAACTACTGTGTTTTCTATGTTATTGCATTTCACCATTTTGGTGAATGGGTAAAGGATACCTTTCCATGTACCCTGATGTTGAGTAGGGACATGCACATCTTGCTGCTTTTGTACAAGAGGGAGAGATATTTCAGTTTCTCTTATCTGACCAGTGAAGGAGCAGGGAGTTCGGGAGCAGTCTGACTGAGTTTATTTTCAGTCTACAAGCCCCACGGAGCAAAAGTTTACAAGCACGGAGATCTGTGAGATCTAGCAAGCCGTAAGGAGAAAGGGACTAATCCAGGAGCTGATGTCAATCAAAACTGAGTGGTGGTTTTCTCTAAACTGAGAATTTAAATGTATCACACAGTATTGACACATGAAAAATCATAAGGCAGATCGTCACTACTCCTTCCCAATGCAACTGAGGCAAACTAAAAATATTTTGCTTTTTAAAAAATTTATCTTCAAGACATATATCTGAGCTCTCTCCAAAATCCTAGTGGAAAAAGACCCCATGGTCCTTTCATAGCTACTAAGTAATAAACAGCCAATTTGTTGTTTGGTTATTTCGGGGTTTTTTTCAGACTTTAAGAAAAACAACTACTATTTAAAGAGCTGTGATAAAACTGTAGTGGTGTTTCTGCAGTTTATTGTGTCATCTCCTCCTGTGAGGAAGGAGAAAATATACCCTGGGAAGCAGCTCTCTGTGCCAGAAGTACCTCTGTGACTTTAGTTTTGTGTATCGTGCTCAGACAGTTTTGTGTCTAAAAAAATTGCTAGTTTCATCCTTTGTGGAAACACTAGTCCATGCTTTAGCCTTTCCCCTAAAAAGGAGGAATTTACAGCTTTTGTTTTCTTAATGTGGCAGTTATTTTTGCAAAAACTTGTAGGGGTTTAATGACCTACAACATCTGTGTTAAATGTGATTAAAACTGATGACTGGGGTAAATAAATTACTGGTAACCTTCATAGACAAAGGATGAATTCATAAATCCTGTTTACACATGAGAACAAACCAAAAGCAAAGAGAATCTGAGTAACTTAAGTAAAAATGTCGTGTTTCATTACACTGCTAATTACAGTGCTCTGGAATATGGAGAACTGAAAGTTTTTGTGAGTAGCACTAATCCTGAAGACCTAGAGAGATCTTTCATGTTTTTTAAATGTTGTATCTCTTTCTCTAAGAAAACAATACAATCAGTCTTAAGGGAATGTCATTAATATCATTCCCCCAGAGACGAGAGGGAAAAGACCACAGTCTTTGTATGCAAGGGGAACCAGCTTCTGCTATGGCTTGTTTTGTCCACTGAAAATAGAAATTAAGGCCCGTTGCCTTAGCTAGTGCTTCTCTGGAAGGGGAAGTCATGCACAAACACCACAGGAGCACCACTAGGCATGTGAAATTGTATGTCCAAATGTTTTGTCATCAGCCACTGCTTGTTCCTCAGCTGCCAATTCTGGGATGAAGGTGCGTCCAACTTCAGGAGGAGGCATGTAGGACAGCGCAGTTCAGAAATGCTTTGCAATCCCTGGGGATACAGCCCCTTCTCTGGCCACCTCGCAGCCACCTTGCCAAGAGGAGTACCCACTGAACTTAGTGTGCCTGGGGCTTTGCTCTTCCACCCACAGCAAATGCTGATCTCAGACCTTGACCACAGACACGCTGGACACTAGGTGTGAAGGCTGCTCCAGGCTCCCGGTTCTGCTCCAGCAGGCTTGCAGATAGAGTAGACTTTTTTTTTTTTGTGGATTCTGCTGCTTTATTAATGCTGGGGCCTAGTTTTGAATTTCTTGTTTAATATGTTGCAAGAGACTGCAACCCCACAGGAAGAAGGGGTGTTTTTATTCCGGTTGACTGGCTGTGTCTGCTGTGGGTTGTGCTACTTAGCTCAGACACATCATTTCATGGGTGCAGCAGAGTGGATGCTCATAGTTCTGCCTCTGGTTTAAAACAAGGAACTGCATTGATTTTATCTTTGTTGTGCTCTCAGTCAGCTCTACATATTTTTCAGCTCTTTTTTTCACTGGGCAAAGTCAGCCCCCTTAAGTTGAGCAGGCATCTTGTTACTGGGACTGAATAAAATCAACAATTCTTTGTCTCTGTGTGTGCTGCTGTCTCACCTGAATTTACCTTGGCTAACACAATTGGATTTTGTTCACACTTTCAATCATTCCAAAAAATACTATGTCTGGCTTCCTTTTGAACGGTTGGTTTATTTTATGGCTCTGACTAGTGAGGTCTCTTTGTGAAAATTAAGTGCAGAAGAAATGAAAAAGAAATAGGAAAAGAAAGCAAATAAAAATCTGTATATTCCAGGGTATCCTTCAGAGGCAACTGACTTATATCTTTCTACACTTGCCTGCTTCCAAGCACAGAAACTGTGCAAAAGGCAGGTGACAGATGGGAAAATTAATCTTTTGTTCTCTAGAAATAGACAGCAGCACTCTATATGCTGTCAGCTACCACTATCAACTGCAAATCACAATATTTTTCTCTATTTGCAACTTCTTATACATTTTTGAGTTTCACATGCACGTATATGGACACAGGACATGGATTCATTGTTGTAAATGGGGTTACATTAGGCTGGTGACCTGTCACTACTGGGGTTCTACAGGGCTCCGTTTTAAGCCCAGTTCTCTTCAACATCTCCATGAATTACTTGAATAGAGGACCTGAAGGGATACTGAGTAAGTTTACCACTGACACTAAATTGGGAGGAGGTGCTGACTTCCTTGAAGGAAGACAGGCCCTGCAGAGCAACCTCCACAAATTAGAGGGTTGGGTATTCACCAATCACCTGACATTTAACAAGGGCAAGATTCTGAATCGGGATGGGGCAACCCAGGATGTGAAGACAGACTGGGGAATGAAACACTGGAAAACAGCACAGTGGGAAGGGACTTGGGGGTCCTGGTCAATGGCAAGTTGAACATGAGTCAGCAGTGCCCTGGCAGCCAGGAGGGCCACCCATATCCTGGGGTGCATCAGGCACAGCATCACCAGCCGGACAAGGGAGGGGATTGTCCCGCTCTGCTCTGCACTGGGGCAGCCTCACCTCGAGTGCTGGGGGCAGGTCTGGGTGCCACAGTACAAAAAAGACATTGAGCTGTTAGAGAGTGTCCAAAGGAGGGCACGAGGGTGGTGAAGGGCCCTGAGGGGAAGCCATGTGAGGAGTGGCTGAGGGCACTTGGTCTGTTCAGCCTGGAGAAGACTGAGGGGACACCTCACTGCAGTTACAACCTCCTTGTGAGTGGAAAAAGAGGGGCAGATGCAGGTCTCTGCTCTGTGGTGACAGTGACAGGACCCAAGGGGATGGCTTGAAGTTGTGTCAGGGGAGGTTTAGGTTGGATATTAGAAAAAGGTTCTTCACCCAGAGGGTGGCTGGACACTGGAACAGGGTCCCCAGGGCAGTGGTCACAGCACCAAGCCAGACAGAACTCAAGAGGTGTTTGGACAATGCTCTCAGGCATATATTATAATTCTTGGATTGTCCTGTGCAGGACCAGGAGTTGGACTCAATGATCCTGACAGGTATCTTCCAACTCAGGATATTCTATGATTCTGTGATTCTAGGTTTCACAGTCAAATACACTCATGTATGCACACACAAAATCCACCAACAAGTCAATATCATACTGTTGATAACAATTATTTCCAGTTCCTAGACCATACAGCATAGCAGGAGTTAGTTAAATGCACTCTGTATGTGTTTTTGGTTAGGGAGGGGGAGACAGTTTTTGTCTTCTGATAGACAAAAAAAGTAGTTGAATTCCACAATGTACCATTATAGGACACCAGTGCTAAAACCAGTAATGGAAAAAAACCACACTAAGTATTTCCTTACCATAAGGAATTGTATAAGACCTAGAGAATTTTATTTGCACTCATTTAAGAAGACCCTTAATAGAAGGAAGAAATAAATCTTTAGGAGAGAAAGCAGTCTGAGTGCAAACTCTGATATGGTTTATCTTTTTGATTCAAGGAGCTGTTGCTGACTCTGTAGAAAGGCAGAATTGGAAACTGAATTACTCTGAACTGGCAAAAAAGATGTGCAATACCTAATCTACACTGCAGCAGGCTGCTGACAGGTTCTTGGTAACAAAAAATGAAATTCCCTAGCTATCATTTTCTTCTTGAGGGAGAATTTCTGTATCCATATTCTTCAATGATAAGAAAGGAATAATATCCTCTCTTTTGTTTAGAGGACGTGATGAGGGACAGTTGAGCTAAAACACACAGATGCTTAAGAACTCATGGTCCAAAATGTATTTGTATTTGCAAAGACAAGTCAGAAAATCTCTATTCTCTAAAAATAACAAAAAAACCCCACACACAAAAAAATCTGCATTTTGTAAAGATTTATGCATTTTCTCTCTGTTTAGTTAAACCTAAAATTTCTGATACTACTTCAAGGGCCTGAAAAGCAAACATACACAGCTCTGATCTTCATGAGAAAAAGAAGGTCTAAATTGTGAATTGGAAGTAAACACAGCACATTGCCTTTCTTGTAACCACATCCCTGCCTTTAATGCATAAACAAGCAAAAAGATATTGAACTTTAAATATAACAAGGGAAAACATCAAGTCCTTCCAGTAAGATTTATCTCCTTTCTTTTCATCTTATTGCATTGACTCCAAAAATGCCAATGGATATGACTTTTGCTAGCCCAGGGACCTGCAAAGCTTTTAGGCAGCCATAGTCACAATTTGTCTTTTGATTCACGTTTAAGTAATTTTCATCCTTCATACAGCCTCTTCAGAGATACTGACCAGTAGGAACCCAGCTACTCTGAGGTAAGAACATTCTAAATTAAAAAGGCTTATTTTACATCCTGTACAAGACAAGAAAATAGAAATAAGTCCGCTAGTTCTCTGCTCTTACAGAATGTGGAGCCACATATTTGATAGAGACTACAGAGACAGTACTGTTCACTTAAGTACTTAAGTGTTGCAAGGTTTCTCAGGCTCTTGGCTTTAGTTTCCCCACTGTCATATATTATTTTATCACACTGCATTTCTCTGCCTTCATATTTATGTAAGGACGATTTGGATCAACTCTTCATGAAATATTGTGAAATGGTTTTCACTTCAGCACCAGTGCAAATGGTCATGGTTTCCAAGGCAGAGTGTTTTCCCCGTAAGATGTCAGGCTTTTCCTGTGTGTCATACATAAAACTGAAGGTTTGGCTTTCGCATTTATGAAGTGATAAGTAATTAATTTAAAATATGTATGTTGTTAAGAATAATTAAGTTGTTAATTAGTTCCTGTGATTAACAGAATTTGTAATCTATGTTTAAGCATTATTTCCAAATTCAAAACAAGTTCAAGAGTTTGAACTATATTGGATCTTTTGAATTCATCTCTAAGTTCGGCTGTGTTCCAGAGAGAGAAGAACCCCTCACCCATAGCCAAAGTGCTATATTTAGAAACTGACCCGTAACCTGTCACCGAGCTCCATGGAAACCATGAATTTTAATGCAGGATTTTCCCGCCAAATATCCAGATGACATCACCCAGAGACTGCACTCCTGGCAGCAAGTGAGCCATTGGATAAAAGACCTTACATCATGCCCTAATGCAGAGCCAATGAGATGAACTTTGAAAGGACTCAACCAATCACCTCCTACTTCGGAGGCAGGACAGTGGGCGGTGATGAGAGGGGCCAGAGGGGTATAAAACCCCCTGTCACAGACCAGAGTGCGCTCCTTTTGCTTGAGATTAGCTCAGGCAAAGCCTGGCACTGTGGGTATTAGGCCTGCTTGTTAAGAGATCCTGCTCGGGACTAGCCCAAGCAGAACCCAGCGCTGTGGGTCTTTGCGTTGGGCTTATAGCCGTATTGGCTCTAAGGGTCTTCGATCACTGCAAACCCAGACAAGTTTTTTTTAATTAGGGAATCTGGCCGTGTGGCATAATAAATTAGATTTTAAAATTCAAATTGAGTGTGGCCTCATTCCTGACACTATGGTACCTTCTTGGTGCTCGCAAGAGCAGACATGATTTCAAAGTGATGAGGAACAGGGAGGTAGTGATGTCATGATCAGTGCATTAACACAGGTCTGTATTTTCACATGCTATGTAGAAGTACTGGAAGGTTTACACTGAACCCCACAATATTCTTCTCTGCATCCCATGTATCTCACTATGCTTCTGTCATTTCCACTACACAGCATCACAGTGTCCTGCAATGCAACACCTGCAAACATTAGTACATTAAAGAGTCAAATTCCCATTTTCAGGAAAATGAAACGAAGAGCAGGCTGACAGTTCCTGTCTGATGTGTCTTCAGTGTGAAAGTAAAATGTTCTATAGAGTGAATGAAAGAACAGGAAGAGAGAGACTTTAGTTGGTGAGGGGAAGGGAAGGAAAGAACCTGCTTGTAAGTGAGCTGCTCTCCCTGCAGGTGAAGAGGATCCACCAGCAGAGGACTCCACCAGCAGAAATTTAATTGCAACTTGGGCTCACTTCAGCCTGTTCAGGGATAAAGCTCTTTTTGTACATGACCAATTAAGCATGTTGGAAAAATGAAGACATGAAATACAGTGCAGCAATGACAATGGGATACTTGCAAGTAAAGAGCTATAGAAATATTTTATGTTAGGAGGCAGGAAATACCTAGCCACCATTTTATTTCTCAACATGCTACAAAAAGTTTCCAGATAGAAAGCAGATAGGACATGCACTCCCCATTACAGTGTGAGTGAAGTCTTTCAACTTCATTCATTTGAAATACCAGGATCAAAAGGTTTTAGTACAGGGCTATATTCCAAGAGCTGACCTCTTTCAAAAACTTCTTGTGTGCAGTGTTTAGGTTGCAGTTTTTCTCAGCCTGAGTACCTGCTTGTACCCTTGTATATATCTAGCCAAGTGAAAAAAACAGCACTGAAAACAGTGGCATCATGCACTTACATATTTCTGAGAAAAGTATTTTATCTCTTTTCAGAGCTCTTTCACTGACCCAAGCAGAGACATCCCCAATTTATGCTGGTGTAATTACCTAGCAAAGGTGGTTGTCAGATACATTCTTCCTGATATTGATGACTATTGCCCCCTTATAAGGCAGGGGGAAGGACAGGTGGGCAGTTTGGAGGGAAGTGGGCTTTTCACCTTCTCAGGAGAACCAACATTTTTGTGATAATTATAATTTTATTCAGTACAGTGTTCCTGTGGAGCAATGCAGATGCTAAACTGTTATTTATCTTTGGCTGTCATCCAAGATAAAATTGAAAAAGGAAAAGAAAAACCTCTTCTGTCACTTTGTTATATATCTGATTAGACATTAAGACTACCACAGCATTTTTATGAAAGGATATATTTAAGATGCAGTTTTGGAATTGCAGTAGTAACAACATTTGTTCTGTGTGGTAAACAGAAGCCTTCTGGCAGTGGGATGCTTTAGTTTTGAAAACTGCCAAAAATTGTTTGTTTATGTACAGAACTACAGCTACTCACTGTGCCTGTGAGTCATATGGAAGGGGGACCAGGGTAAACACAGAGCTGTAGTAAAAAGGTAGGTGTGCAGGAAACATGCATTATTATGCCGGCAAACTAAGCTACAGGCAGCATCCTGTCATTAAGAGGGAAGAAAGGAGGTGTGGGGGAGAAGAGCTGAAGTCAAGCCTGGATATTCTAATGTAATTTGGAAAGGACTGCAGAGTAGTCTAAATGGTAATGGTTTTTGACAGTTTGATATGTATTTATAGCTGTTGCCAGTCCTTCCTGAATATTATATAGGATTATCTGGGATTTCTGGGTTTATCACCACAGGCATGCAGGATTAACAGCCTGATGAAGTCGAAAAGAATTACTCAGCCAATCCAATGCCTATACTTACATAGCGCCCTTCACACAAGGTCCCAGAGCGCTGCACAAGAAATACAATAACTGCCAGAAAGGATGGTAAAATAAAAGTTTGCCATCTAGGCTTGAAATCCACCATGGAGCTGGGCTACAGATTATCTCCTAATAAAAGCTTCGGAAGAGCCAGAGCCCAGCAGAGCAAAGAGTGGGCATCATTCATCACACTCCCTGTTGGTAGCACTAAAGACATATAAGACTTTTTTGTGCTCAGCACTTTCACAGTGGAAATATACAGATCGATAAAAATTTCCCGAGGCAGCTGGACGCTAGCAGAGGGAGCTCCAATTAAAAGCAGATATTGGATATATAGGATATCCTTTGCCACAAAACCAGTGGTCCATCCTATCTGCAACTTTCATCTGGTTTTGTCCAATCCCTTTTTCTTTTTCCATCTTAAGTGTTCCTAAAAATTTTATCTTCAAACTGTGCAGTAGCATCCACGATGCAGACACAGGAGGTTTTCCTGATTTTGCATGTGTCACTCTAAATTGAGCTGCATCAAAAGATTTGCTAACCCTTCAAAGGAACTTTTTTTCTTCAAACAGGAAAATGCATCCAAACAACAATGAAGCAAATAAATTTAAGCCAAATTACAGATTAAAGGCTTGTCACTCACAACAGGGCAGTGGTGAAGAACCTGCCCACATTCCCTATCAGAGACTAGTAGAGGAGCCTTGTGTCCCACACTAGCCCACTATCAGAGTTTGTCTTAATGCAGAGACTCTGAAGTAGTTGACCATTAATTGCTAAGTGTTAGAGGAATGGTAGAAGACTGCTGATGTTGCAGTCTAACTGAAAACCAGCAGCTTCTTTCTATGCTTTTCAGCACTTTAGCTCATTGACTTGCTATTGATCAGGATCATTCTGTGGAGATGTCAGTGGTACACAGAACCAGATAAAGCTCCAGGCTGCCTGAGATAAAGAAGAGCAGTCTTTAAGAAATAGTGTTGAGCACTGTGTGATTTGGGGAAGGATGTCTCGGAGGTGACCCAGAGGGTAAATGTATCCATAAAACTGGATTAAATCATATACTTTGTTAATGTTTGGAGCTTTTCCAGTCACATGGATCTGCGGCTAGGTATGCTAAGTCTGAAGTGTTTGCCCAGGATTTTGCAGGGTGGAGGTGACCTCAGGTCTTTAATCAGAGCATGTGTTTTGCAGAAGACCTGGGGGGACTACAGCCTCCATACTGAAAAATCATGTTACAATACTCAAGGCTCATCACTATCACTCCTGCCAAAATAGGCTGTCTTCAGCTTTTGAACTTTTAGCCTACACAGAGTTTGATATGTCTTTTTTAAAGTCAGTTATAGAGAGTATAATAAAATGAGGCAACATATGCAATGCATATGTTGTGGGATGAAATACAGATGTCACAGTAGCTTCAATACTTGAGAAAGGGTACCAATGATGGCATTTTTGCTGATACAAGGAAGCAATCTCTCTGTGCTCAGTAATTATTATGATCACTGCATTTGTACGTGAAGGGTGGCTGGCCACCTTCTCCTGTGAAATAAATCCATTTTTTCAACATGTAGGTTCAGACATATGCTTTGAGAGAATAGTTAACTAAATGTTTTCCTTGAAAGCTATTTTTAACTGCTTTAAATAAAGATTTTCCTTTTAGCTGTGTTTTAATTATTGTAGTAATGAAAAAATATCATAAGCATGTATATTTACAAGAAGAAGTTCAAGAGCAGATTTTCTCCAGGTTGCCAGGTAATGACACATTGGGTGTGCAGCATATAAAAATAGCTATGAAGCTGGGGGTTGAGAAATGTTCTACAAAATGAAATAGTAAGAGGAAAAAAACCCACTTCAACATAATAAAAATATTTAATTTAAATAATATTGGATCACTATCTTCTGGTTCTTTTCAACTTGATAAGGTCATGTGAAACTAAAAAGTTCAAAACATCATGTTCAATCATATTTAGTCTTTTCCATTCTTCTTGCAAAACAGAATGGTGTTGCAATTGAATTAGTTCAGCAAGAGGATTTGCTTTTTTCAAAGTGCCATTTTTGATAGAACAATATAGGTTAGATACTGATGAGGTTGTCAGCTATGTCCGTAAGAGGAAACTGGATTATATTTCAGTTTCAGTCTATTTTTACAAAGTTTTTAATACTTAAAGAACTTTCAGAAAAAATTCCTTCAGTAAAAACTCTTTTGCCTTATTGTCACAATTTTGGTGCACACAACCCAGGGAAGAACTAAGAAATAACCATCTTCTATTTCTCTTTTATCTGCTGTTTTTCAGGAAGGCATTTGTTGGATTTGTTCCCATATTTATGCTAGAGTGAACAAGGATAACTAGTGCTTCAAGCAGGATGATCTGGGGCTAAGCTGTTCTTCAGTGCTTGTGTGAAAATTCCAGCCCATGAGAAAATTTGCCTCATACTGATGAGCTTTAGCATTGTGGTCCTTATTGCTGATGTAAGTGTGAGGTCTCCCATCCACAATGTAGTTTGTGCACATACTGTGTGGAAGCCATTGAATACCTCGGTTCTATTTCCCTGGCTGGCGTGTTGGTTCCCCGCCCCTTTTCCCCTTGTGTGCCGGGGCCCCGCCTATGTCCTGCCCTCCTGCCCAGAATGCTCTTCCCCACTTCTGGATAAAGTCTTGGATTTTCCCCCTGTTCGAGGCTTTCATCACTGGGTTCCAGCATGGAATAAAGTCTGCTGCTGGAAATCAACACGGGAGTCCTTCCCGTTCATACCGCCGGTGTGTCGGGAAAGTGTGCTGGTGCCAAACCGCAGCATGGCCCCGACAAGTGGCTGCCCAACCTGGGGCTTCTTCAGACTGCCCCAGAAAGCGTCTCCAGCGATCTTTCATCACTGGACATCAAGTCGCAGTTGGAGCTGCTACCCACCAAAGGAAAGCTCTAAGTTTTATTAGGGTGATCCAAAGGGCGACCGAAAAACCTCTTGGAAGCAGTAGAGCTGGTTAAAGAGAGATTGGTCAGACATTGGTGGACCCCCTGAGAGTTCTTCCTTTGATCCAGGATTGGTAATATTGGGGGTCATTCTTTTTCTTATTTCTTCAGTCTTTTTCCTCTCAGTGTTGGGAAGAGTACGGGGATGAGAGCGAACCTAACCCACCCCCAACAGGAAGCTTATACCCAAATTAAGAACACCCTTGTTTAGAAATATTTCCCTAATGTCTCTCGAGATTTAGTGTTATCGGTGGTACTTTCTGTTACCATTAAGTGCCTTAAAGCTACTGAAAAAAATACGAAACATCCTAACCCCTTCTCCCTGCTGCAGAAGAGCATGGAACACTTAGCCCAGCTGTGGGCGGAGGGTTGCTGTCGACTCCCTGAAGGGTCCTGAACTCCTCTGTTTCCCCCCCAGAACGGCACCAGCCATGCTGTTCTGGGCTCTCCCCTAACTCTCTTACCTGTGCCCGCATACTGAGTTTCCCCATCCCCAGCTTTTATTAAATGTAGCGCCGGCCGCATGGCCAGCCTGGCCGTCCTGTCCCCCTTCGGTCTGAGTTATCCATACGGCCCCCC
>VZTH01009547.1:0-17641 GCA_013397815.1 Aleadryas rufinucha | reverse complement strand
CTTTGCTGTGGGACAGGGCTGCCCAAAGCCCCCTCCCCCTCTCTTGGTTTCCCTGATGTCCCAACCCAGCAGTTTGTGCTCCCAGGGATCAGGAAAGTGTTCTGGGTTAAATATAACCTTATATTTATATAGGTTATAGGGTTATATTTAACCAGGGTCTGCTCCTGATCTGAGTTCTCAGCACAGACAGCTGTACACGTGCAGCTGAGTGCAGGGCACAGCAGGAATGGGGGAGCAGGAGCCTCAATTTCCCATTTCTGACATCACAGCAATGCCAGATTCTCATTTCAGGAATTCCTGGAGTTAATAGCATTTCTAAATTTCAAATAATTAATGTGTCAGCTCTACTAAAGCTCTTCTAATGTGAACTTCACCTTCAGAAAATCCAAATGTTTAATAAACCCACAATATTCACCTGGAAGTTCTCTTCCACTACAGCCCAACTTCAGCTGTAGTTCCTAATCCTAGTTATGGCTCTAATTGTATTTTCACCTTTTCAGTCTAAAAATCCTAAATAAATCTCTTTGAGATTGTTCCATTTTGGCAGATTTGAAGGGGCTTAATGTATTTTTTGAAATTGCAGGACAATGCACCTGATGGAAGGGGAGTTACCCACCTCCATGTCAGGGAGCTGTGGGGCGAGCATCAATGGGAAGCTGTACATTTTTGGGGGATTTGATGATAAAGGATACAGTAATCGGGTATTGTAGTCATTTTTTTCCCATAATCCTTGATTTTAATAAGTACTAATACTGACCTTGCTGTGTATCTGATGTATTTATATTTGAATTAAAGAAAAAAATGAGGAAAAGCTTTATTATTCTAAAACTTTCTGTATTTATGCCAGTGCTTTCCCAGTTAGTTTTAAAAAAATTATTTTGACAACTTTAATTGAGATTAATCTCTGAATATAACTTTTATTTCTGCTCTTTGGTAGCAATTCACTGCCTTAAATAATCAGGTAATAATTAAGGTTAAAATAGAGCTACCAATTTTCCTTGTCACTGAAAACTGAATTAACAAAGTAGCTGGAATCAGTTGTTTTATCATTTAATTTAAATAAAACCAGACTTGAATCCTGACTAGAAAATCAGTGAAACGGAGCCTCTCATCAAACTTGCTGCCAATTCTCCCCCTTTAACTTTGTTTTTGTGATGTATTTGCCATTGTAAACTGACTCCTCTTTTATTTCCAGACTTCTGGGGGTAGTGGGTTGTTCTTTTTGGTGGTGATTTGTGCTTTTTACTGAAAACTGTCTCTTTTTTTTTTTATGTCAAGCTGTATTACGTCGATTTACGAACAAAAACCGGAACCTACAGGTGGAAAAAAATCACCAATTTTAAAGGTCAACCTCCCACACCACGTGACAAACTTTCCTGCTGGGTGTACAAGAACAGGTAACACATGAAAAAGATTGAATTTGTGTTAATTGCAGAGAGAAGGTGTTAAAAAGTGAAGAGAACACGGGTTTGGGATGCAGGAAACTCTCATTTTTAGCTTGACTTGCTGTGGGATTTTGGAACAACTTTGTACCAGAGTTTCCCCACACGTGATAATGATAAATAAAACCCCACTTGAGGAGAGGGCTGGAATATTTAGGGAGAGTTTGTGCAATGCTTTGAGACTTTAGAAAGTCATTATGCACTTATTATATGATTTTAACACATTAAAAATCAGTATAAAAATTACTTTCTCTCTTCTGTTCATTATTTTAAGCATTAAATTATCACCTGCAATGAATACATTTGGTATATTTTCAAGGATTTTAACAGCTGCCAGTTCCAAAGGCATTTCAGTGATGATCTTTATCTTGCAAGAACTGAGTCAGCCTGGACATTTGTGTTGTAAAAGTGACTAAGTGTGTTTAGAAAATAAACAGAAATACTCCAGATTTTGTGTTTATTATGGGACATGTCTGGATAACGAGGCAGAAGTGATCACAAGAAGGTGCCATGACAATGATTTGTTATTAAAGCTGTTACAAACAAGTCAGAGTGTGATTTATAGTGAACATTATCAAATGGAAATGGTTTATCTCTCTCTGGACTCCACATCTAAAGAGGTTTTGCATAAGCTCTGCAATGCCCCTGGGTGCTCTTATCTTGGTTTTGTAATTCTCATTTAACTGCAAGAGATAGGAAAATACAGATATTTGAACAACTCCCTAAGCTGTTAACACAAGACTGTTCAAAACTAAATGCTTTTATTCAGAGTATTGTGTCATCTCCATGCTGAGAAAATCACCTCTTTTAGATGGTAGAGTGGAACCTTTTCATTTAAAGAAGTTTATTCATGGATGGCCCTTTCCTGGGTGGAATATTGGGTTGGGAAGTGGGTGAGGATCCTTGCAATTGGAGATTTCAATGGTTGAAAAAACTCATTTTAAGACAAAAAGAGACTTTTTGTGTCCCAGGCATGTGTGGGACAAACCTTGGGAACATCTGGGTACAACTTTTGGCAAGAAAACACAGCAGGAGCACAGGAATTTCACTGGAAAAAGGCAGAATTGGAGCAGAAGGAAGCATTTCTCAGTCCTGGGTGTTATTTCCCATTTTTGCTGAGAACAGCACTGATAATAAACTTTTGGGAGAGAGGAACAGAGACTTTGAGGTGCCTTGAATTATTTCCTTGTGTGGGTTTCAGTCAGGTTTGTTGAGGGTGTAGCTGTGACCTTCACCTCGTTAGGGTGCAACACAAAATATTCTCGTTGTTTATGTTATTGCTAGTGCTGCAGTAACCCAAAATATTAATTATTACAGCTTAACTCATTTTAATCTTATTGACAAAACAGCTCAGTGATCTGGTTTTGTTGCTGTTGTTTCAGGCTAATCTATTTTGGGGGTTATGGCTGCAGGAAGCACAATGAGCTCAGTGATTGTTTCGATGTCCACGATGCATTTTGGGTAAGAGATTTGTTCCCATTCCCACTGATTTGTCCTTTCTGTTTGGGGAAAAAAAAAGATCCTTTTCATCATCTTTGAGTATGAAAATCTGTCTGGTTTTTCTTTTATTTCTAGCATCAGCAGAAATGCAAATTTGGTGTCTTTTAAGATGTGAAATTCCAGATCTTGCACGTTGGGAGTGGTGGTTGTTCCACACATTCCAAGTTCCCAGGGCTGGGCTTGGAGTGCAGTGAATTCAATGCTGTCAAAGCAGGAAAAAGGCAGGATTTCAATCTGAAGGCATATTTTAAAGCTGAAACTCCCAGAAAATTGTATGATTGATTTCTTTGAAGTAACATTAGGGAATTCATAGCTTCCCAAGTCTAACTGACAAATGCTCTTGATTAATTTATTGAATTTATTCTCCAGAAAGCTGCCTGGATTATCAATTTTCCTACAGTAATTTCTTTTAATTAATACAAAGATTATTAATCAGAGCATTGACAGGAAGCTCCTGACATCAAATATTAAAGATTGACACACAAGAATTAGTTTTATACAATCTATTTCTTTCTCAGTGTGTTCAATAAACTTGAGAAGGTGAAATTTGTCTGCTGCAGTGTCTGATGTTGGGGCCCAAAGCCAATTTTCAGGTGTCACCAGCCTGAACATCCCTGAGGGCTGCTGACCTTCAACTGAATCCCAGCTGCTGCAGCATGATTAAAAATATCACCACATCTTTTAATGAAATTAAAACCACTTCAGTTTATTTTCTGCTTTGACAGATCCCTTCCACGTTTGTATCCTTCAATAAGCAGAAAGATTTTAAAATGATATATATTTATTTTTTAATGTCTTCTTTTTTAGGAAGGACAGATATTCTGGGGATGGCATAATGATGTCCATGTGTTTGATACAACCACACAGACTTGGTCTCAACCAGCAATTCGAGTGAGTGGCTTTTAGTCTCATCTCTTGACACAGCTGGGATTTTACTGAGTTTTGAATCGTTTTTGTGCTCTAGAAATTGATGCTGGCTAAATTTGAAGGGACACCTTCCACTATCCCGGATTGATCCATCCAACCTGGCCTTGGACACTTCCAGGGATCCAGGGGCAGCCACAGCTTCTCTGGGAAACCTCAGGGCCTCCCCTCCCTCCCAGCCAGGAATTCCTTCCCAATATCCCCCACAAATCTCCCCTTTTCCAATGGGAAGCCATTCCCTGTGTCCTGTCCCTCCATGCCTTGTCCCCAGTCCCTCTGCAGCTCTCCTGGAGCCCCTTTAGGCCCTGCAAGGGGCTCTGAGCTTTCCCTGGAGCCTTCTCCAGGTGAACCCCCCCAGTTTTCCCAGCCTGGCTCCAGAGCAGAGAGGCTCCATCCCTTTGGAATATTGTATCTATGTATAATTAACATGATAACCTGTTNAAAAAAAATCCCAAATGGCTTTGGCCTAACCTGGATGTTCAGGGCTCTGAATCCAGGATGCTGCTTGTCATCACCCTCTACAAAAAGAAGAATATTTCTGTCTGTAATGTTAATGATTGTCCCAAAAAAAAAGGTAAAACACAGATGACTACATGGTAAATAACAGGTTTGAGTTGGCTTTATAATTTAATTTTGCCATTTTTTGCACGTAAGTGACTGAAATACAGATGTCTGGAAGAGGTAGTAGACAAAAGGATGCAATCTGTGCTTATTTAATTTAGGGCTGGATTGTGGCTTTGTGATTTTAACTCTTCCTGACTCTTTTTAACTTAAAAAAGCATCACCCCCCTGATTATCTGTACCTAAAAACCATGAAGCCACCACTGGTAAGCAAAGGAGATACTCAAACCTCTCAGCAACACTTGGAATTTCTCCAGTGCTAATTAAAGGAGATTTTCTACTCAGTTCTTCTCTGCTGAAGCATTAATATAAGAAGAGTTTCTGTAAGGCAAGTTAAAAACCTCCCAATTGAAGTTACTGTGCACTCTTGTATTTTAATTTTAATTTAAGTCTTTAGCTCTTTTTACTACAGCTGATTTAGAGCCTTTAATCCTACTCAGCTAGAGGATGAGCCTGGATGTTTTCTATCTCTACTCCAAAAAGTGCCAGTGAAGAAGCTTCTGAAAGCCCCCAGTGCTGAGTTCCTGTAGTTCTGTTGTAGACAAGAGAAGGAATTAGTTTGGGAATGGCCCACAGTGAACACGTGCCAACTCCACCTTGGAAAGCTGCCACAGCCTCACCCCTGTGTTCTCACATCCTGGCAAACAGAGCAGTGTAAAACCGCACTTTGTTCCCCATTCCCTGTTTTTCCTGCTGTAACATTCCTTTGGCAGATCCACAGTGCTTCCACTCCTCCTGCTCAGACAGAAAGCAGGGCCAGAGTGACCACACCATGTCCAGCCACTTTTCGGTCTCAGTTGCCTCCCACAACTGCAGGAAAAGTTTTTATTTCAGTGCCTTTCCAGAGCAGACAGAAAAGAAAAGAATTCAAATGGATCCTGTTTGTTCTTGCCATTATGTGACCTTTGATTGAGGATCTCTGGAATTGTTGCTCAAACCTGAGAGAGCTGCACTCAGCACCTTCCAGAGCTGTAGGTTTGGACAAATTGGGTTTGCAAATAACTGATGGAAAGAAAGAGATTTGAGAAGAGGTTGAAAAATCAGGGTTATCCATGCCCTAAATGAGCCCTGGACTTGCTCTGTCCTGTGTGCTCATAACTGACCCCTTGCTGACCACAGCCAGGTCCTGCTCCTCACTCAGGGAGCTGAGAGGGGGGGGAAAAACCCAGCTGGGAAGATGCAAAGGTGCAGCCCAGGCCCTCCTGCCCTGCCAGTTACCCCTGAACACTTCCAAAGCCTCCTTCCCTCAGGGTTTTGTCAGTGAGGGCTCTGAAATAAAACCCAACTCAAATGAAACTCAAGCTGGGGTTTCATGCAGCCTCTGCAAGTGAAATTATGATTTAACTGGAGCTCACCTGTCATTCCTCCGCTGTGCTGCTGCACAATTATATCTGCCCTCAGAGGATTTGCCCTCAGGCTTCTGTTTAACTTTGTTTGACTACAGGATTCAGAAAAAGTCTGATGTGAAAAGGTTTTTCTCTTCAGCTTCCTTAAAAACTCGCTAAATTTCAGTGAAACCGCTTGGGAGAGCGTGGCAGAGAAGAGTGAAATTGTGGAAAGCTGTAATTCTGTAGCAGAGCAGCGAGTGTAATTTTCACCTTGGTGATTGTTATTGATCCATTTCCTACCCTAGAAATAAATGGAAGGAAACAGAAAAAGGTGAGGGAACATTCAGTGGGGCTTGAGGAATTAATGTAAGTCGTGAAACGAGGAAGCTAAAGACAGCAGAAAACCACTCAATTTCCTGACACCAGCAGTAATTCCTGCCCAAAGGATGAAGTTTTGCTTTTCTCCAGAAATTAAGGAGCAAATACGGGCTTGCTCTGCTCCTCCTTCTCCTTCTAGTTCACCATAATACAAATCTTCCCAGGGAAAAGGCTCTGCAAGGAACCAGAAAGGGCCAGGAAGTGTCATGAGGCTTCTCCTATTCATCTTTCTGGGAGGAAAGGGCACCTTTTTCCAAACTTGGAGCTAGAACTGGTAAAAGAAGATGATGATGATGATGGTGATGATGATGATGATGAGAATCAGTTGTACCAGGAATCATTTGAAAACAGGCTCAGAAGTGTTATGTGGACTCAGTTCCTTCAGGTAAGCCCCTGGAAAAACAGGAATGGGAGAAAGTGGGAAGGAAGGAGAGTTAGTCCAGAAGTTGATGCAAGTCTTGTGTTTGATTTAAGTGGAAAATTTTCATGTTGAGAATGAAGTAATAAACCCAAGTCTTTGCAGCAGCTCTTCACACATCTGGTGCCTTAAATGTAAGCATGTTTCTATTTCCTGTTACCCCTCCTGGCAGCAAAGCTCAGAAGATTCCTGGAGCTGCAATCCTTCCCTTGGCAAAGCTTGGAAGCTGGAATAGCTGTTTGATTGTAAATCCAGGAGGGAGAGCTGCACAATTCCCTGTCCCAGCAGCGAGCTGTGAATAATGGCACCCTTAAAGCCTTCCATCGTGCTAATCCTGAGACAAAGCAGGTCCTGCTTAGTGTGCACTGGGCTGCAAAGAAATGAACTTGCCCGAGATAATCAGGATGTCTCAGGAGCCCTTGCAGCTCAAAGGGAAATACAAACCCTCTTAGGAGGCTTGGTGCTCTTAAACCAATTAAAGAATCGTTTTAGGATTGGCAGCAGAATGATTTAAATACAGCAGGAAACAGAAATGCAGGAGAACTGTGTGCCAAGTGCTGATCCTATAAACCTTTGAGCTTTCCAGCTTCCCAAAGAAGGGTTGGGTAGAGAGGTGCTTTTATTTATGAAAGCCATGGTAAAGGCCTGAGTCTTGTCCAGCTGGTGGTGTTTTGAATTCAGAGTGAGCTTGCTGTAATTATGCATCTGTCCAGCTGTTTGAATCGTGAGAATGTAAAGAATTTAACACATTGATTTCCCAGGGACCAGGAAACTCAGAACTTCTCCATCTTCTGCCTAATGCCTAGGAAAGGAAAGTCAGCGAGGAGGTCTTGAACAGGATCCTCTTGAAACCTTAATTTTCAGCCTAACAGCAACTTTCTTTGATAGATATCCTTCATATCAAATTGTATCACTCCAACATGATTGAATATTTTCAGTTGTAGAGGCCAGGAGGTTGAGTTTCCCCCCCAAGTGTGCAGAAGATCCTAAATGCATTTTGCTTTCTGCTTGGATGATTTGGTCCTCATCCCCTTCAAAGGCACCAGAAGGAGCAGGAAACTGGATAGACTTGTCATGGAAGACAGATGTGTTCCCCTGGCTGGCAGCTGGACCACACTTTGGTGTTTTTATTCACCCTCTTGAGGGATAAAATGTCTCAGGCAATGCCCCAAACCCTCACAGTCTGCTTGTATTTGTGCTGTTGCCGTGTCCAAAGGCATCCCAAAATGCTGGTTCCCATTCCCTTCCCAGGACAGCAGGGTTAGCAGTACCTGGGCACAGGAGGTCAGAGCATTCCTGAAAACCTTGCTGTTCCCTGAAATCCCTGAGAGACTTCCCAGAGCTTTGCTGGATAGAGCTCTGGAAGTCCCTCAGCCTCACTCCTAGGGGTAAAACCACTACTTTCAGCCTAGTTCTGCCTCAGAGGATCTGCAAGCTGGAGAAAGGCTTTTTCTAATAGATCTATGGACTGCCCAGGGAGAAAAGCAGTTGGAAGGTAAGGCAAGATGCATTTCCCTACTTCCCAGAATGGGTTTTGTAGTCCCCAGGGGAATCAACAGCTCCCAGCCAAGCAAAGAAATCCTTTTATCACCTTCTCCACCACCCCCAAGGCAGTCAGAGACTCCCTCCATCTCAAATCACAGGCAGATCAGCAAGTGGAAGGATTCCCCGTTTTATTTTATGGCAAATGCTAAAGGGTCCTAAAACCTTATCCTTGCTGGTGGTCACTTGGTGAAAGGAAGAGAGGGAAAAAAGCACAAGGATGGATTTTTATGGGAATATACTGAGTACAGCACTCCCAGGATACTCCAAGGAGTAGTGACCAGACAGGAGGATACAAACTTCAGATCAGAATGCCAAGAGAAAATAACATGAGGCAACGATAGGAGAGTAAAACACCTTCTGCATTTCCCTGCCAGGAGTTCTGTGGATGGAAGTTAAATACATTTACAGGAACTGGATAAATATCACCAAAGTTCTCCACTATTGAAAGCTAAAATTGGCCCCACAGTGCTGTTGCATGACTGGAAATATTCCTGACAGGCACTTTGAGAGTTGCATGGTTTTTGTGAGGAGAAAAGCTTTTCATCTGCCACATAATTCAGATTTATATTAAGGCACGTGGGTACAGATTCTTTCAAAATCATGATACTTGGAATACTCTGTCCCAGGAAGGCCTCACTGAAATACTTTGGTTCTTGTTTGCTTAAAATAACCCACCTGGGATTTTATTTCTTTGTTTTAGCAAACCAGAATGAATGATTTGCACTGCCTCAATTTAGACACTTGGACTTGGTCTGGAAGGTAAGTTTGCCTTTAAAACACTTCCAAGTGCATTTAGGAGATGGAAACATATTGTTAAATAGCTCCAAAGCTATTCCTGCAGCTTTTCCAAGAGGAGAATGAGGGGCTGGGGACTGTTCTAACAGCTGCTGGGTTGTGATTTCAATGGGATTTAATTTGATAGTGGTTCCTGAGCTTTTCCTGCTCTGCACCAAAACGTTGCTGATGCTGTTTAAAGCTCAGCGTGGAGTGATTTAACACCCTCATTTTCAGGCTGGGTACATTTATCCATCTGGAATTCCAGCTTTGAGGGCTTTCTGAATGCAGGTTTTACTCTCTAATTACAGCATAAATTGGGGAAGGGTCTCTTCCATAAAAGATTTCCATGGAAATCTTAAAAAATGAAGATTTTTTTCCCAAATACCCAGTTATTTCTATATTGTGATCCAAGAATAGCTCCTAAGATTTATCCATGATTTAGTACAGACTTGGATCACTGTAAATTTAGGAATCTTCTGTTTGCAGCACCTCTGCAAAGAGTCTTTGAGAGACTGAAAAAAGAGATTTAAGACTTAAAAAAAAAATAGATTTAAGATATTGGGGGAAAAAAAAGAAATTTCCACAGTGTGTGCTGCTGTTGGCACCTCCCAGGAGATGAAAGTGTTCCTATTCAATCATTATTTATTTCCTCTCCTAATCACAAAAGGAGCCAATAATTATTT
Organism: Aleadryas rufinucha; assembly: GCA_013397815.1. Classification (NCBI taxonomy): domain Eukaryota; kingdom Metazoa; phylum Chordata; class Aves; order Passeriformes; genus Aleadryas; species Aleadryas rufinucha. The sequence continues at coordinate 8,025 of VZTH01009547.1, read as the reverse complement.
ATTAGTAAATTAAAATTTTATTTACTCACCAGTCAAGTTTTTTTCCTTACTCAACTCTACCCAGCTTTCTTAAGGAATTGCATAATATGAACCCACTAACCCAGGATTATCACCCAGCAGGAGATTGCAGGGTTTATTTTAGCTGCCACTACCCAGGAGTTGCTTTCCCTACAATTTCCTACCAAATTATCATTCAATATCAGGTTATTTCTGATACTGGCATCATTTCTTGTGCATGAAAATTGAGATTTTATCACTGATCAGTAGCTGATTTATGGGGTTTTTTAACCATCAAAGCCCAGGCTGCTCCTTGGCCAATTTTAGAATCCTCTTTTCCAAAGCAGGCACTTGGATTCAAACTTGAAAACAACTTGGCCTCAGTGCCAAATATAGCAGGGAACTTTTGCAATCCCTGTTTAATCACCTCTGATCCTTCAGCCTTTGCTTCCAGGTGGAAAACTCAACAATTCCCAGCAGGGAGATCCCTCCAGTCCTCACCCAGGGCACTTCTGGGGCTGAAGCAGCTGCTCCAGAGGGAGCCGTGGATGATAAATCCCAGTTGGGTTGGGCAGGACCTGGATTTCTGCACTGGGTACAGAGGGAATTCTGATGAGTGTCTGCACTGCCCAGGCTCAGCTCCCATCTGTGTGTGAGGTGTCAGCTCAGTTCAGAAAAGTGGAGTTTAAAAAAACAACCAAAACTGGGATTTTTGGGATATCAGCATCTTCACTGTTCACATTCTCAAGCAAAGCCAAGTAAAATAAAATCAATTTCAATGCAGCTCGGCTGAAATAGATTTCAAATCTGTATTTTTATGACAGGAAATTTTAGCAATAATAAACCTACATCTGTTTTGTACTTAGGAAATCTCCTCTTTACTAATATTGATTTCAAAGTCTAGGTGAGCACCAGGTTGAAGAGCTGGGATCAGAGGCAAAGCCACAATCCTTGTGTCATTTAAATTCATTTTCCTTGCAGTGGAGAGGCTGTAGCCCCTCAGGATTGATCAAATTTTATCTCAATTAACTGTTTCCCTACATGTACATGCAGTTTATTTGGGTATTTAATCTGTTTTTTCACTGGGAGAACACCCAAGGTGATTCTAGGACAAACTGAAATTTTCTGCTGAGTTAATTTTCAAAATTCTTTGAAAATTTGGGGTTTTTTTTCTTTCTTTGTTTCACCCAGGATTAATATCAGTGGAGAGAAACCCAGAGATCGCTCCTGGCACACGCTGACTCCCATAGGGGATGACAGACTTTTCCTTTTTGGGGGATTAAGCTCTGATAATGTTCCTTTGAGTAAGTAACTCAGAGATTATCATTCCTTTGTACACTTTAAATCACACAAACAGGGCGTGGGATAGTCCTTTAGAGGAGTTCCTTTCGTAGGAAAGGCAACTTGTTTTCATGAAAAAAAGCTGAAATAAGAGAAAAATAATATAAAGATGAAGAATAATAATAATAATTTCACAGAGAAATCCCCTGGGAGGATGGGATTCTCTCAATGTACCCAAAAGAAAGAGATGAGGTGTGGTTTAATTCCAGATTTCAATGCAGTGAGGGTTCTGTGACAACATTAAATGACAGAGAGTGAAAAGGTGCAGCTTCACAAAGTGATGACGTTCCTGTGAACTAAATAAAACATGCTTTTAGAGCTGTTTGGGTGAATAAAAAAGGTAATTCTTTGTCCCAAAAACCCCACTAATGAGTGTTCTTACATTGTAGGTGATGGTTGGATCCACAGCATAGCAACAAATGGATGGAAGCAGCTCACCCATCTGCCTAAGAGCAGGCCTAGGTACAGAAACATAAACCATGTGTGCTGAAATGCAGTCATTTTTTAAAATTAACCAGTTTTTAAATTATTGAACAGTATTTTAAAAGAATATTTTAGAAAATTAATGCAGTGTGTTGAATAGTTTGCTTTAACACCTTATTTGCCTTCAATTTACCTCATTTTTAAGTTGTGGTTTTGTTATCACTGATGTTTATTCACATGAAAAGATGTTTTTGTGATGAAGGATCTGGGTGTCCTGGTGCCCTGTAGCCAAATTATTATTAGATAATTAAAACCATAAAGATTTGAGGAATGAATAACCAAGGAGAGTAATAAAAGCTGATTAATATTGATGCATTTTTAGAAACAGGGGAGGAGAGAACCATGAAAAAGTTGCTGCATTTTTCAGGGTTCAGAAGCAAAATTGAATGTTAACAGTGTTTGAAGCATTATCTATGTTTCTAAATTAAATACTATTGAACTGATGTGCTCTAGATGGTAAATATTCAGGTTTTCACTGCATTCATTCTCTGCATTCACCCAGGAACTCTCAGCACAAGTTAATTTCATTCTTTTCTGCTACAAAAATGTCCAGTTCTGCTCTGCTTCCTGCCCTTGTGTCTGTTACTGAAATATCCTCACCTCCATTCATTTCCTTCCTGTTTTATCCTATTCTGGGCTGCCTTTTAAATACAGCAGCCACAGCTAAACCAACTTCTCTGCTTTCTTACACTTCAAACTCTTTCAAGCCCAAATAAACTCAGATCTCAGCCCCACCAAATATTTTCTTTTTGTGACTAATGATGTTTTCTTTCTGGGATCTTTTTATGATTAATGATATTTTCTTTCCATGATCTTTTTATGATATTTAAGGGCTGGTGAGTCCTTAAATACAGCACAGCAGTAGCAGCCAGGGGCCTGTGTTCAGTTCTTTCTCTCCCAAACCTTCCCTGTGCCATGATTTTTACTGGGAAGGGCTGGGATGTGCTGGGAGCAGCCCCAGGAGCAGCAGCTCAGCTGGAATAACCTCTGTGCCCTGCTCTGCAGTGGGGCTGCCTGGGAGGATCAGGGATTCCTGAGCCCCCAGAGATTCCCAGGCAATCCCAAGGCAAATCCCTGGGATATGAATGGAGCTGTCTCCTGGCTGGGCTGGTTCCTGAGGGAGCAGAGCCTCTGGGTCACATCCTGCCAGGAGTCTCTGAGCTCCCTCAGTTCCAAACGTGGGTCTCCACCAGCTGAGGATTTGGGGATTTGGGTTGTAGGGCTTGAGCACCTTTCATTGACCTAAATCTTTATGGATTTATAGACCTCCTCTCCTCCAACCAAACCCCAAAACCTCATTAACCTTGTTCAGGAGCTCACAGAATCCTTAGGGCTGGAAGGGCCCATCCAGTCCAACCCCCTGCCAAGGCAGGGTCACCTGGAGCAGGGATGTGTCCTGGTGGGTTTGGAATGGCTCCTGGAAAGGTGGATAAAAGGAATATTACCAAAAACCTGTCTGTACACTGAACTAGTTCAGAGTGAAGTATTTGAGCCATAATTGTATTTACTGCAGGAGCTCTGCAGCTGGAAAAGCTTTAAGTGCTGCTGTGAGTTAAAATGCAGGGCAGTAATACACATATATATGTACTTCTTTTATATATTTCTCTTATTTTGTAATTAAACTCATTAATGTCTTTTCCTGATGCTTCTGCAACTCTGATTCCCTCCCTAAATTCTGTAGAGAATAATTTCCTTCGACTTTCAGTTGTAGTAATTTTTTAAAAACTGCCTTCTCAGGTGATTCTTCTGAACTGGTAGAAAACAACTGCTCCTCTTCCTGTCCATCAGCTGTGCTTCAGCCAACGTTTTTTGCATGCTGGGTTTCAATAGCCAACAAACTGTTTTAACTCCTGGATTCCCAATGTTTTCCTTGCCATGTAATGCTGTTGCTGTAGCTGGAAGAGCACTGTGTGATTTCAATAACGTGCTTTGTTAGAATGTTTAGGTGATAAGTTAGAGCAGCCCATGGGAGGACAGGAACTCTCAGGCAGTAGGAAAAGCCTCAGGTTGCAAGCTAGGATGTCACCAGAGTCAAGGCAGGAAAGGCTTCTCTCTGTGTTCTCCGTGACCAAGCCCAGAGTTTTCCTAATGCAGATCAGGCAGAGACAGATCTATCCACAGGTATGAGGAAGGGAAAAGGGTGAGGTACCTCCTAAGGAGTGATGTGAATGGAGAAAGAAAGGGGGAACGTTGATTTTTTGCATGATGAAACTTCAGTGGTGCTTTTGATTTTGGTTTGGTAGCTCTTAAAGTCCATCAGCAGTGGGGGATAGAGCAGCAGAAAAATGTGATTATGGAAAATAAATCTCACAAGGGGTGGCTGCTGAAAGGGCAGAATCTTGGTGAAAGCAACACTATAAAGTCAGGCTTTGCTTTTGTGGGGTCTTTATCACGTATCATAAATCTTCCCTGGTGTGGTGGAAGTCATGGACTCGCAGAAAGCGATGCCAGGAATCTCTGGGGGAAGTGTAAGACTGGAACAGGATTAACTGGAGATCCGAGTGCTCAGGGATCCCTGTCAGTACTGAGAGCCCCCCCAGTCTGAAAGCCACAAGATTTGGACTTCTGAACCAAAGAAAGTGGAAAATTGCAAAAGGAAGAAGCTTGGCAAAAGCTTGTTTTGTAGAGCTGTCAAAAAATTTTCCACTGTGGTGATAAATAAGACAAAGTTTATGTGGCCAGAGCAGAGAAGAGTCTAATACTGACAAAATATATTGGTGTGCATGAAAATAACTCATGAGGTGGGGAGTCACATTGCTCTCTCCTTTTCTATTATTAAACAACCAAGTGACATATTTTAAGGTATTATTTTTTACCTCTGAAATGATGGCTTTGTCTTGCTGATAACACACAAATCCTTGTTTTTTGGGCACTCATGGTGTTTCTGGTTTTATTCCCAGGTTGTGGCACACAGCCTGCCTTGGACAGGAGGGAGAAGTGATGGTGTTTGGTGGCAGCAAAGATGATTTGCTCTTTATGGACACGGTCAGTCAACTGAACAATAAATCCCATCAGTAAACTGAACAATCTAATCCCATTATAATTGATTTTTTATCAATTATAATTGATATAAAATCATGGAATGCTTTGAGTTGGGAAAGACTTTAAAGTCCATCTAATCCACCCCCCAGCCATGGGCAGGGACACTTCCCAGTATCCCAAATTGCTCCAAGCATCATCCAGCCTGGCCTTGGACACTTCCAGGAATGGGGAGTCCAAAACCTCTCTGAGCAAATCAATTAATAAATATATTTTTATATAGGATTTTAATTTAAAAAAAAACAAAACCAGATTGAGAGCTTGGCTCAAATTGGTAACTGAAACCATTATAAATTACACACCACTGAGGAAATTATTATCATTTACACACCACTGAGGAATCCCCACCTGAGGCTGTCTGGACTGACAGAATAAAAAGGAATTTGTAATTCAGATTCCTTCTAAATAGTTAGTCAGGTATAATCAGTTCTGAAGCGTGCACGTGGTAATAAATGTGATGTTAATATAGAAAATATCTTAGATACAGAATCTGTTTGTCATTTAATGGTTCTTTTTCCTGTTGTTCAGGGTCACTGCAGTGATTTGCTGATATTTCAGACTCAGCCTTACTCCCTGCTCAGGTGAGTTGGAATTCCAGAATCCCAGAATGGTTTGGGTTGGGAGGGACATCAAATCCCATCTTGTTCCATGGGCAGGGACAGCTCCCACTGTCCCAGGTGTTGTTTCAGCCACGTACTCCTGCAGAAATGGGGTAAAATACCCAATTACCTCCTCAGGAAATACTTGAACCCTTCAGTGTGTGATGCTGCACAGCAGCTTAATCACTGCTGCTGTGTAATTCCCTGCGCCCACACCACCTATAATTAACACCTGTAATTAATGCACATCACCAGCTTTTATTACTTAGAACATAAACCATTTACTTCAATATTTTTTATTTACTTTTTTTTCTATTCTCCTTCCTCAGGCTGTGCCTTGACTGCATTGGGAAGAACGCAGCTCTCTTGGAGAACCAAATCCCCCGTTTGCCATCCAAACTCCTGCAGGATGTGCTGAAAAAAATCACCTTTTGGGCTGCCATGACCCACAGGCAGGAGAGGAAAGCTGAGACTGAGAGACAAAGCCAACTCCAGTCCACATGAAGCAGGGCAGGGACGTGCTGGGACACCTCAGAGTGGTTTGTTCCTGAACTTTGCTGCTGTTCCACGACAGCTCCATGTTAAGCTGGGTTTTTAAGTGAAGTTTGACAACAAATCCTTTTTATGGGAATCTCTCGTTTCCTGCTTTATGGAAAACTGATGCAACTTCATTTCTAGATTAATTGTTCACCTCTGCTGTCATGGTCTTCACGAGACAGCCCACACAACTTGTTCTTTTGGAAAGGGGACGTGATCCATTTCAGCTGGATAAAATATGGTTTAAATCTAAAACTCCTCCTTGGCCTTATCCCATCAGCCTTCCCAAAAAGATCAATTCAACTCAGTGTCTTGGGGACATTCACACTCTGTCAGTCTTAAAGGTAACAAATTTACCACCACCACCGCCACCAAACCTTGATTCCATCAGCCTCTGAGCAAAATCCAACCCTGGAGCCCCACACCTCACGCTCCAAGTAGGAAAAAATCCATCAGGGAATCGTGGAATTTGGAAGAAAAAGCTGCAACATCACCTGATCTCTATAGGAAAACTTCAGTTCATCACCTGGTTTTACTGTTTTCTGTCATCAGGAAATCCTTTTGGAAATAAGTTGTATATTGTATTTTGGATGTGCAAAGTTTCTATTTCATTCTTGTTAAGAAAAACCAAACAACAGAGTTGGTTATTTATTGTTTAAAAAAACAAACAAATGTAGTACTGGTTATTTTTCTGTTTCAGAAATTTCGTTCACAGGAACACAGTCATTAAAATTTTATAGAGAGTTGAATCGAGGCATTTTGACAAGTTTCTGATGATTTTACAATCTGTAAAAATTAATTCCTTGGGGAAAAGAGGTTTGGGGGGAGCAGATTTGTATCAAGAAGGAAGTTTTGTGATTGAGTATTTTAACAGCCTCATTTTATGTGCTGAACTCCTTCCCCTCCTTTTTTTTGGGGAAGAGGGGAGGGTTCAGATGCCCCCCTGAACCCCAAGGTTTGATTTGGGGGGATTCAGGTGCCCCCAGTGTGGGATTTTGGGGGGTTCAGGTGACCCCCAAGGTTTGATTTGGGGGTTTGGTATTGATTTTGTGCCCCCAAGGTTCATTTGCAGGGGCTCAGGTGACCCCCAAGGTTTGATTTGGGGGTTTGGGATTGATTTAGTGCCCCCAAGGTTCATTTGTAGGGGCTCAGGTGCCCCCCAGGGTTCATTTTGTTGGGTTCAAGTGCCCCCAGGGTTAATTTTGGGAAAGCTGAGTTGCCCCCCAGGGTTAATTTGAGGTGCTTGAAGTGGCCCCAGGGTTAATTTTGGGGGATTCAGGTGCCCCAATGTTAAAGTTATTGGGTCCTGGTACCCCCCAAGTTTAATTTTGGGGTTTTTCAGGTGCCCTCATGGTTAATTTGGGGAGGTTCAAGTGCCCCCAATGTGAATTTGGGGTTGTTCAGATGCCCCCAATGTTAATTTGCGGGGTTTCAGATTCCCCTGATGTTAATTTTGGGGGGTTCAGGTGCCCCCAAGGTTAATTTTGGGGTTGTTTGGGTGCCCCAGTGTTAATTTTTGGTGGGTGCAAGTGCCCTCAGTGTGAATTTGGGGGGGTTCAGGTGCCCCCAGTGTTCATTTTAGACGGTTTGGGTGCCCCCAATGTTAATGTTGGGGTTGTTCAGGAGTCCCCAGGGTGAATTTTGGGGTTGTTCAGGAGACCCCAGGCTTAGTTTTGGAGTCTCTGGGTGCCCCCAGGTGAATTTTGGAGTGTTCAGATGCCCCCAATGTGAATTTTGGGGTAGTTCAGGAGACCCCAGGGTGAATTTTGGGGTGGTTCAGGTGCCCCCAGTGTTAATTTTGGGGTGTGTGGGTGCCCCTAGTGTGAATTTCGGGGTAATTCAGGTGCCCCAGGGTGAATTTGGGGGTAATTCAAGTGCCCCAGGGTTAATTTTGGGGTACCTCAGTGTGAATTTGGGGTGCCCCAGAGTTAATTTTGGGGTGCCCCCAGTGTGAATTTCGGGGTGATTCAAGTGCCCTCAGGGTGAATTTTGGGGTGCCCCCAGTGTGAATTTCGGGGTGCCTCAGTGT
>VZTH01009546.1:184465-245913 GCA_013397815.1 Aleadryas rufinucha | reverse complement strand
GGCAGTCCCAGCATCAAATAAAATATTGGGAATTCATGGAAAGGGAATAGAGAGCAAAACAGATCCCATCATCATGTTACGATATGAATCCATAGTTTGCCCAAATATATACTGAGTGCAGGCTTTGCATTAAAAAACCCAATAGGGTGGTGTCAGATGGTTGGAACAACTTCCTCATCAGGACTGACAGGGACTTGATGATACTCAGAGCAAAGTAAANAGGCAGTCCCAGCATCAAATAAAAGATTGGGAATTCATGGGAAGGGAATAGAGAGCAAAATAGATCCCATTATCATGCTACAATATGAATCCACAGTTTGCCCAAACATATACTGAGTGCAGGGTTTGCATTAAAAAAACCAATAGGGTGCTGTCAGAGCTGATCGGAACAACTTCCTTATCAGGACCAATAAGCGCTTCATGATATTCATGGCAAAGTAAGAAAATATTTTTGCCACTGATTTCAGTGGTCTAGATCAAAACTGATTCCCCAAGAAACATGCTCATCCCNTTTTGTTCCACAGAATGTTTCCTTGCAGATTGACATATTCAGGATTATAATAATTGGTTAATACAGTCATCAATGGAGAGGACAAAGAAAATTTAGCATAAGATGCAATTAAAAAAATTAAACCACCATGAGATGAGTTTTACATTTATCTACAACTCCCCCTGCCCCAGATGGCTCCTTATTGTGATACCATTATGCTATAGGAACACTTTGATTACAGTACTAAAAAGCTAAAACTCACCCTAAAAGAAGCAAAAAGAATGAAATGCTGTATCTTTGCTTTTACATAGAATTACACAGAGTAGCAAATAAAATTGAACGAGCTAATTTAGTCACGTTTCTTTTTGAGTCCTTTCCCCTAATATTATCACAACTGAAACAAAGATGGAAAAAAAAAAAGATTCCAATTTTGGGGCATTGATTTTCAGTCTTCTGCTGTCTGCCACACTTGGGAGGGCTCACAACTTCCACTGACTTTATGCATTTTGTGTAGAGAAACTGTATGAACAAAACGCAGAAAATGCACACTGCTGTTTGTAAAAGCTTTATGATAGTCTTTAGGAGAAAGACACAATTTTTTGAAAATGAAAATCAGACAGCAAAAGCCAGCCAAATTAACTGATGGAACACGATTTAATGTGTAATGTAGGAAGCAACACAGCCTGATGTCTTAATGTACCAGGTTTCACCTACACATATCCAAATACATTAAGTACAGTGATTTTCATTCATATTATCAAAATGATAGAGGGAGAAACTGGAGAACAGGAGAACACTGTTAAGTACAAACTGTAATTAAAGACCTCCCATGGTCCCTTCCCATCTGAATTACTCTGTGATTCTATAGAATAACTGCTGACCTTGTAAGTCACCCAACAACTGCATCAAGCATTCTCAAATGAATGGAAAAAAACTTTCCCAAGCAGGTGAAGTCAATCATAGTTCAATAAAGCATAAGGTTTTTAGATCTTAAACTATGATTTAAAATAAAAAGAGATTACTCTGATGCTAAATAAATCCAGGTACAAACAGCAAGTCATATATAGATTTAGATGCATATACATGTAGAGGCTGTTAACTCTAGGGGATGGATTTAATCCCACAAGTCCCCCTAGTCTGTGCTGATGAAATGGCTGTAGGCCTAACTCCAGGGTTTCGTACCAACTTCTCCATTCAGCCTTTCCCATAGCAAGGTACCAGCCCCAATTTTGCCTTGTTGCTCAGCTCTTCTCAAAAGCATTTAAAGGTTCTCAGCAAGCACCACTCAGGGCTTGAGAACCCCTTATAAACCCAGGGGGTCTCCATGAAAACAACTTTATCTTAAGGTGACTCTTAGTGAATGAAGAGAGTGAGGCCACCTGGACCTTAACTGATTTCAGCTGATATGCAGGGACAGCTTGGATCAATAATCCTACAAATACTGACAAATTCTTCCACCACAGCCTTGCTTATCCTGTGGCTGCATTCATTTCAGTAATATTATTAATGAAAAAAACCCTTGGGCAACACTATCAAGAAACTGTTGTGGAACGGTAACAGCATAATCTCTTATTTGGTCACTGCTGCCATTCTGCTGCAGATAAATAAAGATTTAGCAAGCTAAGACACAACCAGTTTCTGCAGGATATTACTCCAAGGCAGTTCAGAAATTGCTTGAGCACTGTTAGATGGAGAGGCAGGCTGTTGAATAGAGAAAGAAAATTACAAAGAGAAAACAAGCACATAGGAAAAACACAAAAAAAAGAACAAGGAGATTCACAAAGATTAAGGATAGTGCACAAACAGAACTCAGACAAAAATAATAATAAAAAAGCCTAATGGCATGGCTTGAGAAAAAAAAGTCTTCACACAACACTATTAACAATAAAGCAAACCTTAAAAGGGACTTAAAATAATTTGAACCTGCATTACTTTATGAACTCAGAACTTTGTGGTTCTCCCACCCCTACTTAATGCCCTAAACCACAAAATGACAGCCACTATGTGTTCTGAAAGAACAAAATGCACCAAAAAGAGTCTTACACAAGTACATCCTCCACTAGGGTATGAAGGGTGCTGGGATTGCGGATCAGCTTGTCCAGGAAGCTGACAATGTCACTGAATTTGGGACGGTGGTTCCTCTCCTTCTGCCAGCAGTGAAGCATGAGTTGGTGAAGAGAAGCTGGGCAGCCCATGGGAGCTGGAAGCCTGTAGCCCTCTTCAATGGACAGTATAACCTACAGAAATACAATGTGTATGATTACCAGGCATTAAATGCTGAAAGGACCATGTGACACTGATAATTAGAAACCAGGGAGGACAAATTATTAATGGCACAGCCACCCTCACTTTATGCATTGCTGGGGCTTCACTCAGGGAATCAGGACTGGCAGGGGTGTGCCCAGTGGAGACACACAATATTTTGTAGGCATATGAAACACAGTAGGAACTTTTTTTAGGCTGTCTGGTCATCCTCTTCAAACAGCTGAGAAAGGAGGAGGGGAATAAAGAACTCACCACCATCATTTTCATCCACTTCCGGGGCCACAAACTCACCTGGTGTGGCCACTGCATCCCACCATGCTCTAGTATTTGTTTTCTGACAAAGTGTTTGTCTGTGGCAATGATAAGCACTGCAAATACACATTGTGGCACCTAACAAATTTACTTGCTGTTCACATGTTTCTGCTGATCCTTAGAGTATGATTAATTAAGGCAACGTCCTCAACACCAAGTTACAGCAAGGTTATTTTGCACAGTCTCCCTCAGAACCCTGGATATCTGACATGTTTATGACTAAAAAAAAGTTAATAAAATTATGGTATTACCCTAAAGTGAGTGAGACCTTCAGATTCAGCAGATACAGGAAATCTGTTTGGTAAGGATTTGGAAAGAAACAGGTTTGGTGCACATAGTTTTCCATGTGCGTGGAAGATTACAGTTGATCAGAATTGACGGAAAGCTGATTTTTAGTAACACAGGTAGCAAAAATATTGTTTGAAAAGTATCAGCCTGGCTTGATAGGAGTTAGCAAAAGTAGGTAAGGTCCATGGAAAGCTTCATGGATTCGTAAAAGCTTACATGGATTCATCCCATGAAAGATTTAAAAAACATGAGGAAAGGTCAGGAGGTTCTGCAATGAGTGGTGGTAGCAGTGAGGATGATGTTACGAATTACATAGTCAGGATTTTTTTGGTATAAAAAAGAATGCAAAGCTAGTCAGTGGCTGATCAAAAACAAAGCTAGGAAAAACACCAACCCTACCACACATGCATAACCCTCCCACATAAAAATCCAGCCAATGCTAACTGTTTTCTAATGTACAAATGATTGTACACAATATTTATAACCACACAGCGCACTTAGGAGGAACATACCGACTGCATTGATCCCCACTGTGCCGCAAGAAGACATTCATCATTTCCACACAGATGTATGTACATGCTGCAGACACATTAATGCAGCTGGAAGGGGTTACATTAAACTGTTTACAGCAAATCAATGTTTTACAGCACCAGCTCTGGCTTCAATATATTCAATGTTATTATCCTGGAATATATCCCTGTTCTCTATTTGAATTCGGAATTAATGCTGGCTCTGCTCAGCAATGCCTAACGCTTATGCTGCAAGCATTATGCAAATAAATAAGAGTAATGAAGCTACGTTAGGACCTGAGCTCCCCTTGATGGCATGGCAGGAAATGGAACAAGGCTGCTGTACCTGCTCACAGCTGCTTGTCTGTGTTTTATAAACACAGGTGACTTGGTCCTGTAATGTCCATGCTGCTCTTAGAGGAAAAAATGCCATCCCATTGCCAGAGAAACATTTCCTTCAGAACCTTGCCTCCCAATGATGAAAATGCCCCTGCGGACTCAGGATGGGCATAACTCAGCCCCAGGTGTATGGAATTTTATTCACATTTATTTTTACAATTATTATTAATGTATCTCAAGCAGTTTGTCAGAAGTGGCTTCATAAAACACTCCTGACAGAGAGGGGCAGAGCTTGGTTGGTACTGGCCACTGAAGAGGCCATCCTTAGCAGCCCAGAAATGCAGATACCGTAATCTTTACATTTAACTGTGCCTGTTGCAAATGAGGAATTTATGAAATGTATTTTGCTTTTAAGGCAACAGGAAAGCTGCTCTACTTTTATGAGACATATAGCATTTGCTCAACGCAACAATAGAGGGCTGATGAGATTTTGCTGAAGTGATTTATTCAGGAAAAACCCAAAAGCAACCATAATTTTCCAGACGTATTTTCTCTGCCATACTTTATCATATCTTTGAAAATGAAGTCACAGTGCATTTTGTTTCCTCTCTTGTTCAAAAGGAACATTTCAGTATGAAGAGAAATGCCAGCTGGTACTGGGATAATTAAAATTTCTCATTAATACCAGCACATTTTAAAAATAAGTTGGAAATATTGCCTCATTAGTATCCCTTGTGAGGCAAGTATTATTTTTAGAGTCTAAGAAGCAAGAGTAAAGATGTGATAAGTGTCTAATACTGCAATGGGAATCAAGTCTCAACGGAAGAATTAGAGCTTTTTAGTTCCTTATTTATTTATATATTTATTTTAGCTCTTGCTCTGCCATATGCATAGCACCCATCTCTCTCTGTTCAGAGAAATCAGATATCCATGTACCTAAAAGGGAAGAAGTATTAAGTTTTTCTTAGCAATATAAAATTATATATTATAAAACATATAAAGATTTTACATGTTAACTCCTTTCAAATGCCTTTTTCCCTTGGCAGTTTAAGGTTGACAAAGCACCACATTAATCATGAAATCTGCATCTACAAGAAGGATACAGCAACAGCTTGTTTGATGTTAGACATAGCTGTGAAGTTTGACCACAGAGTTAATATTTAATATTGGTTATGATACCAAAATTGTCTAAACAGTATTTTATGGACTTCTACAGAAAATTTATATATGCTGAATTTCAAAATAATTGGCAATTGGCAAAAATGCCATCTGAAAATGAAGCTGTAATCTTCCTGATAGTTTCATTATTAATAGTAACATAGATTCTTACTTTCAAAAGTTAACTGACAGCTTTTTTAATGAGACTGAGACAGAAGAGAGTCCAGAGGGACATTGTCCCTGTGTCCTCCTGACATCTGAAAAATCTACCAGGAGGGAGAGGCAGCTGCTCCTGCCTCATGGTACAGAGCCAATCCCAGGTGCCTGCCAAGTGTTTTGATATCTGTGGCTTGAGAGAACTATATTAAGATAAGTTGTTTTTTCTTCAGTATTACAAGAAACTTTCAGGAGTGTAAGGAGTTTTATTCTGTTTGCTACAGTAGTTTTCTTGCATATCAATTACAAATCCATTAAATATTCTTTTCATTTTTTTTTCTTCTTTTTGAATACCGTAGCTCTGCACCATGCCCTAATTTATACGGTGGCCTCTAACAGGTGTCCCAGTAGACTTCACTCACAGCTGTTCTACAAACCAAATGCATGGAATATAAATCTTCCTTCCCTCACATGAGCATTAGCAAGCCAGGCTCTTAGCACAATCTGTTCATCAGTACACTAGTTTCCTTGGAAAGTTCAATATCTTGGCTAATGTTTATTAATTAAGCAATAAGACACGACAGACTGTGCAGCAGCCCTAATTAATGGACACCTCTGGTGCCTGCCACACATCTAAGAAGTGCATTAATCAGCATCAACACAGTTTGGAAGTGACTTACCACAATAATAAAATGGTTATTTACTTAAACAAGAGCATTTCTCAAACTTAGCAACATTTTTAAGCCTCTGCATTATGCCATGTACAGTATTAATTTTATGAGAAGCACTTTTCAACTCGGTTTCCTTAAGTTCAGCTTCCAAATCCTTGCTGAGGAACAGAAATAGAGGATGCTGGATTTGCAGAGGTGTTGAGCCATTCTGGATACCTGTGAGCAGCTCCAGTCTCTGAACACCAGACTGGGTTTATTTAGGTGGCAGGTACTAGATTAAAACTTCTCACATCAGCTGTGTTCATCACTTACTTAGCCATGGTCCAAAAAAGTGAGTTCATTTCCCACAGTTGTATAATTAGGAAAGCAGTTGGTAAGATGGAATGGGAAAAAAACAAACCCCAAAACCAGACACAGCTCTGCAGAGTTTATACTTGGAAAGCTTTTGGTGCTCTACCAAAACCCACCCAATTCAAGAAATACTTTAATTGCTATCTAGAGAAGAGTTTTATTATGATCAAAGCTCAGTAAGTGTTTAATGGTAATGTTAGCAGACATTTTGATGTAGCAGAACCTCTGACTATGCCCAAGCAAGACCTTATTAACTGTTGTTTGCATCCTGTGTCTTTTAGGAATCTGTTTAGTGCATATCCCTCTCTGTTGTTTTCTCTTCATTCTGTACAGTACCACTGACCTTTGAAAGTCCTATTATTTCTGCAAAACAAGCTCCTGTGAATTCAGGGTAATTTATTGTACTAAAAGAACCATCCCAATATCCAGTAAAACACGCTTTACATTATGTCTAATAACTTGGAATTTCCCAATGACATTTGAAGTCATTACATGTATGTAGAAGGCCACAGGTGCTCACTGCTCTCATTCTAGCACTGAAAACCTGTGGGTAGGAGAAAAGGAGTCCTTTGTGCTGGGAACTGCTGAACTGCAGGGGAAGCCCCCAGCAACTGGCATCATTGGGGCCTGCAGGATTATTTTGTATTAACAGAAAATTTTATTTTGGATGTAAGAGTAATGAAACATTGCTATCTTCACGCTGTACCTGATAATTTACTTTATTCTAAATGAAGAGATTTGTGATAGTCTTTTTTGTTTGTTTGTTTCTGATGGGTTTGGTTGGTTTTTTCCTTTTCTTCCTGAAACAGTGAAATTATTTTTTAAAATTAAAATCTCTCTCAGATCCTTATCCCCAAATGACCGATCAGCCTTAACAAGCAACCAGACTTGAAGAGCTGAATAACTTAGCAACAATGTAAAAACAGCCATCTGGGAAAGCCTTGTCAATTCTTCAGAACCAATGCAGGAATATTCAAAGCACATATATGAGAGAGGTTAAGGTGGCTTGGCTGATATTCCACATTTTGACATAGAGATTGATGGCTGGTGTGAAGACTGAGTGTACCAGTTTGAGCTGTCACAGGGACTCATCAAACAAGAGAATTCGTGAAATTTAAATTGTGGTAGAGAAAAAAATCCCACCATTTCCCTTTTCCCGTGCTTCTTTTTCTAGAACAAACATTCAGTCATACTAGAAGCAAGTGTGGGATTTTTTTACATTGTGAAGGCTTTTTTGGCCACCACTTCTGGGGGAAAAAAAAAAGAAAAGTCAGAAGAAAGCTTAACTTTTTTATGAGGGAGAACTATTGTCTTGCACTGTGGTTAAACCTATACATAGTTTGTAAGGTAAGAAGAATGCACTGAATTCTTAGAAAGGAGAATTGACAAATACACTTCTCATGGCAGCTTCATTCTTTCAGAATTTAACCATGGGTGCCCACTGAAGGGCAGTGTCAGACTGCACTGGAGATAAGGGGCCAACTCCATCATCAGAACAGTTCCAGTATTCCCTCGAGTCTTGGTTTACAGCTTCACTGAGAACTTCATCCACTTGCCTATGATTCTTTGGAATATGTCTTTACTCCATGGGAGAAAGCAGGTCAAGGTTTGAGCTAGAGAGGGCCAAATCTTCAGGCTACATAAATAACCTGTCCCATTGAAGCTGACAGAATTATGATGATTTAAATGAGCTGAGATTCCAGCCTAGAAAGGGAACGAGACAGCAAAGCAGGGCAGGGAGAGGCAATAACTTTCAAAGACCACTTCAACAAGTTGCAGATTAGTCCTGGGCAGTACTCACATCCTGGTTGGACATCTCCCAGTATGGCCTCTCTCCATAGGACATCACCTCCCACATGACAATTCCGTAGCTCCAGGCGTCGCTGGCCGAGGAGAACTTCCTGTAAGCGATGGCTTCAGGAGCAGTCCACCTGATGGGGATCTTCCCACCCTGGAAAGTGGATTGGAAACTGGTCAATATGATTAGGATACAGAGTAATGCATGTTTTAAAAGAAAAGAAAAGAAAAAAAATCCTGGATTCTGAGATTCTGTGTTCTGACTGCTATCAATTTGCCTTGTCAATTTGCTGCAAGAGGAAAGGAAGAAATATGCCTTTTCATGGAATTTGAAAAAAATTTGATTTCATCCGTAGTCTTAATTCACCAGTACCTGCACTCTGTGAAAACAACCCAGTTCAAAGAGCAGAAAGCATTTGAGTTGATTAATGTTTGTTCAGTCATATAAATAATCAGAACATGCCTTCTGATTGAAAACATCCCAAGCCTTAAATTCCTAGTTCATTGACATTTAAGCTTTTTCCCTAAATGAAACAGAAACATCTATTGCAAAATGGAACACTGAAAGCTCTTAATAAAATTATATAATCAGAAAATAAGCTATAGGTGTTCTATATGCTTTCAAAGCATTACATTTGATGGTATCATTTAATTTTTGTTGTGCCCTTTAAATATCCAGGTAGAAAACAAACCAAATGTGTTTCTAAATAGGCATTTCCTTAAGATATTTGATAGTGTCATTCTGCAGCCTTCAAATTAAAATCCATGTCCTTCCACAAAAGAAAATTAAGAAATCAATCAGAAAACCTAACTTACTGTTTAAAAGACCACAGATGCAGAACTTTTTTCTGACATTAGTACTTTACATCACTGAATCTCCTCTGTTTTCTCATAAATAGTTTCTGTATGAAAACTTTTCCATCTCAGAAAAAAAAGGTATTTCCTCTCCAGACTGCTCCATATTCAAAAGTATATATTTTTTTCTTTTCAAGACTGTACATTTATTACCATTCTCACTGAACTCTTTAGAGAGAGAAAAGCAGTATGGTGCAGGTGCCACTAGATGGTAGAAGGAGGCAGTCAGTAGAGCTGAGCTCACTCAGCAGTAGTTGCTTTCAAGAAGCAGTAATAGATTCTGCTCAGTGTTATAATTGTATTTCTGACTGAAACAAAAGGGGAAATGAACTAGAACATCCGTTCGGCAATTGAAGAGAAGCCAAAGTTAAAAACAAGTATGTAAATCTCTGTTAATTTGCTTTGAATGTATAAAAAATTGTCTGTGAGTTGTTGAGGCCTGACTTCAGCTGGTTGAGAAGCTGTTTGTTCTACCAATAAATGGTTCAAAATCCAAGCTCTGTGTCTGTGAGGATGTGCCACTCAGCCAAGCTCTCCTTTGCAATGGAAAATGCATGGTTAACATTGCTGTTGTATGACAGTGGCCAAGATGTCCTTTGTACCATCTTACATTTTTTGCAGCTGCTTTTTCAAAGCCTTTGCTTCCTCATGTGTGGTAAACCACTTACTGACTCTAGCACTAATAAGGCAAAAGTAATTTTGTATTTTTGCCCCAGTACCTCCACTATTTCCCTTTTATTTATCCATTATCCTGGTGGTCAGATCACTCCTCTGGCAAATCAGAGATGCAAAAGACTTTATGCCTCACCTGCTGCACCTGCCCTCACCAGCACTGCAGTGTGTGATGCTCTTGGTCCCTTCCTGGTACAGCTGTTTCACTTGGGAAGCAATTAAAAGTGGTTTTTGGGTATGAGACTGAAGAAATAGGGGGATGAAGGAGAGTTGTGATAAGATGTTCTCCAAGGAAAGGCCAGGCTGATTTCTTGTCTCTTCTCCAGGAAATATTTATTTATACCTTCCAAAGAAATCGGGTAAGAGCACTTGGTGTTTGATCTCATAGTCTGGTTTCAGTGGTCTTTTCATGGAATATGCAAGGCCAGGCTTCCTGAGGTAGTGGAAAAATTTCAATGCCACAAATGTGCACCTTACACTGGGATGTCCAACCAAAAGGATGCATCCTCTGAGAAACAGAGAGTTTTAGGGTCTAACTGCAAAAGACACTTCAAAAATCTCTCTTCACAGAGTTATGGGCCTTGTCCTTTCTACTGGATCAGGTTTAGCTCTTTATTTCTAAACATTTTATCACCAAACTTATGTAATTCCATCCTCAGTTAGATTCCTGTTTTGGAGAGTTTTATTAATCATTTATTGTTTTTTGAATTTTAACGAAATTCTTACATTAATAATTAAATATCTACTTGTAGGTAAAACACAAACCTATACATGCAAATAAAAGGCATTTGGATATTTATACATTTTACTTTTAATATATATATTAACATAGTATGGATAATGTAACAGGAAAACTGCCTTTACACTGTATCCTTTTCTTAAATCTGATTTTGTATTCCCAAATTATACTCAAAAGAGAGTGCACATCTTGAGCAGTGTTTGCAGCTAGATTTGTGACTCCTGGCTAAATAAAAATGAGTTTTAAAGAATCTGATCAGACTCTATAACTACTTTCATGACACAGCTTTACTGACTGATCCCTTTTGGACTGGAACTGTAGTGGCTCATTGAGTGTGAAAATGAGACTGAAGAACAGAATCTTAACAAAATTCAAGGCAGTTCATGTTCAAGGGCATAAGAGGTGTTCAGAGCTGTAAAATAAAATCCTTTTGTGCTGGCTCTGAAAACCTCTAAAATTTTTACAGTGGATTCATCTTATGTATGAAGTTGTTATATTCATAAAAATGTAAATTTCAATACTTAATTACGTTTGCGGGATATCTTTTTATGCAAAAAAGTTGTTTTATTTATTTGAAAGCCATTCAAAATTGGAGATTGCAATATGAGAACCTTAAGAAACATATATGACTGAGCAGTAGTAATAGCTGCTCATGCATAATAAAAGAACACATAAGGTTTAGAGTGGCTGAAAATATATTTCTTGTTTCTGATTAGAGTAATAAACAGTGTTACTGATACTGGATATGTCTTTTTATATTTTAATCTAACTGGGGAAATAATAAATGCAATACTTGCTGTTTACACAACGCCTCACCTTCAAATTAAGATAATTTATAAACCATCTACATTTTGCTGCTGTAGCAATGAAATCTCTCAGAGCTGCCTGCATTAGAAAGCCTTTTTTGCTTTTAGGTTATTCTCTCTTTTTTTTTGGGGGAGCGGGTGGGGAAGGTCAGGGAGGAGGGGCAGAATGGGTGTTAGGAAACAAATTGTTTTTCTGCTTCATCTCATACATTAATAATGGTATCAGTGATAACCTAATTTTATTTTCACACAGTGAAATAACACTAACTCCACTGTTCAAATAATTAGAATTCAGCCTTTTTTTCCTGTATGCTGCCAGCTGAACAGTGCCTATCTCCTGATTTTTTTTGTGATTGTAATTTAATAAGCAATTTCACCACGCAGCATCAAGGGTCCCCTTGGAATTATAATATTAAGCTCACATTGCTGAGCTTGTAGAACTGTTCAGAGATGAGCCCTTGAAATGAAATTTACCCCCTCAGCCACACCTACATACACACTCGCTTTCCCTGCAGAACTGGCAACAGCACGGTTTGCCACACATTTAAAGGCAGGACTGGAACTCCATGGTGCAGAACACCTCATTCTTTACCTCAGGCCATGCATGAAAGAGTGTCTTCACAAAATGCCATCTCTTCTCTGAGCTCACAGCACCAAAATGTGCTTATGATGTCTCGTGTGGCCACAACTGCGTTTTTGCTTTCTCCGGTTTGATTGTTCTTTCTATTCTACATGTTAGACATCTCTTTAAAACCAGGAGGCATTAACAGTTCCTTTAACTAAAAATCTAACCATATTTCTAAACTCCAGCTGAACAATGTAGCTGGCAGGTACAGCCCATTATTCTACCAAAAACAGGTCGGGATGTACCAGCAAGCTCAAAATGTGTGATGTGAAGAAACAAAGGAGGAAGCCTTTTAGATGCCCAGAACTTCTGGCACGCTCTGGTAGCTCATTAGAGCCTGAGATACAAAACTGAAGGCAAGGTGTTTGTGAGCTCCTACTGCCTGTGCACAGAGAGCAGAACACAGCAGCAGCCAGAAGCAAACCCAGTGAGTGCACCAGGCTCACCGTGCCCCAGAGATGTGAAAAATCCCTGCTGCTGTTAGAAAGCCTGTTCTGGATTTTCTGGAATGACAAACACTTTGGAGGGACTGTCATAGCGCTGGCTGCAGTTCTCCTAAATACTGAGGAGCAAACCCATCAGATCCAGGTGCGCAGGTATCTGGAACTGACTAATTCTGGGAGAAAAGGTGCTGAACTGTGTGCACCATTAGTGTGATCTGGCACGGGAATTCCTGTGCATCTGTCAGTTACTGCTCCTTCATGTGTGATGTCACTGGATCGTGCAATCACTTCCCAAGACACAAGTGTAGTACCTGTCTGTACCCCAGTGACAGAAACAGGGGAAAAAAAAGAACCTCAGAGTGAAGAGAGACAAAAGTAATGAAAGAGGTTAGTTTTAAATATTGGACATAATTCATCATTCTGTACAAAAACCTTCTGCCACTTTACTGGAGTGATGCTTTTATTTGATGCTCAAATTTTTCATGTGCAAAGCTACCAGCAGTCAGAATTTAACATCCTCAAATCATAATTTAGAACTATTCAGTACTGTCAACAGTCTTCTGCTGTGTCTGTTGAAATATCAGAGGAACTACATGGCAAGATAACAAAACTGCTCTGAAAAAGCATTTCAGAATTTGAGCTCATTATGCCCAATTCCAGTCAGTTCTACCAGTCTCATTTCCCTCAGAACTGAAATGAATAAACCCCCCTGATTTTCAAAAAGTCTGAATTTGCTTTTAATCTCTGGGAAAATACTAATTTTCTTTCAAATGTCCTGATTAACAATGCTGAAGTTAAATATGTGGAACTTGATTTTTTCCCCTAAGTTAGCTATTCAAATTTTCAGAACAAGTTATTTATGGCTTTGAGAACATGTTAATTTTGGTGTCTGTTAACCCCTACACTGCACATCTGTTTGTGTCTTCCAAAAGAGGGAAAGCTCTTGATGGATGGAAAGAAACAGCATTGAAGATATTGGCAGAATTAAAGCAGACAAGATAAAATGTCTGTCCACAGATCATCAGAAAAACTTCACATTAACCAGCACCGATATCAGAGGTGTATCAAGGTGCTTCTCCAAAATACACCACAACAACCTGTCATTTGTCTTCCTAAAGGCCATCAGATGGATGAATTGAGTAGTGCTACACATACATGCAAACCTCTAGCAAGGCAACTATATCCTACCCTGTCACCTTTTAGCTCCAAAATTAAAGAATTAAAATATTAAATTACTTTGTTAAAATTCAAAGAGTTATGAAATCAGGAACACTCTGTAATACAGTGGAGATGCTCATTAGGAGTGGCAGCAGCATTCATTTCCTTTGAAACAAAGCCCTTCAGCATGCAGCCCCTTGCCAGCTCTGAGGCACTGATCTTACCTTGGGCTGAGAGATCCTAAGAAGGATGATAAAAATGCAGAGTTCTGACCCTCAAAATCCACATAAATGAAATGGTAGTGATTGTTTTGGACCATTTACATCTATCCTGCCTTCGTATTTTCTTGACAGGGCAATTTAAGGAACTTCATACAAAGACACAGCAAACTCCCAAATACAAGTAGTTGATACCATTGCCTCTTGTTTGTGTAACTAACTGGATTATACATCTTTTCTTGTTAGACAGGATGCCTCCATCTACAAGGTGCTCACTGAAAATAGATGGATTTTTTTCCAGAAATATTTGTTAAGTTTTAAAATATTTGTTTAGTTTTTAAATTACAAAGTATTTTTGTTCATTCCAGGCCAGGCAGGTCAATAAGGACTGGTGGTGTCCTCAGAGCCCTGGTGAGAACCAATCAAGTGTACAAAGACAGACAAACACAAGTATTTTGGAAAATCTCTTTGAGACTGGTCTTTTGAAAGGTAATGATGAGACTGGTGGGGCCAAGGAGTCTCATACTGTTTCAGAGAGTGGGACTTTACATTTCTTTAGGATTAAGAATGCATTTTACAGTATTGTGTGCTTCGCTCTCAATCACAGAAAAACCCTTTCCTCTTCTGAAATTAAATATCAGGAGCATGCATCTCTACCAAATTGAGTTTAGAAACTATAGCACCATCTGACAGTAATGATAGGAAAAAACGTCATTTTTCCTTGAAACTAGTATTTCTGGCAAAGATCTCTCTCTTTTCAAGAGCATCAATTTCAAGCTATCTGCCAGCTGTGTCAGCACAGCTCACATTACAGCCGTAACCTATTTCTTGAGAGTTACTCCTCCAGAGTCCTTCAGTCTGCACATCCAGCCCATCCACTTTGCTTACACAAGGAGTCCTACCAAAGTCAATGGAAAAGGTGAAAAGGATTTTTTTTTTGTTCTGAGATGCTTATTTGAAGGATGCCTTACGTTGCACAACTCTGCAACAAAGGAATTTGCTACGTGGTCCATTCTTCCAGCAGAACTGAGTTACCAAACACAAATATTTCTCTAAAATCAAGTAATTTAAGTTGAAAAAAATAATTTGCCAGGCACTATATTTTCTTAAAAGCATCAAGGAAGGCTCATCTCTAAAATTATGCCCTTGGCTTGCCCAGGGCTTCATGAAGTATTTATTATTGGATCAAAAATAAACTGTTACCAGCACTGCTTGAACACTGGATGTTATTATCTATCATTAACGATTTCACAGCTAGTGATTTCCACACTCATATCCAGCTGACATGCACAGCAAACACTTCCCAAGTTTCAGGAATCAAGTGGCCTCTCTCTGTGCTGCCATAATGCCCAGATCATTCATTTTGCCTTGCCCCTGAACCCCTGCCGTAATTCCTTCCACACCTTACAATTGAAAGTGGCCAATAAAAACTCAGAAGCATCAGGGAACTTGGAAAGTGAGAACAAACTGAAATGGATTTAAATGTAAAATTAACACTATACAGGCTATGGTACTGTCTTCAGTAAACATTTTCATATTCTATTCTTTGGGATGCTGCTCTAGAGAGAATGTAGGCGCCTAGATACTGAATTCATATACAGCTTGCTCTGGGTTACATGAGATTCTATTTACCTAGGGCTTCCTCAAAATTTATTCCAGAAACAAGTTGGAAACACCACAAAAATTAGGCTTTTCTTCTGAGAGTTGCAGTGCCACACATGAATGATGATCAGAATTATTATGAGGCTGAGCTACTCTGCAAGCTTTAGTTTCCATCCCAGCTGCATCAAGAAGTGCAGAGGAGAATTAAAATCTTAGTAACCAATGAATTAAATTTTCTGCTCACATTTTTGTGAGGTCACTTCTCATTTTATCCTGAAGGAGTTTGCTGGTTATTTAAGTTTCAGTCAATTCATGGATAAGTAGCTGGCCAAAAGATGGGAAACAAACAGTCAGAAAGAAAAGGTCAGTTTTTAGAGTGGCATCCCCCAGAGATCAATGCACATGTCCTGCTGGCAGTGAATGTAGAATCTATAACACAGATTACAGACTGAACTGGGAACATGTAAAACTGTGCTAGCAATCCAAAAATATTCATGGTAGTAAAGATGATGATGACCACAAAAATTTACCGAAGTACCTTATGATACCGAATTGCAAACTCATAAAACGTCACAAAATTCAATGTCATAGTGATGCACACAAAATAAAATGCTCCTGATTTTACATAACAAATAACATAACTCTGTACTAAGCTGTCACTGTTCAAGACAGATCATGTGGTTATAGCACCGAGTTGGCTCTATAACACTATCAGCTCCCTGCTCAAAAGGAGAGTAAAGGGAAAAATGGAATGAAATTGTAAAAATAATCAGGAAAAGGAGAAAGCATAGCACCTAGGTTGAAACCTAGGATATTCCTGCATATTGCTTACTGATCACAGACTTGATCCCTCATTCCAAAAGCACACATTGAAACTAACAGGCAGAACAGGTCATCAAAGGTACAGAATAAAACAAAGTAAAAATGGTCTATAAAACCCAGAATATAATGGATCAGATAATAGACGGAGAGAATAGATCCGAGGTACATCAAACATAAGTGGCAAGCAGCAGATTAATAACATTAACAAAACATTTCTTTTTTTTTAAAGACACATTGCTAGGGGATGTAATGGACTCCAAAAAATCAAACATTTTCAAAAGCAACTAGGTAAACTAAGAGGAGAAATATTTGTGAAGAGTATTACATACAAAGACCTGCCACTGATTTAAATGCGTCTTTGAGCCACAGACTGCTGAAAGCTCAATAACCCGAGCTGAGAATGCATCATGTGCACAGCATGTGCATTTTCTTATTGTAGAGAATCTGGAATTCCTCCTTGGAATCTACTGCTTGTTTGTCTTTTGGATTCATGCTTCGGAGATCCCAAGCACTGCAGCTGTCTGAGTTAGGCCATTACTCTCTTCTCATCATCTCAGTTCATTTGCAGGTGAAAGAAAAACACATGGTTAACAGTGTCACGGGGGAAAAAAGTCAATGATGCACATGTTGGCAGCATTTTGGGGGAAAAGAAATTAAAAAAAAAAAGTTAATTTTAAAGGAAGTCATCTGAAGTGAGGTGTTCTTTGAGGTGAAAGAGTATAAGTGTAGATGGGTATCCGAAGGACCACAAGGCATTTGGTTGTTGTTGATTCTATGATTACATTCTTATGTCTCTATCCATGTTTATGGATATCCTTTGTGACCAAACCTTTTGACAAAACGAAAGAAACAGTTCTCCTGTTGGTAAGTTTTAGCAAAGGAGAAAGCACTGGGTACTAAGGAGAGGAATCTGTAAAAGCACTGCCCTGAGAGAGTGGGGGCTGACTCCTGGATGAACATGTGGAGGTCTTACATTTGCTCCATAGAGACATAACATTAGCTGGTAATGATTTTAGTATCATATCTTTCATCAGCAATAAATAATTTCACTTAGGAAAAAGAAAGGAATAAAAATATTCCCAGACTGTTGGGAATCATGCAACATGTTAATTTCATGTTTAAATCAGCCCATACTGCATAAAAATATGGTTTATATAATGAAATGAGATGGAAGAACAGCCACTGATGAAGGCAAAGCAGCTGAGTCCAGGGCCATGGATCAAGAAGCATGACAGGGGCCAGGGACCTGTCAAACACTGGCCTGCCTTCCCATCTGGGGACAGAGGGACAAAGACAAGGAATGGCTTGCCAAGGGCAGGGTGGGCAGTGAGGCTCAGCAGAGGAGAGGATGGTGACAGCCATTGCTCCCACAACAGGCCAAAATGCTCCCAGTGCCACCCTGCTGGTTTTCCAAAGAAAGGAAGTGTAGGAGCCACAGCTGCACCCCCAACACGTCTGCCTGCCAGCCAACCCCAGGCTGGGGGCTTGGAACCACTGGCAATTTCAAAAACAATGATGGTGGGAAGGCAGGATGGGAAAGACATCCAAGGCTAGATCCAATCACCTAAACACGGTGTCTAGTGTCCCTTTTGGCACTGTCACCTGCTCACTAGGCTGTCACTTCAGGAAAATGCAGGTCTCCCACTGCCTCGTGTCTGCCAGCTCTCTGCAGAGATCTCAGGGACCATTGGACATCTACAAACATGCAGTTGATCCCTTGCCTATTTTCCATGTATTTAATGAAAACCAGTGCCAAAGCAAAGCAGAGAAATCCCAGTATTTCTCCTGATGGAAGAGCTCAAGATGCTGCTGTACTTCTGAGCCAGGCAGCAGCTCTGTGGCCCATCAGGTTACACAACTTCAGGCACAGCACAATTTGCCCACCTGGCAAATATTTGGAATACTGGGGAGACAGGTACAGGGATGTGGAAGGCTTATAAACAGTTTGATATTGCATGAGGCCACAGGGACGTGGGAGGGATCTAAACTTTACCAGGGAAGTGGAAGAGCACAGCCAGGAGCTGGAGGTATTGTGAAGGTACCTGGGGAGATTCTCAGAGGATCAGAAGCTGTGCTGTCGAGGTTGCAGAAGGCAGCCTGAGAACCAGGATAACTGTGGCATGAAAAGGCAGTTGATAGTTGATGCCTGTATTGGAGCACCAGGACACAGGGCTTCATTAAAATAAATAAATGAAATAATTCTTCCCTCCTCCAGGAAGGTGTCCCACAGATTCACAGAATTTTCAGAGTAGGAAGGGACACACAAGGATCATGGAGTCCAGCTCTAAGCCATTGCAGCAGAAGGTACAACACAGTGTTATCAGACTGTAATTGCAGAAACACAGATAAATGTATCACCAAAAAAATGTCAAAGAAATGAACACACAAGAGAGTAGTTTTCAGTCCAAGCTAGGGCTGCTTCACAACAAAGCTCCTCTGATATTTCTATTTGGTGCAGTGACACAGTGGCACTGTCCATAGATCACTGCAGCATGGCAGTATGCAAATTGCTGAATAATAGGATAACCATCTGTTGGATGATGAATAGTTTGGCACAGGAATGTGGGCAAGCCTTCCTGCAGATACCCACATTCACCCAGATCTCTGCCAGCTGCCTGAGCAAAGGGCACTGAACGTCAGGCTGGTTTCTACCTCACTCTCATCAGCAACTCACCAGAGCAATGCCTCGACTGATGAGCCTGGGGCTCATCTTGCCACACCAGTGGCAAGGCCAGTTTCACATACTGGTGTTTAAACTGGTGTAATACTGGCCTACAGACACCGAGGATCTGCTTCTGGCCTTTACAGCAGTGACATTTCTTAGTATTGCCCTTCCTAGACTTTTGTACTTCTTTCTGTATCTTGATATACTTTAATTTAGGCTGTTTGTGAATTGTGGCACTGGAATACCTTTTGTTCTGTAAGTCAGATGAATTTACACTTCATAATCCCCAGATGGCATAACACTGTGAGTTTTTCTGATGGTGCATCATACTAAATCATCATCTGACTGATGAAAATATAATGGGAATAACACATTAACATAATTTATCATTCCTGTACCTTGCTCAGGGGATGTTTTACTTTATCATATAATGTATTAGTTGTCACTTGCATGACATATTACAGTAAGACATCATCAGAAGGAAACATTTTGATGAAGTAGTACTTGGATATTGGATATCAAGGCCAGGTTGGATGGGGCTTGAAGCAACCTAGGATAGTGGAAGGTGCCCACAACAAGGCAGGTTGAAACTACAAGACCTTTAAGGTCCCTTCCAACCCAAACCATTCTATGATTCTATCACTATCCTCTGACATCAAACTTGCCACTGGTGCTAAACCAGTTGTGATTTATCTTATTACACCCTCTAAGCAGTCAGAACTTTTGCATTACCTTCCTAAGTTCACCAAAAAGCCTCATCATAGTAGCTGAAAATTGTTTTGACCTTTTAGAGTGTCTCTACAAAAAAAAATCCAACATGTTTATTTCACTAAAAATAATCTACCTAGCTCAGAATCTTGGAAAAAAAGGAGGGGTTTTTTAATTATTATTTTTAATTTAGAAATGTTCCTTTAGCAGAGGTAGGTCATCAAATGACAAAGCTTCTTAAACCCTAAATTCGTTGAGAGACAGCCATTTTAATAATTTTCAGCATTCACTGATGGCCAAGCTGGCTAAACTGCCTTCAGGCACAGGTGCATGGCAGTCATGCTTACGTGGAAACTTTCATAATATATGGGTGCAACTTCTGCAGGAAATGTCTTTTTGTGCTAACCAATCATATGCAGTGACAGCTTCTTCTTTTTCAATCATCTGACTTATATCTGTATACTGAAAAATGAACATATGCATATATGAATATACAGATAGGAAATGGATTTCCAAATCTCTGGTGGACAAACAAAGAAATTCATTGCAACAGGCAGCTCTAGCACAGCTGTGCCTGCAGCATCTGAAGGCAAACTCGTTCAGGTAATAGCATTGGGGAAGACCGAATAAATCAAAATTATTCAGCAGAAATTAATGACATTTTAGGAAAATGCATTTTTCTCCTCTGTCTCTAGATAGTTAACAACTTACTCTTTTGCTCCCACTTCATTTCTGGATTATGACCTTGTATACTTAAGGAAATTAAAGCCAACTGGTTTTGATATCAACAAAGCATGAAGTTATGGAATACCAAAGCATGGTCTTGATTTCCTATTTTTAAGGTCTTTTGTGTAAAGTGCTGAAGTTCAACCTTATCTTCCAAATCCGTATCACTTGAAAAGTGATGCTAATCACCAGAATGTTAATCAAGACAATCCTTATTTTCACACTCACAGCAAAGTAGGGTGTATTTTATAACAAATGCATTCCTCAGCTGCTTGTTTTTGATGTAGACTGGAGAATTTCTGGAGCAGCCTGGTGATCATTCTCAAGAATTCCCAACAATCAGTGAAAATCCAGTGAAAGAACTGCAGGAAGAACTTGAATCTTTCAGAGGAGGGGGATCATACTTGCACCTGTTAAAACAGCTGTATCAAGATGAAAAACCTTCAGGTAAACTCAGTGTCCAGTGATTTAACACCACCAAAAACAACACTGAAAAGAAGCCACCATCCCTTACCAGCAATTTTCAGAACATTACTTGATTTATTCCAGGTACCAGAGAGCTGACTAATTACAGCCTTAAGAATCTGCTCTGGGAAATTGATACAGATGAGTCATGTATCCTCCTTAACAAACTTCCACACCTTCTGGAATACTCTCTGAGACCTTCCCCATGACTGCAGCATCAATAACTCTGGGGCAAATATTCTTTTCACTAATGAAAGGTAGATTAGGCTGTACTTCTGGCATAGCTCAGCCTAATTTAAAAGAAAAACCCAAAGTCATGCCCTCCATCCCCAGTCACAAAAGAATTAATGAAAGCAATGGACTAATTTTTTTTCATGTGTGTTGCTTTTTGCAATATACACAGTGTTTCCATGGACTAATGCCATGGCATTTTATCGCACATTTGATCTTTTTTAAGTGCTTCAAAATCTTTCAGTTGTATAAGATTTTCAGCAGTGGAATATAGGCAATTGCTGCTTCATTAAAAATGTATAGCAAAAATAAGCATGAGTATACTTAAATAATTTTATTTATTTTGGCATTTGAGGCTTGAAAAGCTCAGGGTTGAAACCGCCTTCTTTAGATTCATGATAATCACAGCAAATGCACCATACAAAAACCTGGAGTCAGATAAACAATCTTGTTTTTGTATTGTTGCTCAGTTGTCTTCACAATTCCCTAAAAGCCAATAAAGCATTTGTTGGCGGTACACTGACCAATAATGATTTTTCCAAGCACTATAACCAAACCAGCAAAGTTGTTTTTCACGCTTCATATTTTATAAGTATTCCCAAAAACAAGAGGTGATTTTGCTGAATGATTAAACATGAAAATGGTGCAGTAACACTGCTCAGCCATTTTGCTCCACATCATCTTTTACAGCCCCCAACTAACTACTCTCATGGCAACCCTCTGAAGAAGCTGCTGTGTCCATTTTTCAGTGGGAAAAACAAAGACAGAGGTTGAGGGCCATCAAATATTCTGAATACCTACAACTCCCACTGGCAATAACTGGATTTCTGGATGCCCATTGTTGCTGAAACCAGGCTGTAAATGATTTACATGGGTTAAACTCCAAGGCAGAAGAAGAAAAATCTCTGAAATAAAGTTCCAGCTTCAGCAGTCGTTGGCTTCCTGGGCTGTGCCTTCATCTCACATGTGACTTATGATAGATTTTGTACTTATAAAAACAGAAGAACAAAATAATGGTCAACTGCTCTGAATGCTTATGTGGACACCTTTCTCCTTCACAGTGTGTTCACTTGAGTAAAAAAATCTACATACAGATTTTAAAGAATGAAATAGTCATAGGCAAAGCAGAACCAGTTCTAATTTGGTATGGAAAAATCACAATTATTCTCAGTGTGCACCTAACCAGGAAAGGATAAACTATGTGACTGAAAGAAAGGTATTACCTCCAACAATTCCACCTCAGAGCAATCTTTATAATGCTTACCAGTCCTTCACTATATTCCACACACAATTGAGAAATGTTGCTAAAGTTATTAAGCCACAGAAACACATATAAATCTCTATGTTGTTAAACAATGAATCATATTCACTATAATAAATCAAACCTTTTCCTCAGTGCAACACTGTGTTGCATGTCCCAAAGTATAATGGTGTTGATCTCCCATCTCTGATTTTGTAAACACTACAAAACCAGCAGAATGGTATTGAAGTTCTAAGATCACACAATCTGTTCTATTTTCTTTATTCAGTTTAGCTCAAAAGATCCAAAAGCAAGCTAATAATTTCTCTTTTTCTGTTATTCAACCTGCATGCTAACTTTCATAATGGAAATTCAGTTTCATATTTTAGGTTTGGATTTGTTTAGAGGCTTTTTTTTTTTTTTGTATTATCTATTAAGTCTTATTCCTCTTACCATTAATTTGATTAAATGCACATCAGCACTACTAAGCTGCAGGAGCAAAACATTGGGTTTCTTGTGTTGCTCTGGGACTTGTCATCAAGCCAAACTCACAGATGTTCCAATGAACATGCAGCACTTGGTCCATTTCTAGGATAAACATCATAGTTTGCTTTATCCACACTGTCATGACCCTGGATAAGTAAGCAGCCAGATCAGCTAAGTCCCCTCACCTACTCTGTACTTTTGATAAGCTGACACAAAGCAGGAAACAAAAGTGAAAGAGGTAAAATTAGGGAAAAGGGGAAAAAATCCTTGTGATTTTCATGCCTCATCCCAGAAGATTTTCTTCTTTGAAGATTCATTTGTTGTTTTGCCTGTTGTGACAAGATGCATATTTTCTTACAAACAACAAGGCAGGTAGAAGTACTCAGAAGCACAAAAAGCTGTGAAATTATATTTAGTAGCTGGGTAGAAATGAGATGATTGTGATGGCTCCTAAGTGTGTGAATAACCCTCCCAGAATCCTCACAGGGTCCCACCAACTTCTGTTGCGTTCCTGAAAGATACTGGCCTATAAAAACTTAATAAGACAGAAAATTGGGAATTGGTATTTTGAAGGACTCTGACATAAAGAAAACAACACATGTGCCTACATGAAGGAATCGTTCATGAGCAATGAGCAGCTTGGTCCACGGAGATGTCAGCAACACAGCAAGTGCAAATGAAAGCGTGTGATGTTAATGAAACCTGCAGGAACGCTGAACAGCTTGGAGGTGCTGTTCACATGGACTGTAAAACTGGTGTTGCACAGCCAGCAGCAAGTGTTGTGTGCATATCAGGTAGGAAAAATAGCCTTTTCCCACCAAAAAATCTATCAAAATACACATCTCTCTAATGTTAGGGTAAGACTTTGAGTGTAGAGAGGTAGATTACTCATAAATGCTTGTACCAGCCTAATCTCCCATGAAAAAATTATGACCCAACTGGCAAAAGTTGACTATATTTTTAACAAGTAATTTGAGGGGGAATTTTTAAGAGATAAGTTTTAAAGGTTTTTTCTGAAAAGCAACAGTATTTCAGTCCCATGATCATTCCAGCAGTTGATGCTTCCCAAGCAAAGATAATTCAGAGTAAAATCACCCATTCTGACAACTGAGATGCCAGCAGTTTGTGGGGCCCAGCCTCTGCGTCTGCTGTAATTAAATTTGCACACACATTGAAGCATGCAATGTTGCTGTATCTCTTAATGGAACAGGCCTTCTGGACAGAACTTTCAGAGCCTGAGGTAGCCATCTCTATTTTGATGAGTCTTTGGCATGCCACATCAATCTTTACTTATAATTTTGTGTGTGCTTTATACATTTCTTTTTTTTTTAACTGCACAGAATAGCAAAGAACATCCCTTCATGTAACAGCTGACTAATACAAATATTTTTTGCTATTTGTTATGTCAGCCATCCAGTCAGGAGATGGAGCAATAATAGGTCTTTTTAGAACAGGAAAAAGGCAGCAACCCTGTCAGAGGGATATTTTCATTTTCCCTTGGTTTTTTTTTTTTTTGTTTACAATAGTTTCTTGTGCCAAAGGTGAAATCCCTAGGGGAGGCTCCATGTTTCCTCCAGCTTTACTTCTGGGGCCCCTTTGCTTGGGATGCCACTGATTCTGCCCAGGGAGAGACACAGCAGAAGGGAAGATGTGACAGGCAAGAGACAGCCTCAAGAAGTTTGTGATGATCTGAGAAGATGTGTCCTGAGGAGCAGGCAGCCAAACCTCAGAGAGGAGAGGAAGAACTTCCTAGAGATAAGAAGGGGCTGGTGCAATTCATAAAATCCCTGACTAAGCCTAACCTTCAAGCAAGATCTGCATTTTTTTGGCCCAAAGTTCTGGCTCACTCGGGGTCCTGTCCTGTCACAAGCCTTTTCCCCTCAATTTCCAATAGGGACTTAAAGCCCTGCTGACATTAAAATACTTAACCATGAAAGCTGGTATCCTCTGCATGTCAAAATGATCCTATAGATGATTCTGTCACCTACACATACCAATGTGATGTTACTATTCTGTGGAATTAGTTGTTGCCAAAAATATATACAAGCCCCCTCACTGTTCCCTCCTAATTAAGAAGCAGATGTTACCTCTGGTTCTATTTCTGACGGAGGCCAAATGTTCTGTATGCATTTGAAAAGAAAAAAAAATATTAAAACCGTGGCAAATTACTAAAGCTATGGATCCCAGCATATTTCTTTCAAGAAGAGTGTAGCAGATCTGCTGAACAATTTATGAGCACAACAGTTTCATGAACTTTCGGCAGCTCCCATTTAGAAAAGGCTGAAAAGAAAGTCTGCACACACAGTGTGCATTCACTTCATTGAATAATTTACAGTGTATTGTGGTGTGGGTTTTTTGCCCCTTTATTCTATAAACTGAGTGAATTTCAGAAGAAATACTATGCAATGAAATACATTCCTTTTGTTGGTCACAGCTGTTAGGTGTATCTTTCTATTTGCTCTTTTTTTTCTATATTTGCTTTTATTGTGACATTGCTGTACCATGAAAAAAACCAGACAATTTGATCAAGATACTAAAGGAATCCCAGAAAGTTTTTCAATCTTTCTGATTAAAAAAAACCAAAAAAAAAAGGCCTAGTCCAGAAAAGTTATTGCTCACAAGAAATAACCCATTTATATGGTACAAAGCATCCCTTCCTATTTTAGTGGGAATACCCAGCATCAGCACATCTCCAACACTAAGGAACAAGGTGCAGAGATGAAGTCTCAAGAAGCAGACAGGCAAATCCACAAGGCCAGACTCACTACAAATACATGAGCAGAAATGATGTTGACTTACTCTAGTGCAAGCTACAAGAGAGAGCCAAGAGTTATTCAGATAAGCACGCGGAATAAAATCCCAGTTTAACCAGGCAATTCAATGCCTATCTCTGATTCTAAAGCCAAGGGAAACTGTGGCACTCCTGCTTCCTTTCCTATCCAGAACAGCTGGCTATAGGAGTATTTTTTACATGATGTATTAAACTGGAAATTCTGTAAAACAAAATTCTAAGGCTACACGGTTGAGCACACAAAAATGAATAAAAGACAGAATTAATTGTGTTTCCTTACACAGTGTTAATTAGAGATGCTGGAATAGGGATCCTTGACTTGCCTAGATGATTTGTAGGGTGGTCTATTGACTTCCTCCCCTTTTTACAACTCCAAATGTTTACTGAGTAAATCTAGACCAGTATATGACATATTCTTTTAATTTAGAACAATACAACTGAATCATTGTTACTCAGGACAGATACACACAAGCTCTCTCAGCTTCTGGGAATACATTTTCATCCCTAATCAGCATCTGCACATTTGAAAAGTATCCTGAGTAAACCACAGCCCCAGCACAGGAGCTGTTTACTTTTAAAACACATTTGAATTACTTCACTCCTGTAACCAACTATACTAAACTTATTAGGAAAAGCTTAGTCAGAGAGCTATTTCTGAGAAAATTATATCAAAAATTAGACCAAGGGAACAAAGACCAAATTAAACTTTATATCAAGGATATTTACTTAAAGATGTTGTTGAGTAAATTATATTTGGCAACTTGAATTAATTATTCTAGCTTGAGAAACGGCTGAAGAGAGTCTCTTCACATTAGGTACTTTCATGAAGCCAATGATTTCATTAATAATTTGCTGAAAAATTCAGTGATTAATTCAGAGAAATGTGTTTTTAAAAAGTACATTAAGCATAATACAATAGTGACACTACAATGATTGTGCAAGGCTTATTCATTGATACAGAAGGAAACTAGGGCCAGACTGATGGACATTCCATGCTTCTCCAGGAAAAAATGACTACAAACAGAGTGTCTGCCTAGATGTTTAATCAATAGTACTGCTCCTGTAATTTTTGGAGTATATCTGCACTGAAAAAGCCTCTCTGTGTTTAAAAATAAAATAAATTAATCTACAACCATGACATTGCTGGAGAGGCTGCAATAAGAGGAATGGCCAAGTGTGGTGGCTGACTTGCAGGATTTGGGCATGAAACGAATACTTTCTTGAAGTTCACTGCGTGTGTTATAATGATGATTTCAAGGAAGGCTGTGTAAAGAGAGGCAAATTTTTTATAATTGTTCCCAGCTTCCTCATTTTGGAGAAATGGTTCTAGCATGTTTTTCTTAGGCTGCAGCTGGCTGTTTACCAAGTGTTCTTTAGTACTGGCTGTGACAGCTACAGTGGGAGAAAGAGCTGACACTCTCAAGGTAAATGTTCATGCTGGATAACACCTTATCCACATCCACGAGTATTTATTTCAGGAGATGCTCTGAAGATTTGGGAGTTATTCAGCCTGAGTAAGGATAAGCAAGCTTCTAAGGAGATGTGCAACACATTTATGATGAGATTTACCCTAGAGCTTTTTTTTTAAATAAAGAGTAGGGTGACTGCATTTTTATTCAAAAGGCTTTGTAGTAAACCCTCAGATGTGGATCTTCAGGAGGGAATTGAAATGAAAAGCAGAGTGCCTGATGGAAAAAAAAGTGGTAGTTCCAGTCAGAGGGTCTGACATAAAACAAGATACAATGAAAAGAGAAAAGAGAAGAAGCACTAATAGGTAATGCACTGAGAATGAAGACAGAAGCAGACAGAAATCAGAGTAGAAATGAAAGCACAGTCAGTGATGTGGTGTTATGGGGGAGGATGACAAGTCTCATCTCAAAATGCACTTCAGCTAATTTTAGAAAAACGATGCAAAATCATAACATTAAGCATGATCACGTTACTAAGAAGAAAAGTAGATCTTCCATGTGGGTTCAAGTCTTTTTATATCCTTCTTTATATCCAAATACCACACATTTCTTTGGGAGGGCAGTTAAGCATGTTCATCTAATGCCTTACTTGCAAACAAAACTATTTTGAGATAGTAGTGAATTTGAGTTTATTAATGACTCAGTTTACCTCATCTATTACTCCACAAAACTGACCCTGGCCCTCACTGAACGAATTTCTGACATTTGAACTGTGAACCAAAAGCCTTGTATGGGACAGGCAGTGGTATGAACCTGCAAAATATTTTATAAGAGACAACAAAAAACCATGAGATTTCTCAAAGGATTCTTCTTCCCCCAAGCCTCCATAACTGAAAACAAAAATCTGCAGCTCTAGAGTAGAAAAAAGGGGAACAAGGAACCTAGAATATAAAATAACATTTCCTTTTCATGCAGTAATGCACACAGCTACTGCACACAGATTTTGGAATTACTTTAAATATAATAAATATGAAGTTGGGTAGGTGTTTTGGGGTTTTTTAAAATATACTGTCAATGAAGATACTCTTAATGTTGGGAGGCACAAGATTCTGCAACCTTTTAAGCTGATGAGGATACAGCCACAGTGGGGCAGTCAAGGACAAGATACAAGATTTGCCTCCAGAGCACTTCCAAAAGCGCAAGGAACAGATCAAATATTTTAGATACTAAGGGCAAAATCCCACAGTGCTTGGTGAGGCAAAACTCCCATTAGCCTCAACAGGAGTTTTGCCTGAGTAAGTACTGAGCAAAGACTGTGATGTCTGACTTAGATTTATCAGAGTCACTCCAATCTAACACGTTTTTCAGACAGACGAGCACCGTGCCGCAATATTCCTGCGACATTCTGCTTAAAGGAATAAACAGACACCGCAAACTCTGAATCATCCTCCCCTCACAACCCCCCCCTTAGGATGAAGGAAAGAACTCACAGCTGGGCAAGAAACTGCTATCCTGAAAGTCTGCCCAAGAGCAAGACTAAAATAGAATCCAAGGAACTAAAAGTTTACCATTGCAAAGTTTTGAAAGTCTGGTAGACAAGGAAAGTGCACAAGGGAGATTCCCAAGGGCTTGTGTATGACTGAAGAGAATCTGGCTTTCATTCTTGTAAGCATACAGGCAACAGCAAAAAACCTCTTACTGTAGTTATCCTTTTGATTTAGGGCAAGTCACAATTCCTGCATGGTCAGTGGAAATTCCTCTGGTTGATTTCACCGGGGATTAATTTAGGTGAATAACTA
The DNA here is from genome assembly GCA_013397815.1 of Aleadryas rufinucha. Classification (NCBI taxonomy): domain Eukaryota; kingdom Metazoa; phylum Chordata; class Aves; order Passeriformes; genus Aleadryas; species Aleadryas rufinucha. The sequence goes on along the minus strand of VZTH01009546.1, from coordinate 217,117 downwards.
GGTCAGTCTTGTTCCCAAGTTAACGTTTCTATTACAGAAATATGAAAGTAGAGTAAGTTTAACACGTGTCTACCTTGCTTCAGAAACTTCCTTCTGTAATTACAGAATCCCATTTACAACAACTTTGATATCATGTACAGGAAAAATATTAGAATTAGTATCAAAGTGAGCAGAAAAACTCATCAGCATGTGAGATGTGCATTTTTTTTACTTCCTCCTTCTAGTTGAAGTGAATATCAAAAACTTGACAAAACAGCAATCAGACTGCAGATACCCCCAGGAGAGCAAGGAAAGATTATGAAACATCAGTACTGCACATCTGAACACAAAAGCAAAAATCATACCAAGCTAGAAATCCCCCCTTTCATATTTCACTGGATTTACTCCTTGCCAGTTTCTGTATATAAAGACTAGTTAAGCAATATAAAAAGATATACTCCTTTTTTATCTGTGAACTCTTCCATCACGAATGTATCCTAAACCCTCCTAGATGTGCAATATTACTCAGAGAAGCAGGCAGAATCATAGAATCATTTAATTTGGAAAACACCTCTAAGATCATCGAGTCTACTCATTATCCCATCATCACCACGTTCATCCCTAAAACACATCCCTAAGTACCACATCCACATATCTTTTAAACACTTTCAGGAATGGTGATTCAGCATCTCCATAATGCTGATATTTGCCCTCCAAAAGTCCCCACTTGTTCTCTTCACATAAGTAAAAGAAGAACAGGAATCTTGGTTTTCCCCAGATTTTGGGTTTTGGAGACTGGATATCAGAATTCCAGGCTAAAATCAATTAGGATCAAGTCCTTTGCTAAATTAACAGAATTTGTTTTCTGTGGTACCATTTATTTTCACGGAACATGAACATAAGTAGTGTCTCTGAAATTTTAATGCCTCTTTCCCATTTGATAAATTTCAAATTGATGATAGTCATTAAGAAACACAGCTCTAGCCAGTCACATGCAGATATAGTGTAGGGTAATTCCTCAGGAACCAGTCAGAAAACCCTCCACTCCATAAGAAACAGTGCAACCATATGTCAGATCTTTAGCACACAGGAATTCCCCATTCTGAAAAATAAACAAGATTGCATCACAATCCAGCAGCGCTGCTGAGAATTTTCCATCTCTTCCAGGGCCATAACTCTTTGCTGTCCAGTTGGCACAGCCAGCTCAGTGCCACACACAACACAGCAGGGGAAAATGAGACAGAAACATAAATGATTTACAGCAGCTGAAGACACAGAATGAGTCTCCTCCTCTCCAAGCTCCTTCTACGTGAGCTTTGAAATATGCACCTGACTGTGCCTGAACAACTGACTGCTTTTAAATAACCAAGTCCAACAGGTGGGGAGTTTTTTTGACTGGAGCCAAGAATTCATTTCATTATACTCGTGGACATAACACATCCTGCTGTGGAATATGTCAGGATTTAATTATGAAGCTTTACAGAAGCCTAGTGAAGCCAAGTGCTTCAAATTTTCAACCCAGAAGTTTTATGTGGCTATATGCAGAGTAGTTATTTTTTACAGTGGTATTTAATGTGGATCATAAATTCCCATGGAGAGTGTTACAACAAATGAAAACAAAAAATCATTCAGATCTTATTTCCTTTCACCTACCAATAGCTAAATAAAGAAGTTAGAGCTGAGCTGTTTGGCTCACTGGATCTGAATGGTTTTCTTTTCCCAGTGAATTACTTACCTCTTGTAAGCACACAGTAAACAAATTTTATAACAGTTTCTTAACTCATCTTTGAAAGGTACCAGTAGTTTTTAATGAGAAAAAAACCCCACCACATACATGAATAAGTTACATTCTTTTTCAAGGCTTTCAAGAGATTGTCCTATGTGTTCTATATATCAAAATACCATAACCTATGGGAATTACTGGCAGCTGACATGCTACTGAAAGCAACTGCTTTGACCTTAATGGACTGCCTTGAAGCTCATTGAGCAGTACATCAGGAGCTGTGCATAGCACAGGTGTGTTCCAGCACAGGAAAGATGTTTTATGATTCACTGCATACTTGGTCACTATATTGAATACTAAAATTCTAAGAGAACTGTGATCCTTTATTTGCAATAAACAAAACAGGCATTCAAGATTACATTCATTCACAGAATTAGCAACTAAGCAGTAACTCTGGGTTTATGTCAGTAAATCCATTTTTTTAATCTTTAGTATGGATAGTATTGTTCTGAGTGAATAAAGACCTCACTAAAAATGTATAAGCATGTTCTGCGTGTTTACAATAGCTCTTCAATTGTAGTTTGAAAATGGCAATTCTCATTAAAAATTATAAATGCATGCAATCAAATCCATGTGGGGCTAAAACCCCAGCTGTGTCTGAAATTAGATTAATATTCTGGTAATTGTTAGCTTAAAAAAAAAATCTATTAACAGTATGAGGAACTAACAATAAAATGATTGCTCATAGTATGAGGTGCATGTATACACACACATATTAGTGTACAGCTTATATTTATTGGGCTGGTTTCCAAGGAGAAGAGTGTGCACTGACAGAATTTTCCAAGGTTCTCATGTCCAACTGAGAGGTCAATAACTTTGGTGCCTTGATCAGCCCCTAGTCTTTCCAAAACCACTGCCTGTAGCTTTCTGAGATTCATAATCCTAGTTTAACTCTTACTTCAGAAATTACTTGCAAGTGCATTGACTTTTTCCACCTCCTCTGTCCTGGCACAGACTTGCTGCTTAAGATTTGCTCAGAGATGTAACATTACCTCTTTATATGGACTCAGTACTGGCAAGTTTTGAATCTAACACCAAAGACAGACTTGACACTTGTGACTCTCTGTGAGGAAAAAAAGTGCAATTACTTTCAGGGTTAAATGTCACACAGAGTCATCAGTTATGTCTAAAGATGCAAAGATCCCCAAGAGCACCAGCACTGGGGATCTAAAAGTAGTTAATTCTCAATCCTATCCTATAAAACATTCGTAAATAAAACCACTTAGAGATGTACAGAAAGCCAACCTGAGAAACAGCAAAAGCACATACATGTAGAGTTCAAAACTCGAATTTGTCAATATGAAAATGGGAGGAGCCAGAGACACAAAAAGCTGAAATCCAAGCTAAAAGAAAGGCAGAGCTTGCAAATCTTTAAAGGCAGCATCCTTTAGATTGATTACACCACAGTATATTCTTCTAATTTGAAATTAAATTGGATTACAATGGATGATGGGATGATGCTTTGAAAGCCACATTAGGAACGAAGTGCAAAATACCACCTTTTTTACAGCCAAAATGTTGGGGCAAACTTGTGTTGAATTCATCAATGTAATAATTTTAGGAATGAAAAAGTGAAATGCAAATTTCCAACTGTGTTTCTCTGCCAAATCCATATTTGCAGTTCCTACTTGGAGTGGTGTGGAAGAAAAAAGCAGGGATGAGATTAAGTGTTATAATTAATTTCAACCATTAAGCTCCTTTTTAATTTCTGCACATCTAAATGCAAATTTGCATGCTTTTCCCTATGCATTTTCAGAACTCAAATGACTGTGGAAGTGAGTACTCAGAGAAGTACAAAGTTTGACAAAACATGGAGAGAGTTTAATTTTATATTTATGCTTCATTCCTGTCCTTGGACCTTCCTCCTAAGAGTCTGCTTTTGTTGTGGTCTTTTACAGCCTGTTTACATTTCTATTACTAAATTTAAAGAGGGTTAAATAAACCAGAAAACCTCTTAGATGAACTTGGGATCACAGCTGGATAAAAACTGAAGAGAGAATTTAAAAATGAATGTTTTCAAATGTTTAAATTTTGTCACAGACGTATTTTCATCTTCAGGGGCCGCTACAAACAACCCAAATAAATAGGAAGCACCATGGCCTGCACTGAATGACACAGTTTGGGATTTCCATTCCTTTTAAACACACAGCTATTAATTAAAGTCATCCCACCTCACACTGGTAGAGCCCAAAAGGCAAAAAGTCTTTTTCCAAGACACTCCTTCCTTTGGCTACTCCTTTACCTGTTAGCTACCTGTCCTTGGGCAAAACCTCAGCATGCTCTTTGTCCAGCTCACCAGAACAGATGACAGAGGCCTGAAGAAGGCACATGCAGGGTCTCCAACCCCAGGCATCCTCTGATGTATACACATGGATCCAGCTGGAAGCAGTTCCCATGGAACTCATGGGAAGGTGGCTCATCTCATCACCACTGGAGATGAAACCCATCACAAACTTTAAAACCAGTTTCTGCAATTCTCACACCTGGTTCAGGCTGAGCACATCAGCACAGCTCTTATTAACTTGCTTCCTGCCCACATTCTGAGATATTAACCCACTGCTTGAAAATATTTATGTTAGTGCCAGAGTCCCACTAGAGTAATTCCTACTGTTCTACTGCAGTTAAAAGCAAACCTGTGCCCTCAGCAGGGTGGTGCCCAGCTAAGAGCAGGGACATGCAGTGTCTGGGGACTGCCAGCAGCTGGATCTCTGCACCAGAGCACAACAATCCTGATGAGGCAAGATGGTACCGAGTGACTTATCCAAAGACAACCCCATTTGGGATCCCACTGAGGTCTGTGGCTCTAGCCAGGAAAATAATATTATAATCTCACACAGTGGCCTTGAAAGGATTTTTTTTTTTTCCTAATATCCAATCTAAACCTCCCCTGGAGCAACTTGAGGACATGTCCTCTCATTCTGTCACTCCTTCCCAGGAGAAGAGGCCAAACCCCACCTGGCTCCTTTCAGGTAGTTGTAAAGGGCAATAAGGTACCCCCTGAGCCTCCTTTTCTCCAGGCTGAACCCCCCCAGCTCCCTCAGCCCCTCCTCATCAGACTGGTGCTCCAGACCCGTCATGTTGTGTCTCACAGAGTTAAAGAGCTGACAACATTTGTGCTCAACCTTATGTCACCAATGAGTTTTCAATAAAACAGGTTAATGCAGACCTCTGCAGGACACAGCTTTTTCTCAATAGCTGCCAATAACCATTTTACTCTACGGTCCATGATTAATTTGAACCTTAAAGTAAATATCTGGGCTAAAGTAAATAGCACAGAGCTTGTTCAGAAACTATTGCTTAACATCCCAAATTAATTGGAAAATCATTTGCATCTTGTTTTACTTTTTAGCAAATTGAACCTTCTCTCCCCAAACCTGCTACTTGTGTACCAGTCAGGGAAAACTGAAAGTGTCTTGCAATGTGAAAATTTCATAACAAAGTAAAAAAATATGAAGGTATCATCCTGATCCTCCTGACGTTCTGCTACTTGCCAGTATTTATAAAGATTACTGGCATCAATCTTTGCTCCTCTAATGAATCTAATGAGTCTGAAATCTTCCTGGATAGGGTATTTCATCCAGCTGGCTTGAGAAGAATCAGACCCATAAAGTTTACAAAGTGATTCAGGAAATGCAATGCAATATATCCGTTTTCTAACCACCCTTATGGAAATAAGAAAATATTTCCTATAGTAAGGCTGAATGAATGAATTCAGAATGAATTCAGAAATAAAGCTGATAAAAGAAATCTAGGATATATTTCTTTATCATATAATTCCATTTGTAGCAGCTTTTTGTTTCACTAAAAATCAGATTTAATGCAGACTATTAAGGTGTCACCACTAAGAGAAATACTGGTTTAGTCCTTTTTGCAGCAGTGCCACTAATTCTGTTCTGATTACAAATATTTTGCTACATGTAAAGAGTTTTTCTGGGGCCATGTGGTTCCTTCTGAAATACATGTGAACCCTATGTTTTAAACTAAATGAATCTACAACAGGGATGCAAATGTATCTAAAAGCAGGGATGCAAAAGCCAAGATGTCCGCTGTATTGACAGAAATGCTTGTTTATATACTAGAAATGTCTTTATGACTAACTGTTGCCTTGGAAACCACTACTAAAAATGAAAGTTTTGTCTTTGAAGACAAAACCCACATAGTACTGAGTTATCCCAAAGTTTGCCTCATCTTTTCCTGATCAGTCTGGAACAAAAGATTTGCAATCATATGTTCCTGGCTTTTAATTCCTCCTTCCTTTTCTAAAATTATATCTTGCTGTAAATTTTGTGATTCCAGGTAACAAACAGGAATCAATATTTTATTTTCTAAAACCCCTTTCAAAGACATATTTACATCCTTGTTTCAGTAGGCTGGAAGACAAAAAAAAAAAATAATACATTCACACAATATTGACCACTGCATCATTGATATAAAAGTCTATTTTTGGCTTACACTGTATTGTAGATAATTTCCAAAGAAAACATCCAATTGTACCATTCAGTTTCTGACACCAGGACTAAAACAAAAAGGGGAAGATAAAATAATCAGTTTCCTCTGAGCACTGACAGTGCTGTACTGGGAGATGTGAGGCTAAAAATACCACTATTCAATATGCAGACCCACTCTGTGGATTTCTTGCAGTTACAGGTACTGGGCTGTTATCAATAAAAATCTCTGTGGAGAGGAAACATGAATTCCAAAAGCACCAGAATCTTTGAGAGAACACAGAGGGTTTAACCTTCACACGGCAAAAACACAGTATGGAAATAAAGAGAGGCTATAAAATCCTCTAGTAATACACATGGCCTGCTGTTGGGAAGATGTTCACAAGGGGGAAAAAGGTCAGTGACAAAATGATGGGCAGTGAGAGCTGCAAGAGGATTTGGCACCCAGCGTGGGGTTCCAGTCTCTTCTGTTACCATTAAAGACTCCTAAAAGGGTGAAAGTCTTCCCTGAGTTTTCCACAGCCATTGTGACAAATCTTTCCTTCTTTTAGTCCTTGCCCCACTTTGGTCATAGCTGTGCTGAGTCCTTTTAAAAAGTGACAGGGCTTTCTGACTTCCTGCTGAGCGTTCCTACAGAGAAATCTGCTGGACTTGCTCAAGGGGAGCAGGACCCCGAGGATGGAGCCTATGGAAGGCAAGAGCATCCCACAGAAACCTGGCTATCCCCAGTTCATAGAGAGTGAGTGTAACATGGAATATGGACTGCAGCTGTCAGTCTGCCCTCAGGAATGATGGAAGGACATTTCCCAAGGACCAGAGGTGACAGAAGGAACTGGGCAGGCTCTGCCACAATGACAGAAAGTGTCAGTGTGTGAGGACCCCACTTGCAAGGACAGGAAAGCTGGAGTTGAAGGAAGGAGTGATTTGAAATGCTTTTCATTTCCCTTATACCTGACTCTGTTGCTTTGAATTCTTCCAGTTTACCAAGTTTTCAGTTCATATCATAGTGGCACATAGCATTTTCCCACCTTAGTTTCAAAGCTTTTTGATCTTCTTTGGGGGGTTCATGGTCGAAACAGAATCGCCTTGGATGTCTGGCTGACACAGGGATCATCAGATGGCCAGCAGCCTCTCTGATATCCCCTCCTGCTGAACATGCTCTAGGCACCTGCTTGGCAGGATTTGGTAGTTCAGCACCTGGCTGCAGCCTCGGCAGGTTGGAGCAGTGGCTCTGAGGCACTTCTGAGGTTCTACACCTACAACAGGCTCTCATGTCAAGCAGCTGGGTGAACTGACAGGAAAACAGGGACCATTTCATCAGAGCCCATCCTACGTTTCAAGGAAGTCCTCCAGCACAGATAAAGGAAAAAAGGACTATGCCATGGCACTGCTTATTTTTTTTACAACACAGCATTTCCTGATTAAAGCAGCTCTAGCCATGATGAACAGGACAGGCACTAACTACTCTGTAAAACTAATTGTTCCGTGTCGGTATCCAGCAGAAAATTACAGGATGAATAACAGCTGAAAGCCTCTCTTTATCATTTGGTATCTCTCCTGAACCTCACTGGGGGAGAGGCTGCCTGGCCACTCCCAGTGCCTCGCACCAGCTGGGCCCATTAGCCCGGGCTCAGAGCTGAGCCTGTCACTTGACTCCTGTCACTGGGGCACTTGGTGCCAGCTGAGCTCGCTCACACGGGCAATTAGCGAGGCTCAGCCCTCATGTGAGAACCTGTTAAGCTGCAGCGATATTTATTTTCCCTTTCAAGCCTCATACTAAGAAGCAGTGTGAAGCAAAAGAGGTTTCAAGAACTAAATGAAGGAAATCTCCACCATAAAGTAAAATCTGGGGTCTTTTTTGCCCAGCTTGCATATTAAAACCAATAGAAAACCTTGCAAAGTGACTTGTTTTCCTCTAAGTCAGCTTGCAGTTCTGTATAGAACTTCTAAGAAATAGAAGTTGCAGCAAAATTATCAGAACAGCTCTATTTTAGGCCTAAACTAAAAGTAAATATATACTCTACATATATAAATATATAATATCTATAATCCCATTACAATATCTACATTGAATTCAGTAGATGCACCACAGCACTTACTGCTGTACAGAGAAATTAGATGAGTTCCTTATTTTGGCCATACATCACTTTTTAAAGTGAAATAGAAAAAAAGAGGGTGAAATAAATTATTTAATGCTCATTTATCTTTTCCATTAGAATTCTGTCACTGTGCCCTATCATGGGAATATACAAATTCTGCACATTTTGTGAGAGTAGTAATGAGAATGCACTCTGGCTCTGAAATAGTTTTAGTTTCAATGATAGATATGAAAGTTACTCAAAAATCAGCTTGTAATTAGCTAAAATTCTCAGTGTTGTGATAATAATTGGAACTGAAATGTAGTTGAACATTTTGGTATCAGGAGAAAATGCTGTATTGGGACTTGTCATTTGAACACTGGTCACATTTGAACAAGCCTCTTCATATTCAAGAATTTTTCACTTCCCTGGAACCCCACTACAACACCACAAACAAAAAAAACCCACCCCAAAACCTCTCCCCCAAACCCTATTTGCCATTATAACAACTTACTTGCATCGCATAAGGAATTAAGCATTAATGAACTGAGACTTAAACCATGCAAGGAAGGTCCTACATGTCCTGCTAGAAGGTAAACTTCAGTGAAATAAAATTAAAATTTTAATGTATGAATACAAGGCTTAACAGGATGCTTCCAACAGTGAAGCTGGTAAGGTTCTCTCCTCTCCCATCTCTCTCTTTTACAAACACATCCTTGTAAATGAACACAAATCACCAGAAGAGGAAACAACATGGGAGAAGACCCTCCATGGCCAACAAAACCAAACACCAAAGGCAAAGAAGAATGAAAAAAGTCTCCCACTTATGCTTAAAATAAACTTTTCCATAGTTTATTACACATCTCTTAGCCAAAAATCAAAACAACTTCCCTTAGCACCGCCAGTGTGTTTACTGAATCACATGACTGAGAGAGAAGGGAACAAAGCCAATTCCAACTGTTCTTCCTACAGCACAGACAAATCTGCAGCTGGAACAAAAGAGGCACCAGGCAATCAGCTGTTCAAATGAGATAAGACAAACTCACACTCGTGGTGTAGGCGGCTTCGGGGTCGTCCTCCAGCACCCGTGACAAGCCAAAATCGGAGACTTTGCACATGAGGTTGCTGTTGACCAGGATGTTCCGCGCCGCCAGGTCCCGGTGGACGTAGCCCATGTCCGACAGGTACTTCATGCCAGAGGCAATCCCCCGCAGCATTCCAACCAGCTGGATCACTGTGAAGTGCCCATCGTGCTTCTGCAAGGGAAGAAACAACACAGCTACTTCCCATTTGTTTCATTCCAGTGATGTTAACCACAGCTCTTTAAAATACTTTTGTCACCCATCCAGCCAAGCTGCCCACTGCAAGCTTGTTTTCTCAAGGATTTAAGTTGCTTGGCAGTGCATCCCATCTCATCTCTCATTGTGCAGCTTATCCCCCCTTCCTCCACATTTTCACACATTTCACAGTCTTCCTACTGACAACATTTAATTTCTTTCATACTTAGTTACTATGAACGCCTTCCCCCAACACTATTTTTAATACAAGAATGAGAAAGGACACAAAAATCTTCACCTATTAGTCCATGGCCTCAGGAAACAAAGAACCCTCTTTTTTTTTGTCTCAGCCTTGATTGTCTGCATCGTGGTACTGCTGTTACCTCACTTTTATGGGGTTTTTTTGGGAGGGACTGTTTGTTTAAAAAAAAAAAAAAACAACTCCCACAATAACCTGAAAAAAGTTTGGGGCTTCAGCTCATGCTTGTTGTGCACCTAACCTCTGAACACTAGATTAAAAAGAAGATTTGGGGCAAAATTCAGGGCTTATGTAGCTTTTCCAAAATCTTCCTGGCTGATGAAGGCTAAGCTCAGACCCATGAATGCATTAAACTGCTTAACACCTGAAATCTATTGGAGTTGAACATGTAAATCAGAGTTATGTCATTAACTGTGCTTGCCCAGCTGGGCAGCCTTGCTGGGCCTCAGTTTCTCCATCTGCAGCAGTAAAGTGAACACTTCTTTCTGTCCTGCATCAGACAGCTCCTGAACTATGTGGCAGTGGGGACCTGCATAGAAACGTGATTACAGGCTCTTTGCCTTCTTCAGGCCTGCCCTATCTACCATTCACAGCAGACTGCTGGCAGGAGTATTTCTGTGACCTCAACTGGCAGACGTTTAGCTTCTCATGGATTATTCAGTGAGCCAGGCTTTTTATGTTAGCAGGGACAGCCAAACAAAAACCAACAAATCCTGCAAACAAGTTAACTTTCCATTTTCTCTTTCAACACTTTCAGCACTGGGCTACAGACAAATAGCAAATTCTGATCAGCATTCAGGACATTTCTACTGCTTAGCTCATGTATTTATGCAAGATTATTTTTATAGGGGAGAATCTTACAGGAAGTTCAGCACATTCATTAGATTCAGCAAGGCAACAGGCTGAACTGTAGGGATATGCTTAACTTTATCCCTGGTCAGCAAAGTATTTCAGCATCTCCATAATGATTCAATGATTTGGGGCCTGTATCAAGCTAGTCAGGATATGAACATTTAATGACTAAGACAAAAGTCAGAAAGAAAATGGTAAAAGGAAGACAACAGCACAACTTGTCAGCTAGAAGACCTCACAGCCTTATTATACTTCTCAGCAAGATTTGTATTTAAGGAGCCACGTTTCCATCAGTGGCCAAACACCACAGCCACCTCCCAATCAAGCACATTTAATGACACTTCTTTGAAATCAGCTGTTTACAACTGATTCAGAGGAATTTTTCCCTTTGTATGTGTCAGTGTCTCATGTTAGAGCAAGAAAGCCTTTCTGTCTCTAAATTCCCCCCACAAAAGTGGGAGCAGCTCTCCCCAAGCAATCAGGCCACACCCTCCTTCACTGTCTCCATCAGGGCCACCTGTGAGCAGCTGGTTCTGCACAGGACCCTAAACTGAGGGTCAAGACACGCCTGTAATGAGTCCCAAATTACCAGTGACAGATGTTTGAAATAAACTTATTCCATCCAGCAATTAGGCAAAGAGAGACAAAAGATTATATTCTTAACTACTTTAAGCTGCTTCCTCTAAGGGAAGGACATGAATTCTAGCCAGTATTTTTGTAATGAAGGTACATGGGATTTGGGTTTTGCCTTTTATTTAGTAATTCTAATTGTTCAATTGAGTCAAAAATTATGAAGCTGGTTGCCAACAGTTAATACTCTTCACACTTACCATGTATGAATTACTTTTTTCAGGTAACTGTAGAAAAAAGTGCCAGCACCTGACTTTTGCAAAATGACCATTCAAGCCCCTTTCTATCCTACAACAAAGCACCAAACTAAACCAACCCCTCAAACCTGTAGATTTTACCTCCTCCTTATCCTTCTTACCAGCTCCATTCTTTCAACAAACCTCAAAGTCATCTGCAGCACCTCCCTTAACCTTTTGTCCTCTTGGATTGCAAGCATTCATTCCTTCCTTTTTTAATTTCTGCTCTTTCAAATCTAGACCATGCTTGGCTGATTTTTCATAAAGCATAACCTTTTTTCTGCTCTTTCCAAGTCTCAGTATTTGCCTTGCCAGTACAGCAGTAATGCCTGAGTTTAAAACAATCTCATGCTTTTGCCATTCTCTCCCTCCTTCTTTCAAATACCTCTGGGCTTCTGCCTTGACACAAAAAGTTAAACCTTCTTATCTTCACCTTTAAAGAAATGACAGACCTGCTAACGTACCAGCTGCAATTTTATTCTGTCCTCCTTCTCCCTCCGTATATTTCTCAGAATCCTCTACTGCATCTGTTCTCCTCTCTCTTTTCTCATGCTTAGTTTTATACTTTTTCACTGCCAGCCTTTGCAGTTGGAACAACTACATTTTTACTGTCAGCAGAACAGTCTTTTCTCAATCAAGTCTCTTTGTAATCACTTCTGCCTCGGCTTCCATGCCAGCTGTATCCCCTTACAATCTGTAAACTGTTATCTTTCAATACATCAAAATGTTTTTTGATGTAAGCTGATCTGGATACAGACTATGGGCTATATTTAACCTTTGGAAAATTCACCTAGGTAGATGAAATTATAACAGGTAGAATCTGCCCCCATATCTTCAGCATTTTGTAAGTCCCCGGGTACAATCCTTTGGCAACTTCCCACTATCTTGTTTCATTCACTTGTCATATGGGGAAATAAAACACTCATCTGACTGATAGGATGGTTGTTACCCAGGGCTTTATTCTGATTCCCATAGCTTAGATTTGAAATATGTTTTTGATAGGATTCCCACTGGGCTGTTAAGGGTGTTAATCAATACTGGCAGCAATTCAGACCTCAGTGGACTCACCACATTCATCCTATCATCCCATTAAATTTTAATCAAGCTTTGATGGCTTTGCTAAATAAACTTTTCTCAACAGCTGGGTATAGATGCAATATCTGCGTAGTTGCTCTTGCATTTATGCAGCCCTTAAAAATGCCCTGAAAAAATGATTTTTATTCAGCTACAGTTTGCTTTTGAAAACCTTATGTAAATGAAATATTCTCCTACTGTTACAGACCTTTCAAGAGCACTGACACAATGGGCTGGTGAAGAGGGTCAATTACTGTAGGGGAGGAAGGAGGATATCCAGAGTTTCTCTCATTGCATTTTGCCCCCCAGTTTCCAGCTCCAGTGCCCAGTTTAGTGCTTTTCTAAAAGCCCCTGGAATTTTTCTTCTTCAGAAGGTTTTTTCCATTTCACTACCCAGTAATCATTTGGAGGTGTGGCCACTGGATTTTTCTGTATTGTTTCTGGAGTTCCGTCTATTCCAAAATCCACTTCTTCATTTGCCAAATGAGTTAGAACACTTTTAGGCCTTTATCCTCTGTGCAGGATTTGCTACAGGTCTAAATATTTTACTGCAGATGATTTAGATCTCATTTTAGATGGAGAACAGCATTGAAAATGGTGTGTCTGTGTCTAACCTAGATCATATTCATCACTGACAGCTCCTACTGGTCACTGTGTGAAAGATGCAGTTTTTGCTATGCATTTGTTGTCACAGTTTAACTGTGCAAAGTAAATGGTAGAACTTTGTCCTGATAAATCTTCCAAAACTCAAGTTGCAGCTTGGTATTTCTTGGAAGTGTAACTCATGCTTCAAACTATCATGTGCATCACACTGAAGTTTATATTTTTGGTACCAAATGAGGTCGACTGATAATTTCTTCTTCATTCAACTGTTGACAGAGTTCCATGCAGACTTAATTATTATTAATAGATTCCATTAGTTCAATTAAATATAATTACTTTAGTTCATTTTAAATGCTAATGAGTGTTCCTACGTGAGAATCTAAGTGACTCTTCAGCCATTAAAAATATGGGAAATCTTTTTATTATTAAAAAATATTTGCAAGACGAAGCCCTTCCAAAGGTTATTATGAGATGCAATAACCACCCTCTGAGCTGGAGGCACAGCAAGAGCAGCCCTGTGACCTGTGGCCCTGCTTTCCTCACTCAGCTACAGCAGGAAAGGGATGTCCTGGAATAACCAGGGGTCCCTGCCCACTTTGGTGCATTGGAATAGAGCTGTCACAGAATCACAGACCGGGAAAGGTCTTTGAGCAGGGAACAAATCATCTCTCACCATGTGTCATTCCTGATGTGCTTTTATAACCTGCACTTGAAGATCATTAGGGCCATTATTTCTTATCCTGTCCACTTTATACCGTATCTGGTATCAGGTGCCTCCCTTGAGCCTGGCACTGGGACTGGCACAGATTTCAATTTCTCTTTGCAGCTGTTTTTTATGCCCACAAAGACTAAATATCTCTCCTGCCCTTTCCTTTGGGCTTCACACTAGTTCAGTCCACAGATCTCATTTCCTTGGCTACTTTTCTTTTTGATTTTATTGTGGACTCTGCCCAACCACTCCATGCAGTTCCTGAAAAACTGAGGTGCAAACAAGGCAGCACCAGTGTGAAGCAGAGAGGAAAAGTCACTTTGCAGACCTTGCAGGGGAGACTCCTATTTGTAGATTCCATGGTGGTATTTGCTATTTGCATTTGTCACAGCAGTGCAAATGCCCCGGACTTACCCCAAATTCTAGAGTAATTTCTTTTAGCAGACTTCTGTCTGAACAGATATTCTCTGCCCTCTACTCTACAGCTGATTATTCCAGCCACAGTGGAGTATCGTGCCTTTGTCTTTACTTATTTCTAATTAATTTTAAGCTAATTGGTTACTAAATTATTTCTTTAATTTGTTGTGATTGATTTTAAATCCTAGCTCTACCCTGCTGTCAGCCTGTGTTCCTTCTCAGCTTTGTATTACCTGAAAATTCCATAGTTTAGTTGCAGTCTCAGGATCCAGAAGTTTTAAAAAAAAAAAATGGGAAACACAGAGTGCAGAACTACTCTACCTCATACATCTTTCCATCCAAATTCCATTCCCTCCACACAGGATGTAGCCAACACAGCAGAAATTTCATGAAGACCATATTTCTCTAGCTGCTCACAAGGATCTCATGTGAGAGAGTTTTAAAGCCTTACTAAAGCCAAAGTTTACGAGATCAACTGCTTCTCCCACAGCCACAAAGCCTGTGCCCTGCTACAAAAGGAAACCAAATCTGTTTGACAGAATTAGTTCTTGACAAATCCATGTTGGCTCACACTTATCTCACTGTTATCTTTAAGATGCATAGACTTCGTTTGATAATTTGTTCCAGAAATCTTACAGCAGTTGACATTAAGCTGACTGACCTGTAATTTCTTGGTTTCTTTTTTCCTTTCTTTTAAAAGACATTCAAAATCCCTTAATTTAAAAGACACTGGCTCTGTTCTAATCTTCTGATTTCTCATTCCTGACCAATTCACAAAGGTAAAGAGCACACTGAAAGAGTCCACATTACCTTTCAAATTCTTTTTGCCTTCAAATACAAGACAGTTTGTAATAAATATCTTGTTGCTTGGAAGGAAGGATATCTATGGTATTTAATGTGTAAGTAAGAATATTTACATATTAAAAATGTCCAGCATTTCTAAATGAACTTCTCACAGCAGCATCAGAAATGCTGTTTTATGTGTCCTTTTAGCAGGGTAAAGCATTGCCTGAGAACAAATGCTGGCTCTGTAGCATCAGTGACAGCTTCTCAGTGCAATCTTAGATTCCTTAAATACATGCTACTTACAATTTCACTGTTAAGGTAATGCATTCTTTCAAATTCACTTTCTAATTGCTCAATCTGATTTTGGTTAAAAAAATAAATTAAAAAAGAAAAAAAAATTGTATCAGCAGTTTCCAGGTTTCCAGTGCAGGTTTTCTCTTTTACAGACTGATTTTTGAAAGCAAAATGCCACCTTTATCCTGCCACGAAAGGAAAGTGCCTCCAATAAATTAAAGTACACATGAATGCTGCATGGGAAAGCAAAAGAAGGAATATTAGTTATGAGTTCCAATGTTGTTGCCTCTCTAAATGCAGATAAATAATAACAGGAACCATTACACTTAGAAAAGGCCATCTGGCTTCTCTTCCCCACAGCTCACTCTGTCTGCTGAGGCCATGTTAGATGGATATACCACACACTTTACAACGTTGTTTTGTAGAATCTGCTACAAGTGTTCCTTTTTGTCTTCTCTCCCTTTCCCCAGAACTTGCTAAATGTGTCTGCCACAGCATCTAAACTGTAGCTGAAAAAAGGGTGAGTGTGATGGCAAAGCTGCTCTGAGAATGACTTCATAACGATTACTGCAAGGAAGAGCAATATATCATAATATTTTCTCCATCTAGGAACACTTATCTTAGCCTCTGCTAGGCCAGCCTCGAGGGATTAAAACTTGAAGCTGAATTCCAGGGTTTCATTTGCTGCACAGTCTGCTGCAGTTGGTGCTCTAAGGCAATTAAGCATATTTCTTATGGACTCTTTGAAAGAAAAATATATGTGTGGCAGCATTTTCACTTACTACGCTTGCCTGTATATAAATCTAACATTTTTCAACAAGTATTTTAACTTTCTGAAATGAATGGAAATATATCAGCACAGGCTTTTGGGTAGGAAGAGGAGAATTACAATGGCAAATACTAACAATGAAGAAATCAAGGTGCTGCTGTGATTAACCCAGGTAAATGCATCGCTTCCTTCTACAGCTTTGAGATTCACAAAACTGGGGAAGACTGGAGCATCTTTCAAACCTAAATATTTCTGTCTATTCAGCACACCTTGGACACTGAGCAGGAACAAAGCTCTGCTAGTCTGTAGCTGCGGGAAAAGTATGAAAGAATTCAGTATTCTGGTGATATTTTTTGGTCCATTTTATGTGATTCTGTGTAGCCAACCACAAACCTCCTCCAAAAGGCAGCTTCCAGACATGTTCCTTTTCTGTGTTTAAAACCATGCCCATGCTGCCTGATGCACGAGGAGGTGAGCACAGACCACAGCCAGCACGGAGCTCTGCAGGTACCATTCTTCCCAAGAAGCCACCTCACCTCCTAATCACCCTGTTCTTCTCCATGTGATGCTAAATCAAATTATTTTATCCAAGAATGACCCCTTAAATGGAGCTGTGGAAACAAAACGGAGCAGATGAGATTGAATAGCCCCATGAATCTGTGAGGCACAGGCTTAGAGAGTGGGCTGAGTGAGGGACAGAGTGCTGGGGTGAAAAGACCAACCCTGGGGAAAGGACTTTAGTAGGAATCATTGCAAATCATCTCGTAGGCTTGGGTCCAACAAACATCTCCAACCCACAGCAGTGGCAAACTGCCAAACTGCTTGCTAACAAGCTTTTGTGGGTTTTCAGCTTTTTTTCTGGTTGTTGTTTGTGGTTATTAGGCATCTCTCCTGGTTGTCTTTCTTGTATCTTCTGCAGCGTGTATCAACAAGCCCGAGCAAACACATCTGACTGCAACCAGCCTGTCTAATCTCTAACACCTTTCTATCAATACAGACAGCTGCCCTTTCAACTCTTCTTGCCTTTATTATTTGCCTCATATGCCACAGAATAACTGATTGCTGAGATCTCCATGGCACAGGCAGGTGACTAAAACATAACATCAATGAGCCCCATCCAAAGTCTGTGTGTGAAGCTTGTAACAGGAAATTTTACCTGGGTCTCCTGAATTCCCAAGGGTTAGCCACGTTCTTTCCATGCACAGACTTCCTCTGTCTGGAAGCTGTTGGTGTAATGCTGAAAGAGGCTTCTAGCCCCTGAGGAAAACTTAGCTGGAAACCCACATCCTTTTTCAGAGAAATCTGTCCAAGTGTTACCAGAAATAAAGCCACATGAACATCATTTCTGGTCAGACAACTGCTTCACTGATAGAAAATTTCAGGTATACTTTTGTGGGATGATTAAACTACGTGTCTCAATCTTATATGATAAAAAACCTCCAAACAACACTACAAAAAACTAAGTTCCATCTTTTATAAATGAGTTTTATATAATTGCAAAAATAATGCAGTATTTTTGAGGAAAACTCAGTGTCAAGTGTATCCAGCAATTTAGGATGTCTGATGATGCACAATCACTGAAATTAATTACCATCATCTTACAAAATTGGTTCTAATTAGCTGATGCCTTCCCTCTAGAATATCTCTGAAGCAGCTTCATATTACAAATCCATGCCAAGGTTTTTAGCCAAAAGCTCAAAGTTAGCAGCCAGCTAACAGGATACTTTGTGGGGTGGGGAAGACATAACTCAGCTGAGCTTGCTGTTAAATCCATACAAACAGCAGAAAGTGGACACTGCTCTCCGTAAAGCAAGGAAGTAAAGGCTATTTAGATTTTAGGGGTGAGAGATTAAAGCAGGGGGGAGGCTTCTGATTTGTGGCACAACCTGTACTGGCATGAAAACAAATATCCCACCACGGCTGCGAGGAGGGTGATGGCAAATGGAATTTTTCCTCTGGAATACCCTCACATGATTCACCACAGAATCTCACTTTGAATTTGTAAGACTGACCCATTTTTGCAGGCTTTTGGAGAAAGACAGATGAAGTGATGTGCTAGGGAATTTTTGCTGGTTGTGGTATGTTGGGAAATATTTCTTATGGTGAGAAATGGACTTTTTTCTCCTCTGTGTAAAAACACTCTGCACTGGAACAATTGATTCCTTTAAATAATAAGAAAGACAGACTATCTTATAAGCCCTTCCAAATCCCACAACATTTGTTATAGTCACTGAATGCCTTTCATTAGGATTGCTAAAGATAAAGGCTCTCTGCTTCTTTGTATCTTCACAAAAGCTTTTAAAAATGTGGATTTATATCTGCAGGAAACAACTATTATTAATGAAGCAGCTGGATTTCTTTTTAAGTAGGTTACTTTGCAGCCATTTGCTCTGCTAATTATTAAACAGAAATGCTGACATACATCTACAGTGCTTTGGGATTCTGAATATTATCTAAAGTACATTTAAAAAGCATTTTAGAAGAATAACCCATATCTGAAGTGTGAATTGAAGCTGTAAAATAATATACATGAAAAACAGCTGCAGAAATTATTAGCTCACATCTCCCCCCAGCAGTTCTGCTTCCAAATATATCCAATGCAATCTGAGAAGCATTGCTCCACAGTAACATCATAATTCTGCTGATGCCACTTTCTATTAAAGTATCCTAATAAGTAGTAACTGTTCTGATAAATGAATGCATGTGAAATAAACCTGGAATATAGATATCACAGCAGAGCAGTTCAGAGAAAAGGTAATTCTCTCTCATGAATTATTTCAGGACTTGGTTCTATTCTCTTCTATGAAATTCTGCATACACACACACACATGCACAGAACAAGGTTTCAGGCCCAGACAAATCTTCCTGGGGCACTGCTGAAAAATTACAGAGCAGGGAAGCTTCAGGTACTCAAATCAGAGGCAGTCCCTGTGCTGCAGATGGATAGAGAGATGAGCCAGAAAGGAAAGGGGGGTAATTTGTAAAAACTACCCAGTCTCTAAGACATGGATGATATCAAATGTTCCATAAAAATAGCTTGATTTTCAGAAATCAGCAAATTCTCACAGGAAATTGTAGTGCTGGTGTGTTTCTGACAACATAACAGGTATCTGTCATGTGTCTTGAAAATGGAAAATGAAAAATTATTTGGGAGAATTGGTGAAGAGGACAACAAGAAACGTTAGAGAAAAATTACTATGGAATAATCAAACCCAAAAGGAATGGAGAATCCGTGTCTAGAGGTATCTGTGGCAATGGCTCTGCAGTTGTTGATACACCACCTCTGCTCAGGGTTGTACCCTTTGTTACAAATGCTCTTCTCTTGAGGCTCCTCCTCTTCCCAACAAGTACTGCCTGCATGACTCTCTCCTCTCTCATGTAAATCTTCTTTCTGAAGTGCTGGCTGATTTTCCCTCCTGCTTACTCACTTTTTTCTCTAACCAGTTCCTTCTTCCTGCTACCAAAACATCCTTCAATCACCAACACCGAGATTTTCATGCCACTATTTCCACAGCTCCCTGCTGAATGTCTCTGCTTTGGGATATCCTTTCAAACAAGTTCCCAAACCCACAGGCTTGGGACAGACTTCCCACAACCCCAGATTTACCATTCTGCAGGATGGAAATGGCAAGGCAGTGGGCTACTGAGGGCTGGTGCTTACTTTTTAACACAAATCTGAAATACTTGACATTTAAATTATTCACACATGGTCTTAGGTCAGTGAGTCTCTGGAGCATTTCCAGGGGTTCTGTTAAAAACCAGACTATTTTGGGGTAAGTTTAGCTCACAGAGGGGGTCATCCTTTCCTTTTACTTTTCTAAGAAGAATTAAATACAATTTGCCAGCATATTACTCCCATTTTCTTTAGCCCTTCTTTAATGTTTACTAAGGACCTTTGGGGGTTAATTAATGCCAGGACATTTCACCCATGAACTGTTTTCTAATTCAATTTGTTAAATGCAAGTAGCCATAAATATTATAAATCAATTACTGAGTATATTCTATGCTTCACCAACCAAAAATTTTGTAACAGAGTATTTTTGAAGGTGAGTGAGAAAAATGAACCACTTCCATAAGGCCAGGCATTTATGTTTCAATTTATCTTTTCTTTCAAAACAACACAATTTGAAATACATTTTGCTAAAATACAGGAACTACTTTTGTAGAAGAAATCAATTATATTCTCAAGTTTAAATCTTCTTTTTTTTCCAGCCATGCTCTAATGTATTACTGTACCTCAGAAATGTACCCTGGGGAAAAAGGCTTCTATTCTTCACTAAAAATCCATGAATAACATTATGTAGAAATTAATTTGTGATAAATGATTTAAAATCTTAACCTAGAACGGTGTCTTATTCAAATGTCATCAGAAAATGGCACCTCACCCGCAGGAAGGAGTCAAGGGATCCATTCTCCATGTATTCAACTACAATCATTACTGGTCTGCCTGCAAAACAGCAAAGAAACACATTAGGATTACAGACATATTATGGAGCTTTTATAATTCTAGCTGTTCTGCAGAGGTTATTCACAGTAGTTAAATATATAAAATATTTCCAAAATTCTCATTTATATCACAAACACAATTCCTTGTATTACTCTCTAGGAATTATTTTCTATCCTGTTTTTTTTGTTCTTACTGGATTAGCTGAATGCATATCATTCACTTTGGTGTATACTCCCTTAAAAATGATCAAAGAAGAGCCTGCTATCTCCAAGAAGCAAAACTTGCTGCGCAGTATTTTGGAATATATCTGAATTAAGGCAAATCCAAATATTCATAAGCCATATCCAAGTAATTACAAACTAAGGGTCATAATTTTCCTCGCAAAGAAAAACATCTCAGTGACTTAGGAACATAGGAGACAGATAGAATGGGGTGTCAAAAAAAAAGCTCTTCTAGATTTGCTGCGTGTATGGGGTGTGTATAATCCAGCAAAACTCTAAGTTCATATGTTTGTAAATACATAAAATATACACAGTGTTACTCAAATCAAGGTTTTGTTCAACCAGCACAGTCCCAGGGTGGCACCATATCCAAACTGAAGCAGAAAAAGACACTACACTTATTTCTTAAAAGGATATCCAAATCTGAAGTCACACTTTTAAAGTGTGTACTTAACTTAAACACCAGCTCACTGCTGGTACCCTTTGAAAAAGCACCCCTCTACAAGTGCTTGACAGGAGAGGGGCAATCAGGCTGCCAACCAGGCTGCACAGCAATTTTTAGAATTATTAATATCACAAAGAAGCCCTTCTATACAAAAAACTAATGAAGAAAAATGTTAGTAAGATTAGGAAGGAGGTGAAAGGTCTTAAAATGGCAGACTTTTCTTTTCCTGGGAATGCCCATCACTTTTGGGGTTTGTGGGAAACCAGAGCCATGCCAAGTGGTGACACTGAGAGTCCACCATTTCACTTCCTCAGTTCACCACCAGCTGGGCCAATATTTTTCAAGCCCAAAAGAAGACTCTGTCATCACTTTTTTTTTCCTCTTCTGCTGAAATGATGTTTGTTTGGATGAGGGGATGAGAAACAAACACAGCGCTCAGGCTGATGAAGTGTTTTGGTTCTTCCAGCACAATTGTCCATTTCTGTTCACTTTGGTCAATAGTGGAAGTGTTTATTCAACTGTCCACTGTGTACAACAGGCCACAGCCAGGTATTTCTCCTGAGCTGGTACAGTTAATCTTCAATTTAAAAAACTGAATGATCCATTTCTGTGTTTGTCCCAGCACAATGACCCAGAGTTTTGGGTTCCTGGTGGTGCCCATTCACACAGCTTAGTCTGGTCTTTCTGTAGCTCCTATCAATATTCCCTCATTTCCTCTAATAAAATTTGTGATTATTTCTGTATTGACTCTCATGTTTACATCTTCAATGAATAAAACACTTCATAGTGTTGTCACAATACTAAAGGTTTTTTTTGTGTGAAAATTCCCAGATGCCTTGATAGTCTTTTTGGATGGCTTTTGGGAAGTGGGAAGAATTACCAGCTTCTTTCTTTATAACTGAATGTTTAGCCCCAGCTGCTGATGTGCATCTGCCACCAAATCAATTATTTTCATCTGCACCCATTGGTTATGCCCTGGTTTTGCATTATAAACTAAAAAGATACATCACTTTTAAGCTCCCAGAGATCAGAGCGTTTCAAAAATTCATGTTTCCTTTAGTTCAGTTTGCTAATGATGACTGGTTGTACAGCCCAGCCTCTTTAGTTTCAAGCACATGAATGCCCTAGATTCCCTTACCTTTATCATTTCCTTACTGTCAGGGGGCTGACACCTCCACATGAAGGGAAGATCCTATAATCTAGAGAAGTAAACAAACTGCAGCCTGATGCTAGAGAATCTTACACTGTGCAGAACCCTCTCGAGCAAGTAGCAATTACTGAACTGTTGTAGACAATAGCATTTTTCAATAAATAGGGGTGTACAGCTGTCTTTCAGATGGCATATTTGGTCAGGCGGAAGTTACCCAGAAATTTCTCTTTCTGGGTAAATCAACAACTAAAACACTTGTATGGAAAATTTGCATTTGAAGGGAAGGACAAATGGAGCTTTAAAACAGTGGCCCTGGTTTCCTGTGGGTCATCCTTTGGCACTCTACACTTTCCAGAAGCCACTGTGGAAGGTTCTCTAGAGGTTCACAGGCTCTCATTACAGCTTTATGCTCCTTAGATTCATATCCTTCAACACAAATTATTTTCATACTTTGCAAACAGAACTATTAATTCTTCTACATTCTTTCACAAAATATTCTCACCCGTACTTCTTTTTACTCAGACCCCCACCCGTACTTCCTCTTGCTCAGACCCTATGTTCCTAGGTTAAAGTAACTATGAAATTTATTTATATGCATTTATCTGTGGATTTAAAGAAGAGATTTCAGTATTTTTTCACTGGACAATGAGGTTTCAAACTACTCAACTTGAATGACTTGAAATGACATGCCTTAACACAAAACCAGCTCTTCCAAGTGACAGCACAGGAATGGCACTAAATACACCAAAAAAAGCAGCATTTTTCTTCAAACAGGTTGCTGTATATCAGAAAATCGTCATATTATCAATAAATTTAGTCACTTATGCTGATAGCTTCCCACTGACTCAGTCTGTATCACTTGCCATCCTACCTAAATTTCAAATGAAATTGACGTGAGATTGTGTCAAGACACCACAATGTGTCATGACACCGTGAAAATAAACCTGGCTCCATCACTTGATTATCTCAAGCAAAAATCTTTAATCTGGACACAAACTTAAATTCCGAAATAATCCGGTTTTTAGTGTGACAGCACTTGATAAAAGCCACCTGATTTTGGCTGCAAGTTTAATGTATCTCTGGAGCTATTTATGTATTCCAAGCTGGACTGTGACAGTGAAATTTTTAGTCAGCACAGTGTTTGTCTTTGGAGCACCTGTGGATCAAAAATGTCTCAGCTATTGTTAGGGTGGCTTGGGGATACAGTAGAAAACTCTGGTACACAGTAGAATCCAGTGGGAACTTTCATCATCTAAGTGGTAGCACTGGCTCTATAACCAGCACGTTATCCTTTACCAAGTACTGCAATTTGAGTCCAGAAAAACTTGTATTTGCTGGAGCCCTGTACAAACACAAAATACTGATTTAGTTTTAAAGAGGACTACAAACCTGACTTTAAAAATAACACTGGGAGATTTCTAAACTAGTGTAGTGTTTGCATCTATAAAAATAAAAAAATAAAGCCTGTTACTTAGATTATGAAAATTCACGTTGTTCTCATGGTACTAAGAATTCTTCATCCTCAAAACAAGAACAGCAATGAATAAATGGGAGATTCTCAGAGAAGTCTCTGAGACAGAGAAGCAATCTGATTATTTTATCAAGGGGTAGGCTAATGCAGTTCTGGGAGGCATTGAATTATTTTCCTAGGATTGCTTACAGCACAAAAGATGGAGAAGTTAAACAGGTTTAAGGACAAAGAGCAGTGGGATACAGATGGCAGCAAAGGCACTCCTGGGAATGACAAGGAACCCCATGCACAGCTGCACCTCCTGGGATAGGAGCACACCCAATCTCCAGTCCAAAGAACTGCCCAGTTCAGGGAAGTGTTTCCACATGGAAACAGGCACAGGCACTGGAGAAGGATCTGAAGAACTGAGTTAATTTTACAGTCAAGAGCCCCAGAAGAGAAGGAATGGAAAAAGGACACTGAAAAAGGTGTCAGCTGAGGGCTTGGAACCAAGGAGCTAAAAACTGCGGGCGTTGCTGGAGGAGAGCACAGAGCTTCTTGTTTGAATTGGGGGAGGATGAAATAAAAATGTTTGAAGATGGATTCAAGGATCAAATCAGTCAAACAAACCAGACTTGCAGCAGTTTTAGATGCTTAGCACTGCTGGAGTGGGGAGTACTGTGAGAAAACAGACTTTCAACACAGAGGAATTACACAGTGTCTGTCCTGAGGCAATAGGTTTGAACCCCAAAAATGGATTTCACACACTATGTATGTCACATTTAAAATTTGCAGCACATTGTAACAGATGTATCATTTTACTACATAGTTAAGATAACAACATGAGATAATAACTGTATTTATACATGACATACCCACATTCACTGTTCTCATATTTTTTGTGAAAGCACAAATATTCCCACCCTAGACACATGTGGGATACTGTCTAAAGCAGCTTCCCCTCCTTGCACGTGGAGTAGCTGTGGCTCTGGGAGATCCATTTCAGAGTTCCAGCATCTCAGAAAGCCACAGTGAACACACAAGAGCAATGCTGATGCAGGAAAAGGACGGGCATTTAATTTATCAGAACTGAGATGAATCTATAGAAGGTGCAGGGACTGTTCACTGTTTTGAGGCAACTCTCACCTTGTGACAAGAGGCTGACTGGTTTTGACAACTTTCTCTGAGAAAGTTTTTCACTGGAGTTCTCCCACCCAGCTGTACTGCAGCGCCACTCAAACAAAACCAGCGAAAATGACAAACAATCTGTATTGATGTCATGCCACCTCAGAATACGCTGCAATTTTGTATTTTCCATTGATCAATCTGCTTGACATTTTTTTAATAAGCAGGAATGAAAAAAAAGACAAAAAGGAAAGCCATAGATAGTCGAATAATGTAAAGTACCGATTAAATCTAAAATTCACATTGTATATATTTTTAGTTCTCTATTTTTTTCCCACAAGATTTTGATAGCATACAATTTAATTGAGTGCCAGAGTGATGAATAAGGAGGAGAATCTGAAGTGTCATATCAATGACAAAATATTCAGCTTGTTGTCTCCTGTTGTCATTTTAAATAATGCAGCAAAGCCTCCTTTAATGAATGTTTTATGTAAGATTAATCCTCCAAAAAGAATAGTTAGCACATGTTCCTCTTCTACAGACTTATAATGAAACCTCTAATACCTATTATGGGGATAGATTTGTTAACATAAATACATGATAGTCATTCTTTCACTTAAAACAGCACAGGTTGGCACCTGTTCCCTGGTTCATATTAGAAAATATTGCTCCATCACTTCTGCAGAGCAGAATCCATGTGGCTCAGGAAATCACCTCCTTATCACGCATCTTTTCATTCCAAAGCCATGCTCTGCTGTTGGTTGCCCACTAATTTATCTCCTGCTAAAGCCAGAGAGATAAGAGCCCCAAACACACGGGCACACCCTTGGTCAGGGCTGTGCCTTCCACAGTCCCCCAGCACTGAGAGCACCCCCAGGGAAACCCATGGGAATGGCCAGGCCTTGGGAGGCACTCCTGGAGCTCACACCTGCTCCAGTCATTACACATCCCTTCAAATCAGAGAGCCACTGGCCATGGCACTGCAGCTGCTTCTCTCCTGTCATGACTAAAAATGCATTTGTATGCACCAGAAAGGAATTAATTTCAGTGAATTAAAAAATATTTTTTCATAATACAAAATGGGTGGAGGAAAAAAGAAAGAAAACTAAAGATTATGAAAAAAAAGCAATTAAAAAGAATTCTGCCACTTTGCATTTTTGGTTTTGCATTGTTAGCCCCCATCACTTCACACGAAGCCAATGTGAATTTTACTGCAAGCCACTCCACTTGAATTATTGACTCACATGACAGAAGGCCCCTGACTAAGACCTGTGTTCAAAAAATAGAAGTTGCAGTTCCAAACTCCTTCTTGAGAGTCCGGAAGCCAGAGTTTGCAAACAGGATGGGATAACATATTTACATCCTGCTGCCACAGGAAATCACATAGATATAACCTAGTTATCTTGCTGCTAGAGCACTTTGGATTTTCTCATGCCTATTTACCAATTATCATTAGTTATGTTAGTTTCGTCAGGGGAAGATACTTCTGCAAAATCAATTAATAACAATACAAAATACATGAATGACCATAAGATACTGCTTAAATGTTAGTAAGGTATGGCCACACAGCTATCACTGCTACCTGAAGATTTATTGTATCCACACAATGTGAAAACATTTCCTAACATAAACCTGTTCTCTGAGCTGTTTTCCTGTAATTATATATTAAATGCTTTTCCACTTGCAACCCTGTGACCCACTGGCAAGAATTTATGCCTGTTGGTGTGTTCTGGAAGCCAGGAAAAGTCTGTATGTATATTTATAAAATACCTTTTCAAACTTCTGGCTCTCCCCTTGTGCTGCAGGCAGCACTGCAAGTGGTTCTCCTGGTTCCTCACATGACAAAGGGAGAATGTGCTTTGGACAACAGAAATTTTAGCAGTTCTGCTGCTCCTACAAGCCTGAATCCATATCAATCCTCCAGTGTGCCTACAGAAGATATTCTGGAAGATTTTGAGGAAAGTGGAATTGTAAAGAGAAAGCAGCTGTGTTGTTTCCATTATTTATTTTCTGATCCTTATCTTTCCATGAAAGAAGCAATTGGAATGCAGGAGAGACTAAAACCCAAAGAAATAGGTTTTTTGTCACTACTTGGAGGTTGGGTAGGTGAGACAGAAATAATGGCTAAAATTATATTACAGAAATACAAAAACTGGCATAAATTGTATTTTTTTCCTTGCATTTATACTTTCCAGATTCATATCTTTGAAAAAAAAAAGAATTGAATTTCTCCATGTTTCCATTTGTTAGGTTGTTTATCTGTATCACCTCTTTCTACATATTTATTAGCTTTACAAAAACAATATGGATGAAGAAAGTTCAGTTTCATTCCTGCTGCTTATATTTACATGAATATTATAAGCAGCAATAAAAGCAAAAACCACCTTTGTCATTAGGGGGAAAGGGATTATTTGAATTCAGCAGTACAGATGGGGGAGAACAAGAGCTGGTGTGCTGCAGACCAGTTCTGAAAGCTGCCATTTAGGGTTTAAGGAATGACAAAAGCACGAGTCAGAAGAACGAACAGCACTCAAGGACTGGATTTTTGACCATCCTATCTCCAATCCTAGGTTATATCATCCCATTTTAAATGAAGAAACCACAGCATTGAAGGCCTTCATCAGTGTATAAGTAGGCGGGAGAAAGTAGAATGGTTTCTTTACAAGAATAGGCAATTTGCAGAAGACTAGTCACAAAATATTTTGGCCACTGTGTTTTAAATTAATTATATTCTGGGGGAAAAAACCCACCCCAACCTGTTAAGAGAACTGATTCTGGAAAAGATTTATATTGCTTGAAATGTGACTTAAAATCCTAAAAGTTCTGGCACATTTGCTTCAGCCCTGAAGCCAAGAATAAGAGAAAAAACCATAACAGATAACACATTCTGTTCAGATTCAATTTAAGAGAGATACTTTTGCCCAGCTGGATTAACCAAAACAATTCACCTCAGTTATTCTGTAACTGAAATTCAGCATATTTTACTTAATCTAATGACATCCCACCCTTAAAGTTCCTCAGAGTTCATTGCAATCCACATTCTCTTGTGGAAAGAGCAAGGGATGTTCTTTGGTTCAGAATTAGACCACAGAGTCTGACTGAATCAATGATCACTTGCCCTGCTGACCCCAGAGCACCTAAAGGAATTTAAACAAATCCGTGCACTGGGGGCTTCTGCTCTTCCATATTCAGCCTGCTACAATTCATAACAAGTTCTCAGGGAACACAAGAAGCAAATCCTACTTAATCTCTGTTGTGAATTTACCTATTATCATAGGGGCATTATATTTAGAAGCTGTAAGCTACAATGTAAATTTGAAAAGGAGCAAAATTTAAAAAAAAGCATACATTAGGTTACGATGAAACAGGTTTTTGTGCTTTTTTCATAAGCATAATGAAATGGTTAAGGTATTATTTCAATCCTATTCTAAAATGTCATTTGTTGTTTATTTGATATTATGCCTGATTGTGGACTTTAGAAGATTCTGACATGCCTTGCACTTTATGACATCATTTGTGTACTTTTCCATTTACTACTTGAGCACGTTTTGCCCATTTCCCTTTAGTTTACATAAAGATTAAACTTCTGAGATACCACTGAGCTATGAAAAAGTCATGATCCACCACTCTTCCTTTATGAGCAAGGCATCATTTCTCAGGTGCAGAAGTAGTGGAGGCCACACATCAACACTCCTGAAGGTTCTCAAACCCACAAAGGAAGCTCTGGTTGTAACATGTGGGTTGCTAAATCCAAAATTAAGAAAACAAAACACCACGAGTCAGGACTCCAGCAAATACATGATGCCCTGGACCTAACATTGTGATATTTTTGTGATCTCATGGGGTTTTTCATCATTTCTCTTTGAGGGTTTGTACCTTCAGAACATGAAGGCAACACACTGTGTGCCTTCTCCCTTCAATTCTGATTCTGACCATGAACAAAAGGCAAAAGCTACAATGAAGATGGGCCAAGCAGCCAACTTTGGATGCAGAGGTTTTTAGACAAGCATGTACAACTTGAAGAAAGAAGAAAAATACGCAAACTCATTGACACATGAAGAATAAACCCAAAAGCATTCATCTCCCAAAACTTAACTCCCATAACTGGAGACATCTCCATAGCTGGCAATTGCTTGATTTCCTTTTTCTGAGAAAGAAAAAGGCATTTCAAGGGAAAGAGTCTAATTTTCATAACTGTGTGTCACATACAGGTGATATGAGTCTGTACAGAACTGTCTAGTCTTCACCAACTGCATAAGCCACCTAAACAGGCTTTTAAAATATCATTGTGTAAAATCCAGATTTAGGCAGATCATTTCCCATACTCAGTATTTGGGCCTGGGAATGCTACTTCAACAAGGTGAATTTGGTAAAGGCACACTGGCTTCCTACCTAAAACAGACCAAAAATATTTAAACATTATTCAAGTTAACCATTTCTCCTGCTTCCCACATCACAAAAACGAACCAATTCTGATTCTGCTTTTACATCCAGTGTTTTACCACTGGCAAAAAAGGGAGTTCAGATTTTTTTTCCCCTTCATCTTGAAACGAAGAAAAGCTGTGTGCAGATTATTTACAAATACATTTCTGTGTGTATCTGTCAGTCTCCTCCTGCTCTCCATGTATTTCTGCTCCTGGTAGTACGGGAGAGCAACTTGCTTCAACTCACATGCTTATTACAATAAATTCCCACATTTTCTGTAGTCAGATTTTTAAAATATGCAATAGCAGTGTATATTATGTAAAAGTGACCACATATGCAAATATTTTTTTCTGAACTTCTAGGATTTAAATGTTTGGATTTGTTTACCATGACCATCTGAGCAAGAAATAAGGTATTTAGCAAGGGTGGAGAATGAAAACCTCCTTTTATCACATCCTACACTAAGAGCTTAATCCCAGTTTTACAGTTCAAGTTTAACACGAATCAACCAGCACAAAGTATGTTTCTTTCAGTATTAATGCTACTTGCTGCTCATCCTTATTTTGGTTCTGAAGTACTCCCTGCCTGCCTAATGGGAAAGTCCATCTACATTTGAACTTCTGTTCTCAGAAAATACATGCCATTATGTATTAGTTGTAGGGTTTCTAGGCTAAACATTCCAGTAGAATAGCACTGAGGCTGGAGAGAATAAACTGGAAGAGCCATTTGGCTCAGGTATCCCAGGAAATGCATATTCAATAGAAGAATCAATTTTTCAGGCACTGAGAAAGGATTAGCAATTTTCATTTAACAACAAATACAGCAGTGTAGGTGCTGGAATTCAGAGTAGAGAAAAATGCATTATCTGGGGGAAAAAAAAGTTACTTTCCTCATTATTGGAGTATTATAATCATAGTTGAATTCACTATGTACAATTGCTCCTTCATGGTTCTTGCTGAGTAATTTCGTTCAATAAGGGTCTGTCAATACAATTTGCTTTCAAATGTCAGTTTATACAATATCAAGAATAATGGGCTCACTCAGGTGCACTTGGAAATTGTAATAAAATATTAATTTTGGGCAAAAGAAAACTGATAATCATCTAGTTTCGTACTCTACAATTATGTCTGAGTTTTTTGAGGAGCTCTGTGCAATAATTGTGAACATTGCAACGTGTATTAGTCAAAGAGCCATAAATAACCAGGCAGTAAAACACTGAAGAGGGAATATCCTGCCTAGAATGTACTTTTTATTGAAGAGGAGTCCAAGACAGCAGCGAGCAACCAAGTTTCTGGAAAATAAGTGCACCCTCAGTTTCTGGCATGCAATCTGTTTTTTGAGGTTCACAGAGGTAGGTTGTTTTATCAAGCCAGATTTCTTTGCTTCTATTTTTCCTACAGTGTCAAGGAGCTGGACAGTTAATCACTGCAAATTAAGTTGTAGGAAATAACTGATGCTCACACTTCATTACAAAAGTCTCATCAGGATACTTTCACAGAAGCTTCAGAGAGGGGCTCTGTGAGTGGAACTGGGGGCAATGGTCCAGCTGTTGACCACGTGGGGAGATGATGCTTACAGAGAGGTGTTTATGGCAAGAATAATGTTGATGGTTCTCCCACCTCTCCTGCTAATGCAGTTTGAATGCTGAACAGTCTGAAGGAGAGAACTTTTCCATAGCTTCTCAGAGCCCAACACCCATCTCTAGTTCTTGTTGACAGAAAAACTCAGTAAAGGAGTTTAGCTTGAAAGGAACAGTAGGAGAGGTATTTGCTTTCCCTCCTTTCCTCTCCAGCTCAGCAAGCTGAGCAATCTGGCTCTTCAAAGACAGCAGCGCACCGTGAAGCTTCCTGCCTGTAACTTCTGCCAGGCAACACGGGTGGGCATTTACACAACAAACCCTTCACACCTCACTTCAATCAGGAGCTGCAAGAGGAGTGAGCTAAGAGTTTCCCCAAAGTGGAGCAAAGAACGGGGTGTTTAGTTTGGAAGAGCTGGAATTTGAAGGAAGAGATGCAGCTCTGGCAATTCATAATTTGGGTTTTCACGATTTGTGTGTGTGTGATGAAGGAAGCTTCCACAACTTTTACCAGTGTCAGTATGATGAAGAGTGTAAATGCTAAGTGGTTTAAGAATTCTATTTAATATATGCAAGGCTATCATTTGAGAAAAAGTACTTATTGCTCATGTGAATCCATCTGTCATTGCAGACCTACATCAGCCAAGTCATGTCAATTTGTACTGCTAACAGGTGGAATAACAAGAAATGCAGTAATTTGTGACATAAATGATAGCTAAATCAACAGGAAGCTGTTGTCTGCAAATGGGCTTGTTTCTGCAAGAATCTAGGATAGATTTTGGTGGCCTGCTTAAAGCTTTGCTTCTGGTGAAACTGCTGTACCGCAGTGACAGACTTTTGATGTAACTATCAAATATAAATAAGCACTATTGCATTAGAAGTTATGTCTAGGCTTAAAAAACACCTACATTCGAGACAATCTATTGATGCAGATGTAATGCCTCATTCCAGCAGCATAAATTAATCTTTAAGTCGGCTAAATGAGGATACCTTTTACACAAGAGAATCTCTGCACAGTGTAAAAGCTGAATTACACTAAACTGAACATCAGCTGTCAGTGCAATGGCAAAAGAAATACACTCCTCTCAACTACTGAGATTAAAGTAGAAAGGGAAAAAAGGAAACCAACAGCTGCATTGCCCTGCCAAGCTGTTTTCCAGATACTTATTTATAGCAGGCTTTCTAGTTTAGTTCTGTGTTTCATTAAAACATCTGTGGTGAATCTTGTAGAAAAAAAAAGATATAAAAGCATTTTGTCTTTAGTAAGGAATAAATTTTCTGAGTATTTGGAAGGGAATCTGCCACTTAGCTTGAGTTAAAGGTTTTGGTAAATAAAATGCATTTCATTATCTTTGTTCTCAATGACCCTAACAGCAGAATAATGCTGGCATTTTAAGTCTCCCATGTAGTTAAATTAAACTGAACTCTTACACATAAGCAATATGTGAAACAATTAGGTTAAAATTCTGCAGTTATTAAATGTTAAGTACCTCTGTTAGGCTTATGACAACTGCTGTCCAACATAAGACCAAACATCTCCACTGAATCATGCACAGCAAGAGTCAGTTCGAGTTTCTTACATCCCAGATCAGCACTACCTTGTTAAGATTTGTTTCCATGTC
>VZTH01009546.1:22814-184445 GCA_013397815.1 Aleadryas rufinucha | reverse complement strand
TATGTGGGTTTTTTTTTTTTTTTTTTGCTCACATGTAAAGCAAAGGGTTCTTACTTGCTCACATATAAAGCAAAGCTGCTTTAAGCAATTTAGAAATGGAAAGGGCATCCCCTGGTCATCTCTGATACAAAAAGAGGTAATTCAGAATTAGGACCATGCTTGATATAAATGCAAATACGATAAAGTAAAAAAGGAAGAGTTAAATAGCAGCACTACAGGTAAAATCATTGGGATGCATCTGTTAACAGCAATTTCTGAGCTGCACTGCAGTTTCATGCCACATGACCTCCCACATGCATCCTTTCTCAAAGGAACACATCTCAACCATCGGATTTATCAGAGTTCTTCACTGGCTTTCAACTACCTGACAATCTTCCCTTTCTGTGGGGTTACTGATTGGCTAATTTTTTTGTTGTTGTTGTTGCTTTTGACGTGATCAAACAATAACATTTATCTCCATTAACTTGCTAGGATATATGTTACACATCATGCAGTTGCATTTCCATTTTTTCAATGTTTCATCAGACTGAACCAGAATTATTAGTAAAAGACATTTAATAGCAAG
Source organism: Aleadryas rufinucha (assembly GCA_013397815.1). Lineage (NCBI taxonomy): Eukaryota > Metazoa > Chordata > Aves > Passeriformes > Aleadryas > Aleadryas rufinucha. The sequence continues at coordinate 183,880 of VZTH01009546.1, read as the reverse complement.
GCATTATGAATGAGTTTCATCAAACAAACTACGTTTAAGAGTTTTAAGTCCATAAGATCAAAATCTTTACAAGCACTCAGAAAACAATACCTGAGGATCTTACAGAATTAACTTGTAGGTAGGGAGGTAGTTGAGAAGCCACTTCACGAGTTTCAGGCCATTTGTAATTTAATAGAATCAGTGGGATGCTCTACATAACACTGTGCTCAAAACAGAGAATTTTATGGGGCCTGGAGTATTTCCTCTTTGACAGAGTTGTTTGGTTGCAGATACCTAAGGGCTATTAAATACTCTGAGATATCCCACGGAGAAAATAATAGGGAAAATATTTCACAAATTACCTATGAAAGAAACCCAAACAGTCATAAGAAAAGACATCAAAGCTGCTGAGAAGCTTCTATTCAAAGAAAGCAAACAAAGAAATAATAGCCCTTGAAATAAAAAGAAAAGTAAGAATCATCTTGTAATTAGAATTATTGCAGTAGATAAAATGGGGCACAGAGAAGTATAATAGTTTCTTTTGTATAACAAGTCAATAACATTATGTAATGTTCCAATTTTTTCCCTCTTTTTACCAAAAACAATTTTGTTTTTATTTCGAGAAAAACTTCTAAGTAACACTACAGTTAATGCAGGATGTCCAGAAAAGATACCAGCCTGACATCAGCCCATGCACGGATCCATTTTTGTACAGAAATATGTAGTTTGGAAAGGAACCTTGATTCAGTTTTAACTATAGTTACATGTATTTATTCTTCATTTATTACTTTTGATGGAAGATGGTGTTTAATGGCTCCAGAAGAGAATGGATAACACACATAGCCTGTCTTGGAAAGGATGCCTCTAACCTGTCCTCACTCATTTAGAGAATTATAGGAGTTCAAATCATGGTAAAATTTATTTTTTTTAAAAAAAGGTGGCTTTCATGAGATACAAGTTGCAACTACCAAAGCATACAAAAGATTCAAACACCAAATTAATACATAATTAAGTTTCCCCTTTCCAAATTCATTTTGTTTCCATGTGTTAGCAAGGAAGTATACATTTTTAAAGAGTCACAGAGTCACACAAATTCTGAGATTTTACAGTGGCATTTTTAAAGTTCTCTTTCGTTGGTGCACATGGACATGCTTCATGAAATGGATGATTAGAGGATACCAGGCCTTCTCTTCCAATATTTAGGTTGGCCACTTAATTACAGACCAGTTTCCCTCCCAATTTCTCCTATACAATGATTCAGGAAAATAGCTTGCTCCCAAAAAGTCATTGTCTTTTCCATTTCCTTTTGGTTTGGCTTTTTATCGGAAGGGACATCTGATCTCCCTGTCTGACCAAAACCAAATTTTATTTCCCTGAGATGTGTGGAGAGATGGGGCAGAGAGTGAAGGAAAAAAAAAATTGATGTGTGGGAATAGGCTGGAATACCTACCAGAGGAAATGCTGGGGGGTAAAGATCCACCCCCTGCCACTGGATGTGAGGCCAGGATGCTATTTAAAAATCCCGCCCTCAGGAATCTCGAAAGAGACTTCACCCCAATGGTCGGAAAGGATCCTTGCAAAGAAATACAAAATGATCATTAATCAAATGACTTGTTCTCTGGCTGACAAAAGAAGTTGTCTGTTTAAAGAAAGAACAACCAAATCGCTGCAGAGTTAACGGTGGTTTCACGGGAACAGATTTCATTAAAAGCAGTTAAAAGCCTTGGTATGCTTTTTAACCAAGTCATACAATACACAGCTTTAACCAGAAAAAGGTTTTCTGCATAGTTTGCAAATGGAGAATTCCAGCACTTCTAGAAGGAATAGAAAAACTTGGCGTTTCAACAGCAAATTGCACCTGTGGGATACTCATAATGCATTCCAAGTGACTCCACCACAGAGGTGTGTTACAATTTTGTGTTCAAATCAAAGACACACCAGAAGAGGTGAAGCTATACCAGCACAGCTATTTAACACCAGTATTTTAAAGCCACTTGACAAAAGTCACATCAAGTGGGGGGCAAAGGAGAACCAGAATTTGCAGCTAAAATACTGAATTCTGTGTCAAGGCAGCCACATCAGTCAGAGATCCTGTCACACTTCCCAACCCCTGCTGATCAATATCAATATATTGATACAGGCAAAAACCAGGAATATGGATGATGCCTAAAGATTTTTATGTATTTTTCATATATTTGTAACTTTTTGATTTTAGGCAACATGGACATGGCCCCTTTCTGCTTTGCTCTCACCAGCAAAATTATGATTTTATGCTTTCAATATAATAAATTGCATATTCTTCTCATCGCCTAGATGTACAATTTTATTCCTGGAAACAAGGATTATCTCATTCATCTCTTTTAAAACAAATACTTGTGACATATCTGCTGCAGTGGTGAGAAATAAAGATGCTTTAGCATTTGATCCACTGTTTCGGCTTTCAGCATTTGTACAGAGTCCTGCAGACATCATTTCAACTTCCTCATGTTAGTGCTCAGTGAGTACCAGCATCAAAGATGGATCTGAAATGACAGCTCTGCATGTCTCACTTAAAAACACAGAGTCAAGATTCTCTCACCTGGCAATAAATCTAAACTGACAATCAGAATAATCTGTGTATTTTTGCAAGTGCATCAAGTAAATATCCATCCAAAAATTTAGGCAATGGCAAGTTTGTTTTCCTCACCTTGCAGGTATTTCATATTTGTTCTTTGAAGAGACAGAAAGCATCCTGATCTTCATACACAATGAGAAAAATAAATGGCCCTCCACAGTTGGGATTTTTTTTCCCATTAATAAAAATACAGTGAGGAAATTTACCCTCAAAACACACATGCACTTGCTGAATTTAAAGTAGCCTAAGAGAGCTTTGAGTTTTTTACTTTTATTTTCAAGCAAGAGTTCTATTGTTTCTCCTCAATCCATCTGTCCTTTAAATTTGTTAATTAGACATGGTGTAGACTGTGGAAGAAGAATTAATTTAATTGGTGATCTAGATGTAGTACTTTTATATCTGATGGCTAAAGATAAGTTTTCCCTCTGGACACTCTTTGGCATTCCTGTAAAAGTGTTTCCAAATTACATGGCTTTCACTTTTAAATATTTGCAGAAGTGATCATGGACAGACAGTACAGAATGCAATACACAGAAATTCAATTTTAAAATGGAAATTGTTCCATTAACTCCAAGATGTTTGGTACTAAACAGCATCTTAAAGCATAAAGGCTAAATAATGAACATATGAAGACTTCCCAAATAGAACATTGCTTCTCTGTTTCAAAATATGAATTATACCAACCATAAAGTACAGCCACTGAGTCACACACCATATGTACAGACCTTCAGAAAAGCCAAACAGCTTGAGCTTCACCATTGACATTCTCCTCTATTTCAATGCTATTAAATGGCAAATAACTCCAGTTTCCTAGCAGTCTTACAAAAAGTTACTTTGTTATGCAAAGTAATGAAGACAACCCCAAATTTATTTCGCTCATTGTACATATTCAGAAATAAGAAACAAGGAGCAGTGAACTTTAGAGCACGTAAATCTGTGAATACTAAGAAGAGAGCTAGAGGGCTAAAATTATTGAGGTTTTATAAGCAGCAAATAGCTAAAAGAATATGTATAAATAACACTTTTATCTCACACTCAAAAGTTAGGATTCAGTTGCTTAAGTGTAAATGCTTTGTGTAATTTGAGATGCTCTAAAAAATCTGAGACATTCCTGAGTGGCAGACATGACACGATCTGCAGGAGATTTCCACTCTGAACATGGCAGTAAGAGGCAAAGCAGCAGCTGGATATTTAAGAGCAGGCACTGAGTGTCATTTTAGGCAACTGAATCCCATCCAAACAGTCTCCTGTCACCTCAGAAGTGTCTCTGACTAAGCAGAACACAGAGTTACAAGAACAAGACCTCATTTAATCTCTTCTAGAAGTCCACAAACAACTTCTGAAAAGGATAAAGTTATTAACATTCAGCCCTGACCAGTATCCATCGACAAAAAATGCAGACAAATGAGAGGTTAAAATTTCATTCATCTTAAAACATGCATGGTCCTAAATAAAATTACAGCCCCAGAATGAAGAGACGTGCTTTTTTTGTCATCTGCACAAGGTGAACAGGGTTTGAGACTTGATTACATGACTTTATATTGGGGAGGCGATAATTGCTGCAGGTAAAGCAAATTAATTCTTGTTAAGCCACATCAATCACCACCAGACGGGCAGAACTTTGGTAAGAGCTTTGGGCATTTAAGTAGTTTAGAAGTTTAGTCAAACATTTACTTGTTTGCATAAACATTCATGAAACATTAGAATGAATCACACAGAATAACAGAATGTGTAAGGTTGGAAGGGACCCCTGGAGGCCATCTACTTAACCAGATTTCTTGAGAAATGCCATTCTGTCATTGCACATCATACAGAGACTTGTGCTTCCCACCAGCTCTGTTGTCTTCTGCAAAAATTAACACTCATTTTTGCAGTCGGTGCACTCACACTGCTGGGGAGACCTTTTTGTACAAGATTCTAAACTGGGAAAAGGAGACAAGAATATTAAGCCATGATTCTTCAGTGCCCTCAAATGCAGTTGTTATTTAGCAGTTTACAGTCATGGATTTATTGAGGAGAAAACCCCAACCTCTCCCCACTCCATACACACTGTGAACACTGTGTCACCTCAACATGGGAAACACATTAGTTACAATATTAGTTGGAAAAGTGCATTGAAACTGTAGAAATATATTGCAATACTTGATATAGCTGACAGTTCATGAAGTATCCACCACTTTCTGAGTCCTGTGATACCAGTTTGTAACTCAGTGTAAATTCTTCTGTTTCACAATAATTACAGCTAAGTGCCTCAGCTCAGAGGCAGTGGGGGAGTGCTGAATCAATTAGCCTGCCTTCCACCTTCAGCTGTTGTTCCTGGGGGACTATCATCCCACAAATTGTAGAATTTGATAGGGAAATCACTGCTACAGCATCCTAAACTGGCACGGGTTTAGCAGCATGATTATCCCACTGAGCAGAAGGGCAGGAGTAGGTGGCTGGGCAAGGGAAATCCATATGCTTAGTTCAGCTCCAGAGCACAGACATTAATTCACACCCATTTATTGGCACTGCGTGGTCACAGCATGGCCAGCCAGGAGGAACAGCCGCTTCTCCCAGACCACATCCCATGGCCTTGCACCAGGGACAGAACTGTGCCCTGGTCTTTGTCACTGCTGGTTGTCCTTATTTATTGCACTTCAATACTTTCTGCAGGTGGAATTGACCCCTCAGGCGCTGTGTACTTCTGAGCACCTAACAGCTACAAATTCCAAATCAGTTCTTTGGCTGCTTAATTTAATAAACTGGGATGAGAAGTTCTAGAGAGGTCACAATTACCTGCTGCTATTTGTTTTTACAAGTACCATCTCTTTATTGGCACCATCCAAAGAAGACTTTAGTCTGTTGTTCTTTTCCCATGGATTTTGTTTAGAAAAAAAAAAGCAAAAAAAAGCACAGTTGGTGTATTTAATGTAAAAAACCCCACTGATATTTGTTTCCTTACAGCCAGTTGTCTTGATGCTTTCCATGCAGGGATTGCAAAACCCAGCAAAGAGAAAGTTCTCAGGAACTCTACAGATGAAGGCTTTGGGGAAGTGAGGGCTTATAAGGAGCTTTTGCATTCAGTTTGGCAGGAAGCAACTGGCTGCTTTCACTCCAAATTCCATTTTCATGGAGGCTGGGCTGAACATTTAGTAACAAAATACTGGAGGACAGAATGCAGAAAGAGTTTTCTTGCTTCTGCATAAGGGAATTATCTAATTTTATCACTTAATGTCTGAGAGAAGACTGACTTCTGTTATGAGCATTTTCCATTCTAAAATAAAACCTGTTTTTTATTGTTACTGGTGTTTCCTGGGGGAAGTTAGAAGAAGGGTTAGAGCATTTTTCCAAAATTATTTGAAATATATCCATTATGGAAACTACTGAAAACCAGGCAGCTTTTCTCTCACATGATTTTACTGATTTATCCTTCCTAGACCACCAGGAATGGCACACAGCTTCATAATCTTTTACGAGGGAACATATGGAAGGTTTTTATAAGGAATGGCTTTATAAAACTTTGAAATTATGATGTCAGATTACAATTTTTAGAGCACTCAAAAGGTTTGACTTGCAATGGAAAGAAAAAAAAATCAGAAGCAGGGAAAAAGTTTATCCCTGATGAATGTGTTGGATCATGTTTTCAGTACATTTAGAAAACATAAACTTTTTTCAGTGCAATAATCTGGAGATTTAGAATATGTTCTTAATTTGTTTTAGAGCTTTTTGACACATGAAAGCCAAGCAAAGGGTGACAGAGAGGTATGCCTAAATTTTTACCCTAATAATTCATATGTCTTAGAAAAATCTAATTTTCAAGATCACTAAATAATATTTTGCAATAGACATAAAATATTATAGCATAACAAGAATTGACTGAAATTACTGTGCTTAACCCCTACTGAAATCACAGAACACAGAATGGTTGAGGTTGGAAAGGACCTCTGGAGGCCACCAAGTCCAAGTGAATCATGTGAAGATTTCCATTACCTTGCAAGTAACACAGAGAAACTCCTGAAGGCTGAATTCTGCTCTAGGGTACCTAAACCAGTAAAACCAAACCTGCATTGTGCTGTGCAGAGGGAAATTTATACTCTCATGTTCAGCTGCAGATTTTCAAAGGGGTGGTCCCATTTTGTTTCCCCAGATTGCATCAGAGGAGCTGACATCATACCCCAAAATAGTTGTGTCACTCCTCCATGAATGTTCAAGAACTCATAGAATCCTTTGAGTGCCTTTTCCTGGTGTCTGGATTATTTACTTCCATGCTTTTTGGGTTTACTCTTCGGTTTGATTTTAACTCTGAATTTCCTTCACTCTACTGGTTTGGAAACAATAAAGCATTCCTGTGCTTTGGCCTAATTTCTGAGGAATACACCATTCTAGCCCAGCTCTTGGGGAACATATTTTCCAAAGTCCTGCTTTTCTATATCAAGTTGCCCAATTTCTGCTCCAGATTTAAATTTACAGGGTCTGTCTGGAAACATGAAGAAGACAAACTGGGCAGGGCAAAGCTGCTGTTCAGGTCTCCAGCCCTGATGAGTTTAACCTTGAGATCCTTGTGAAAGACAATGCTTCCCTACAAACCTGAATTCTCATTTCCTTACTGGCAGATGGGAATGAATCCAGAGGTACGAATATTTACACAGAATGAGACTATTTTAGAAAACCCAAATTATAACAACTTTCGGCTTTACTTATGACTTCTCTGGGACAAAAAGCAAATGCTGAAAGAAGCTTACAGTTCCTAAGGAGGAACTGATGTAAGTTACAGAATATTTGGTGAGAATATTAACATCTAATTTAATTTCCCTTGCTGCTTCTAGACAAACAGGTGACTTGGGGGGGAAAAAATGAGGGAATTGCTTGAAAAGAGTTCTACAAACACTACAGGCATTTATTTTGTGATGAGTTAAATGTCAATGCACACTGAAGTTCTGGTTGCTGGGAAGATTGGTGTGACAACATTAATATGATTAAGGCTTTTAACAGCAGTAACAACTGCTGTGTTGAATCATCTTTGTAGTCTTAATGGAATAGTAATTGGAAATACTGAGCATCTATGGAAAAAACAATGTATGCCTAAGCTGTCCATTAAATATTTTTCAGTCCTGCTAAACTGAAAATAGCTTTAGCACAATGCTAAATAAGAACCTGAAATCTTTATGTATTTATAGGGATGTACGATACCCAGGACACTGCTACAAGCACTGTATGCTGTACATTTGGATTTCATTATCATGCATTCATTATCAGATGGAAACAAAATACTTTAAAATTACAGTTTTTATGATAGAAAAAAAGAAAGCCTGCAGTATCAGCCAAAACCTTTGTGATTCATTTTGTATACATCATTATTTCAGGGAATTATGAATCCATTAATAATTAGCTACATGAATTACATTTCAGTCATCTTCTCATCATCCATTTTTTGTTATTTTGGAAGAAAAAATCCTGGGTAAAATCTAAGCATTCCTATCATATGGAATTCTTCATCCTTTAAGACAGGAAACTCCCATGTGAAATGTTGATGGGGTAAATGGGACAGTTAAGAAGTTCCAGGGGCTTTTAAATTTTCAGCTGCCCATTTTCAGGGTATTTCCATAAAAGGAGAGAGATTAGATTTTAATTTTGTACTTCATGTTTAGAAATTGCAGTAATTTTAATTGAATGTGTGGAATAGCTTTTCATGGGTGAATTTGAAGATGAATGTGTTCATGCAGCCTGCTGCACATTCTGCAGTTCTGCAGCTAAAGCTCTGATTTTCTCCTCTTTTAGCCCTGCTACCCTGTTACAGTATGGACCAGGGGTAGGAGACAAACACTCCCCACTTTTAGACAATAATCAATATCACTGAAAAAGCCTCACTGTGTTCAGTTAAAAAAACCCCCTTAGGGTTGAGTGATTTTCTGTTAAACAAATGTATATGCAGGGTATAAGCTGATGATTCCTTTCACTATTCATATTTATACCATTCACAATTCACTGTACAGTAATATCAATGAAATTAAGTCCACAGGTTTGATTTCCTTCCTTGTAACAAACACTAAGTGACTTCCTCAAATAAGAGATGCCAGGATTAGAAGTGGAAAGATCGCTGTCATCACCATAACTGTGACTGGGAATGAACTCTTTGATTAGAAGTGCATTAAATGATGGTTTAGATTTACAAATCTGGATGTTAGACAGAAAGTCCTCTATGCCTCTGCTCAATGAAGGTATCCCAGCCCACACCTGATAAACCAAGACAGGTTGTGGGCAGCTCCTGTATCTCTCTGATGGGCTGAGGCACATGGACAGGAATTGTGTTTTCTTTTTTGAAAAACGCTGCAGACCAAAGAGAATTAGCTGTGCTTGTTAATTTATCTCCTTGTTGATACCAGTGTATTCAGAGGATTTTCTCTCCAGCTCAAAGACCACTTGGTGTTCAGTAAATGCCATGTGGTAAAATATCTCTCATCTCAACCTCCTTCTGCTGGTTTTGGCAACAGTGACTCTGGCAGGATGGATGTTGGGCAGTCATTGTTAGTCCACAAAGTCACATTTTTCAATGCTTACAAAGGCATTCATTGAAAATTGGAAGTAAATTGCCAATCGTACCTGAAACACTTTTATGCTGAAGAATGTGCTCAATTACAGCTGAGAGGAAAAAAGCAGAGAAAGGAAAGAGGGGAGACTCATTTCCAAAGCAGGTAAATTAATTATTGTCAGTCTGGAGAGATATTATCAAGTTTCTGTTGTTTCAGGAAGAAAGAAAATCAATTATGTGAATTCTAGCAACAGTACAGTGGTTTGTTTCAGATTTTTACTATTATAAAAATTCTGAACTATGCTTCTCTAGATAAAATATTGAAATGAAGTCATTATCAGCTAAACTTATTTGCTTCCAAATTTTATTCAGCAGAAATTACCTTGTTAAAGTTTAGCTGAAAAATGACAATATTTACAGATGGATGTTGTCATGAATCTATTTGGGAATGAGTGACTGAATACATTTGCTTCTTAAAATGTGTTTACATGATTGTCATTAATGTTTTGTGCTTTTATTTAGAACATACTTAAAACTGAATACTCTGCAACTTCACACCATCTATTATGATGTTTTAAAATCATATTCTTTTCTTTCCCATATTGCTTCTCTCTTTCAGTTGTGTCTCCCTTAACAGCTTTATCATCTACTCCTGATTTATAAGCACCGTTTATCTGTGAAGAAATGTAACATTTAAGAAGCAGTACTTTTTGCAAACTGATTTTCCAACCAGGAGTTTGGAAATGATCCCAAACAGTTTGCATCTAAGTGATTTACTCTTCTGGAACTCGAAGTATGTATGTATTAGGAATCAGAAAGATAATTTTAGTAAATGAAATGGTTTATTTTCCTCACATCTAACTCTCACGTTTCCATAAAATAAAGTCTCAGATATTTATATGAGAAAATTACCAATCCATATTTCAATTCTTCTTCTTGATATGAATCTGCTGTTAAAGATATCTTAAGCTTGTTGCCTTGCATTAGAAATTTGGGTGTGAGCCTTTAAGCTGTAGGAAATATCACAATGCCAGCTGCTGTGGCAGAGGTTTGTATGGAGAGACTAGACAGCCAGATGGAGGGTCTATAGGTAATAACAAACAAAAAAATTAATAAGTAATACTGAAACCCAATAATGGTTGCTATTGAAAAACCGTATGTATTTAAAGATGAGTGAGGCAGTTTACATTTAAAACAGTTATTTCCTACTTGCCAGTGGAAGGTGTAGCAGGATGCTCTGCCTGAGATGGGGTAAAACAACCTGAATAATGCCCTACATATGCAGAGTTATCCCTGGTCTTTTCCAATGCCCAACCACATGTACATTTACTAGTGTGTTTTTGTCTCCATGCAGAAGAACAAATGAATAAATCAAACAAAAGAAGAAGAACAAAATAAATCAACCAAATACAACTTGTGAATTGGGATTATTGATTGCTTTCTATACACTCCTTAACCCCCTCACTCCTTTAGCTGTCAGCTGCAATTGCCATTGTCATTTACAATTGCTCTCATCGTTGCTTTTATGGTTTTCCTGCACAGGCCACAGATCAGCCATGTTGTGCAGCAAATCTGTCAGCACAGTGCAATCTTGTCTCCCTCTGATATTCAATGATCTTCTGGTTGCAGCTGTTAAAAAGAGCCCCAATCCTTCATATATCTACACACTCTAAGTGTCTGGCCCTTTAACTTACTGTACCATATTCTTCTCTAGTTTCATGGTGGAGGAAGAAATTGCATATTGTATTCGGATATTTCAGATGGAAATGCAATCATTTGTGGTTAATAATGATGCTAATTATGAAAAATGATGACCATGCATTCCCTTCAAAGAAAAGGAAAAAGAAATAGTCTGGCCATATCTTATCTATAGGACTTTATCCTTTTATGGCTGTTGGTAGGAATGATTTTTGTCACCTATTTTTCTCACGTCATCTCATGTCAAAGCATCTAAATATCTTTGAAAGTCAGGTCCTGTGTGTCTGAATACAGACATCTGAAGGCAGAGGATCCTGAAGAAAGTGAAATCCTGTTTCTCTGATGTAACCTATGAAAGCAGAATTATGGAATTTAGTTATGTTAGATAGTGTACCCTGGTCAGATCAAGCTGCTGTTAACAGGGTGTTACTGCTTGACTGTTTGACAATGTGCTTTTTCTTCACTGCTTATCGCCCTGTGAAAGATGTAGCAGCAGAATTGACAGTCATAGTGCATGGCTTGCTAAGTGCAAAAAGGGAAAAGCAGGACACAGAAATGTGCCTGATTTGAACTGCAGGAAACCAAAATGGCCCCTTGATTTTTGGAACAAAATTCTCAGAATGTAATGCATGAAAGACAAATGTAAATTTTTCCAGAGGTTTAAAAGCTAATTTTTTCCAAGTGTATGTCATTCAGGAGAACTGAGTACTGTGGATTCTTAATTTTGCCAGCAACCTTGAACACATGGATGCATGGTGGTTTGCATGTGTAATTTGAAGTGTCCACACGGATGCATGCATGTGTAAAAATAGCTCAGGACTATCAGCATTAATTCCATTTCTTCCGGTACCAGTCAGGGAGGGTAACCTATTTTGCAAGAAGGCTACAGATACTTAGTGTTGTCTGTGTTATGTGCACAGCTCTAATTTTCAGCACTGTATTTTGGATGATACTTAAATAAAATGAGCTCATATATTTGGCTAACAATGCAGGTGGTGGCTGTGGGTTTTGTGTTAATTTGATGACCAAACCAACCCTGGATTCAGTAATGTGCTGCAATATTTATCTATGAACTAGGGTATGAAGGAAAATAAAGGGAGTGAGCCAAATTTCAATTTACAGCTCCACTCACTGAACAATTTGTAACACAGCTGAGATCCTGCTGTTTTGTCTGTCATTATGTACACAACTACAATAATATTTTATCAGAAAAATTCAGCTTTATGCTCAATGCTGTCTAAAGTCCACTGGCTAATATACCACACATGTAGTCTCACCACCACAGTGGATTGTACATAAATAACATTTAACTTTGTAGAGTCACACTTCCTGGGAGTACAATTTCAACATCCATGACCAAGGAAAGAATATTGTCAATATTGCCACAAAATTTTCTCAATCCTTTAGCGTAGAAACCAAATTTACAACATTATGTGTACAACAAACACAGGTACTGCAAAATATGCCACCTTCTGAAATGGATTCTGAACTTCAGTTAACAGGTTGGAGGAAAGGGCAACATTCGATTCATTGCAATAAAGGCTCAAAGGCCTAGAGCACAATGTCTTGGCTGAAAAAAGAAAAATTCATTATGTCCTGAATTTTTGAAAACTAAAAAATAGGTCAGATATTAAGAGCTTCATACTGTAAATTACAGTGAAAGAGGATCATGCTGCTGCTTTGCCTCCCTCATGGACAAGGTAAGGTGCACTGATTTTATGGCTTTTGTTGCACTGAATGGGCTATATGCAGTAATTTGAAAAGAAACTCAATGATTAAAGCTTTAAATTTCATCTGCAAGATGAGTGCCTGAAGATTTCAGAACTGAAATAGTCTTCACAATTTGAAAGCCACTAAATCAGAACCATGAGGAGACAATAAGGGGGTTGAAAGTGTCAGTACAAATCCAGGCTCAATGTCTGAGGATGTGAGTTTACACAGAGCCAGAGGTCTAGGTGCTGTCTTCATTTATCCTCCTTCTGTGAAGGGACTATTTTGAAAATCCTTCTGGAGAATACAAATGTACATAATGCTGCCAAAGAAAATGAACGCCTTAAAAAGATTCCTCTTGTACATGTGAAGGGCGTGAATCCTTCAGCAGTCAAAATTTGGAAATGAAACCAATTCCTTAGAAATAATTTCTAACAACTGGAAGTTATTTAGGGTAAAGTTTGTGGGGGAGAGGAACAAACAGACTATGGATGTAATAAAGCCCCTGCATGCATTGGTATTTTTTATTGACATGGTATTACACAGGACTGATTAGGTTGTGCTTTAAACTATTGTGTAAGACACTATCAAGCTAAACTAACTAAAGATTCCAGTCTGGATTTCTTCCAGTACAGTTACAATAGTCAGAGACCATTTTTCATGCCTTTTGTAGATACAGTTACGCTGCTTGATGTTTGCTGTAGGCGTAGTTTCAATTCAATTTATAGACTTTCCATGGAAAGTCTTCAACATGATGTAGAAATGAAGACACACCTTTCTTCTCTAGAGCCCAGCTTTCAGCGCTGGTCACATGTGTTTGCACTGGAGAAAGAAGTTATTGTTCGTACACCTGCTTATGAAATAGCAGCAGCTTGGCCACGGACATAAAACTCACCTGAGCATGCCCTGATACACCCAAAAGAGCTCCCAAAATTATCACTGTGCTAACATGGCTTGAAAGGAAACATGGATGTTTTTATGCAGTGCACAAGCATCTATGATAAATTTGTGAGGCAATCAAGCAGTCTTTTATGGCAAACCATGCAAGGAATGGTGTTGTTATAACAAAACCAAACAGGAATAAAGTTTCCCTCGTGAGTTCTGATTTGCAATACCAGTGGATCCAGATTCTCTGCCATGGTGTATTTGCCTTGGCCCAGCAAATTGCCCTTGAAATGAACTCTCTCCTAACAGAAAGCTTGTGCTACATCACCTGTTCTGCCTACTGCTCTCTGTGACTAGGGATTGCAGCTAGGACAAATGAAGAATGAAACAATGAGAAAAGGGAATTAGAACTCTGTTTCAGACCTACATTTGAGCAGGCTTAGTTTAGCATTTTCTTCCTCCTGTACAGTACATATTCCACAGCAATTTTGAAAACAGCATAATTTAAAAGTTAACATTTGCTTAGCTGGTAGCACCAGATAAAAGCTCTCATTTGTAGTAAACAGGCAAATTTGTTATTGCCCCAGTCAATAGCTATTGACCTGGGACAGCACTTCTGCTTATTACAGACAAATCCTTTTTCTTTTTTGTTCAATAGTCAATGACACTGTAATGGAAGGCACTGCTTACAAACTGACGCAGTATCTATCAGCAACAGCTAGAAGTTAATGACTAATGGTTACACAGAGGAAAGCACGTGCTAAGAACAGCAGTACACATCTATTAATCAAATTTACTGCATTTGATGTGCCTTTATAGGTTAGTGGAACTGTAATGTATATCAGATAAATAGTTTCTGTTGTTATTAATCTAGGTTTTAGCACAAAACAACTTTTAATCATGCTATCAATACATAAATAATTTGGCTAGGACAGAGTTTTGTCTGACTTTTACAGCACATCTTTCAGTTATATGAAATTTGGATTCTGCAACCCTAGACTTAGTATTTAGGCAAGGCAACTGCTCTACTCCAAGCTGAAGTTGTGCTATTCTCTAAATACCGCAGATGTGGCAGTATAAATGCAAGGCAACACCCTAGAGATGAACTGGGAAGAGCAGAGTGCATGTGTCCATGGCTCAGCCTGCCTTCAGGCTCCCTCCCTGTAGCAGAGCAGTGCGGCACAACCCCGTCCTTTACAACTGATATAACTTGAACTTTCTATGCCTTGGGGTGAACTTTGTTCATAATTCATGTAGCCTATTTTCACTCTATAATTACGGCTGTATAATTGTTTTATTATTTTTCTAATCCTGCCTGACATAAAAATATTTTCTTTCAAACTTTCACTACTTATTTTACATGAGAGATGTTTATGTGACAGTGTGCCTATAACAGTTAACACCTATTTTTTTTCATATTACCTTCAAACAAGCATTACAAAACAATAATAAAGTTTGTTGACTCCTTAGTGAAAAGAAGAACTGCTAATGATGACTTTTTGGCTTACAGTTCTCTATAATCTTTGTTGTAGAACACGAACAAATACTCTAATATTGGAGCACTGATTTGTTTGTTTCTCTTTTCTGAATGCCACCTTGACTTCTCTCTAGACTGATGATGAAACATTGCAGAAAGAAAATTCACAAATGTGGTAAAGGTTAAACAATCATGCCATTGCCAAGGACATCACACTGCACTCCCTATGCACCATTTAATTGGATTTGAACAATGCTTGTAAACCACAGCCCTTTGCCTTTTCCAGACATGAGACACACCCCACAAGATCCATCACTTGGATCCTAATCAGACCTGTGATATTGATTGATAAACCCCCCTGTTGGTGAGGACTGGTGTAATTTAATTGCTGATATGCTCATGGTGAAGCAAGGAGCTAAATTCAATTAAGTTCCTACACATTTATATCTCTTGACAAGACCTCCAGTGCTGCCCAGCCAGTAATAATTTGTGTTCCTGTTTTATTTTCACAGAGCTGTTACTGACAGGAGAGCTGTGGAGAGACTAAGCCATGTCTTTCCTGCAATGCAATGGGTTTTGTTAGTCTAGTAACTAAAAATACCTAAATAACAATAAATTTATCCTTGCAATACTGTGTGAGGAAAGAAAAAGATCCTCTTAATTTAGAACCACAGAGAGACAGATTTGAACATGGTCAGGTCATTCCACAAATCTACTGAAATTCCATTCCAACAACATGAGTTCAGGAGCTAAAGTCTCCACTTTGTTCTTAGTTTTTGTGTTTTCCAAACATAGCTTTGGATGTTGTAACGAGGTGAAAACAGGAAATATTCGTAACATATTTATTGTGTTTACTGTGATGGTAAGAAGACATTGCTTTATACACACAACACTTCCCTTTAAAAGAAAAACATAAATCGTGCAAATTAGCAAACAGCATGACTTGGTTGAGAAAATGATTAATTTTGAAAAGAATATACCATGAGTTTTTTAATTCATTAGTGAAAGAAGTTGGCATTGAGGAGATTACACGCATGTTAATTAGACTTCTTAATAGTTAAGTGATAACTAGATATTTCAGCATTTCAGAAAAGTGCATAACCCCACTAAACCTGCTAGATTTCAGAGGCAAGGGATATCTCTTGGCAGCTGCAAGAGTTACAAAGAGTAGATCATTTCATAGATTATTCTGGAATTTGAGTCAATAATTTGCAAGTGTACAATAAGTCACAAAGAGTTTACTTTTTATTTCTTCTAAATAGGAAATTCATCTCTTCTGGTACCAAAATCAGTAAACCTCAATCAAATAAATAATGAGCACTTGTGCAAAAGAGTGTAGCTGATACTTTATAAGACAATTTGACTTTATTGTTAACTCAGTTACATTTATGATTTTCTTCACTTGCCCATATGCAACGTCTCCATTCTATTTCATAAGAACCTGTAAAGACTTCTCTTGAATGAAGATAATTGGTATTAAAAAAAAGAAATGAAATATGTCAAATTGAAAACAGACAGGCTATGCATTTCCTATTATGGACCCAAAATTTGCAGTATCGACTGTCAATGATTTTGAGGATTTCTGAGAACTGTAATCCATACTGAATGTGGAAATAATGCTTAATTTCAATACTAAATGATACAGACAGGCAAAGCCAGCATAAAACTATTAAGGAAAGGTATTAGTGACTTACTTTTTGTAACAACTCCTTCAAGGCGAATGATATTTGGGTGATCAAACTGTCCCATGATACTGGCCTCCCTCAGGAAATCTCTCCTCTGCCTGTCCATATAGCCACCCTTTAGAGTTTTAATTGCAACAGGGATCTCTCTTTTTCCTGGTGTCTTCAGACGTCCACTGCATACTTCTCCAAACTCCCCTTAAATGGACGAAATATCTGTTAAATCATTCACAGTGCCTGTACATAAAAATACTCAAGGAACTCACACATCCCACAGAAGTGGACAGAAAAATAACAGATTGAATATTCAAATTTATGAGTGTGATCACATCCTGGAAAATCAAAATATTCAGCAGTACTTCAAAAGAAATGATCACCTTTCCTTTGTGCCACAGCAGAGATCATGGGACCTTGCACTGTGCCTGCAAGAGCCAAACCTTCAGCCCTCCCCAGCGTGGCTCATCTTGCTTTCCTTTGAGACTGAACATTGGTATCAATATGTTTGGGATATATAGCTGAGGAAGGAATGTAATGACATGTGGATTTTTATTCCACTGATGACAAAATATCTATGTAAAGTATCTATTTATAGCAGCATTTATCCCTAGGGGTGCAATGCACTACGACCTATATGATAAGAAAAGCCCTGAGACTATCAGAACACTTGACTATCCTCCAGGTGCAGAAAGCATTTAAAAAGTACTTTATGCTGTTATGACCTAGAAGAGCACCTGCACATGATTTATTTAAATGGATTTCCACACCTATTTGAAATTAATTACATATTTCCCTGTTCAGACAGCCAAAGGCCAACAGTCCCAGCGAATCTGGATTTGTGTAATGAGAGGAATCTCAAAACTTGTTTCCCCTGATGTTTCCCCGTGTATGTAGGGCCTGAGAAGAATGTGTGTCTCCCTGCATTCTCCTTACACATTTACTAACTCAGTTTGTATGGAAATCACAACTTTCTTTTGATCTTAAAGTCACCCAGAAGTTACCCCTACCAAATACACTCTTGGATGCCTGCAGGTCAGTTTTCAATGGGTCTTAATTCAGTAAATGAAAAACAATGTTCACAGAAATATTTCAAAGCATTTCTCAGTGCAGGTTGCTGTCACAGCAAATCTAAATTTTCTACCCCAGTCATTTTGGAATCAGATCTGCTAAAAACCAAAAAGCAAGTAATGAATAGATATATATTTAATTGAGGATTTACCACTCCTTTGAGTGCTGTCTGAATTAGTTTTCCTTAAACCTTAAGGACAGAAGAAAAGTAAACAAAACAGAAGAGCTCTATTCTGTAACAGTGCATCTTCAGACATGAACTAAATGTTGAAGAGAGGGACCTTAAAGGCACTTCAGAAAATTATAACTCCCTGATGTTATAGGATTAGAACGGATATTGTCACACAACTTTTATTTTATAAGGTTCTGTTGCTTCTACTAAAACAAAGCAAAGTTTTACTACTCAGTGAGATCCAGGAAGAGTGGAGGGATTAAAAGAACACTTTCATAGCTTGTCTTCCACTTCAATGACAGAGGCATCATCAAGTACAGGAGTACAATTAACAGATGCTGAACATAACCTCTGAATAAATTAGCAGCTTCCTGAACAGCTAAAAAAAGTCAAGTTGTCCCAGGTCTTCTTTCTACAGTTCCCCTCACAAATTTATTTCTACTTAATTTTAAAAAATAAATTAAAATGTGTGCCAATACAAGATATGTGAAAATATATGTCATTAGACTAATGCTCTGGGAATCTTTTGACAAAAGGGGAAGTTATGTGAGGATTTTCCTGTATGATTTTGCCCCTTTCACCTTTAGAACGCTCTCCTTTAAAGTTTGCTTGCCTGACTACAGCCACTGAAAAAGTAGTAGCTAATTTGGACTTGTAAAGTCCTCCCATAAAAGAAAGCCATGAAACCTGAATGTTTTTCTGGAGACACAGTCTATCAGTCTTCTATTCTGTGACATATTCAGCAGGACCATAACACATCTCTAAAACCATGACCTTATTGCATCTTGCTGCTTTTTCAAGCTTAAATGCCTAAAATGAGAAAAATTTCCAATTTCTTTCTCTTGGTGAAACAGTGAAAAGCAAAAACACTAGAGCATTAATATCCAGATTTATAAAAAAATTTCATGGTCAATAAATCTGCAGAATTGTAAAATCTCATTTTAAGACTAATTTGGAAAGCATAGGTTATAGAATAAACCATTTTGCTACTATAAGATTATACAAGAGTACTACAGCTTCAGAATTTCATAAATAATGGCATTCATCCCTCAGGGGCTGTAAAAAGCTGTTACCAAGTGCTTTAAAATGAATTAAACTGAAGGAGGCAGCTGAATGACTTGCAATTCCAAGATTTATTATCTGTACAACATCCAAAACAGGGGAAGGAATACCTGTTTCTTTGGCCTTTTTTTGGATGCATGATACAGAAAATGAGAAAGAAATTTCACTCCCCTTGGATATTGGGATTGATAAACTGGTGAACATGAAGACTACCAGCAGGTTTTTCGTGACATGATGTCAAACTTTAGATCATCAGCTTGCAGAAGAGACAGTTCCTATGTTTAGAAACCTAAGGTGTGTAATAACTTCCGGTTCTGTTTTAGACTAGATGGAGATCAATGGTATAATTTAAAACACTGAATTATTTACACTGAGAGTTTGTAAGATTTCATCCCAGAGTAGCTTTTCTACACTTCTGTTCAGATAAAGATTTTTCAATGTTTTTTAAGTCAAAGGGGAATGTGTTCAACAAAAGGGGTTTTTAAATCTAAGAATCTCATTCTCACTGCTCAAGTTTGAAGATA
Organism: Aleadryas rufinucha; assembly: GCA_013397815.1. Taxonomy (NCBI): domain Eukaryota; kingdom Metazoa; phylum Chordata; class Aves; order Passeriformes; genus Aleadryas; species Aleadryas rufinucha. Next base: position 164,501 of record VZTH01009546.1, on the reverse strand, counting down.
AACAGGATAAATGTTGACCCTGCAGCAGCTGAGGTTCATGACTGCATGTGTAAGAAGTAGAAGCTAAGAGCCAGATGTCAATGAAGTCAACATTTTTCCTTGCTCCAGGGAAAAGGCTGATCACAACTAGAGAAAAAGACAGACTTCAGTGCCTGTTCATTTTTAATAAAATGTAAATAATCCCTGGTTTAATGACATAAACCTCATCCATCTTATTGTACATGATACAAAAAGGAGCTAACTGAGCAGCCTAGAAACTTAGTCTGTGCAAACCACACGTCCTTTTTCTCATTCAGCAGAGCATACGTGTTATTGAAAGTGAAACAGGAGGAGTCAGTCACTTAAAAGTCTGAATGTGCAGCCTGGTGTTACTGCATGGGATCAAAATAAATGTCTTACAGCACAGACAGTGGCTGTCGATGGAACTGGAAGGTCACAGCACCAAATACACCTGAACTCACTTCCCCATTTCAGTCATTACACTTGTGGGAGAACTTGCAGGAGATTTAGATCATGCAAAGAATATCGTCTGCTCCAGGAAAAATTGAAGAGTTGGTCTCTTCTGTGAGTTTCAACATTTTAACAAAGAAAATAAGAGAATAATTGTAGATTTTAAGACAGACTTCACAAAGTACCTCTGGGAATTCATTCCTTGGAGAGGTGCTGAAGCCTTAAACCAAATAGCAAGAAGACATGGGGCAGAAAAAAGTGACGTGGGCAAGATATAATTACCAAATACTTCAAAGTATAACTTGGGTACAGAGTTAGGTTTGAGTTAAGCTGAAAACAGAAACTAAGAAAAATACTTGCCTTGAGTGCCACAGCCATCTGAACTGCAAGTGGTGAATTATCAAGAAATTTTGGATATGACTTTCTCCATTGAAAAAAACAAACTGGAAACTGCTTTCAGGAGAAGATCAGTTCTAAAAATGTCATGATCAGAAATGCCAGGAAATGTTTTTTCAAATATTTGCGATTTTCCACTTCGGCAGTTTCAAAATGAAATCTTTTAGTTCTTGAATGGAAATAATTTTTGTTTGAAAAATTTAAGTTACAGAAATTAAAAATGAGAATTATTGGCCAAAATAAAATATTAAACCAGCACAAATTTAGAAGTGCATCTATTAATTGACTTGTTAAAAGATATTAATGTTTCATTTTGGAGAAGATGTTGATTTTTGGTTTCACTTAGGTGAAATTCTCCTGTGATAAGAAATCCTTTTTTTATCCAGTTGAATGTATAATACAGAATTAGAGAGAATGCACAGAAAGCTTTAGGACTGCTGTGAATTATACTGGTATGTTATGTCCCTTAGCAGCTACTGAAGAGTGTGAGAATTTGTACTCTCCCTGCTTCAGCCATGGTATTTAATCTGTATCTTGTATGCATGGAAATAGGTTTAAATTTCATTGCAACCTGTTTGCAAGTCCTGTTAGGTGAATATTTTTGAAGTTGACAAATTACCCATGTAATTTTAGAAAATAAAAACCATAAAAATGAAATATGTCACAGCACACACTTCCATGCATACAAGAAAAGGGAAGGAGAAGCTGAGTAAAGAGTTTTCATAAATTAAGGTGAGAATAAGGAGAGTAAGGACGCAATTTTAATCTGAACTAAAACAAATAACCTCAATCCTTGTCTGTTATATTCAACTGAAATCAGCAGTTACACAGGTGTGGAATGTAGCTCAATCTGCTTTATAATCTAAGACATCAATGTCTATAGTGTGTCTGAAGAAAAGGAAGAAATAAAAGAAAGCAAACTGAATGTTTCCTGCAGAGGTCAGCCCTCTGGGGGCTCTCTCAAACTCATAATTCCAGAGGTGCCCAGCTCCAGCTCCAGATGATGTGGCTTGAGCAATCAGGTGAACTGGAGTACTAGCACTATGGACTGCAGGGTGAAAAAGAATTTTCTCCTCTACTTTCAGGTTGATACTTTCTCTCTCCTGTCTGCTACCAGACCTGGTTTTATTTCTGTGGAATTATTTGCATGACATTTTCTACTGCCGAAAACACTTTTCAGCAACACTGGGGGTATTTCCATGGTTATCAGTGTAGCAACATATCATTAAATGAGGGGTCTAACCTGAAAAATACCCTTCCTTTCTAGAGTGACTAAGATACATGAAACAAATACAACAAAGAAGGATTACAGGGCATCACCTTTCATACTGTCTACATCTTATCAACAGATCTTCCTCTTTTCCCTCTCTGCCAGTGACTCTTCTCCACACAGAAAAGCCTATCCCAAGCCAGCCTCTCCTTTTTTCCCCTCATACTCCTCCAGTTTTCTATTTATTTTTTTCTCAGTCTTCTATATTCTGAACTTAAATCCCCACAGAAAGAGATTCTGATCTAATTTCACCCTCAGTGACCGAGAATACATGACAGTAACTATAGCATATTCTCAGTGGCACAGTATTCTGAATACATCTGGAAAAAAGAAAGAAAAAACAAACAACAACCCAGGCAAAACCCCAATCCTACACAAAAAATTGATAATGAATTAATTTCCTAACACTTATGAAAAGCAGTCTTGCCATGCCTGGACATTTTTTTTACAGTAGGTGTGGTTTTACCTGCCCCAATGACTCTTTCAATACGAATTCTTGAGGGATCAATCTCTTTGGCAAACTCATGGACAGCAAGAGAAGGGTCTTCATACGTGTCTGGATCTATGTATGTTTTGAGTCCTGGGAAACGTACTGCAAGAAAGAGAGAATGAGAGGAATCAAGAACTCCTTGACATTCACTCATTGCAACAATAGGTTTTTGGGTTATTATTTTTGTTTGGTTTTTTGTTTGTTTGTTTGTTTGTTTGTTTTTTTTTGACTAGACAGCTGAAAGAACTGAAAATAATATATTAAATCTTCCAGATTACAATTTCAGAACCCGACAGAAGAGCTGGTCACTTGAAAAAGGGTCTGCAGAGACACCAAGTAAGGGTTCAATGATTTTGGGAAAAGCAGGGCCTCAAAACTAACAGTGATTATTGCCAAAGCAGTTTATATTCCCCATGGCTGCTCCTTGGGCAACTGAGGCAATCTGTCCTTTACTTTGAAAACAGTTGTTTCTAGTTCATGCCTTTCATTTAGGAGTGGATGGCTGAACATCCTGTTTTGCCAAACTGGTCAAATCTTTGAGTTCCTTTTCTCTAAAGATGAATCCTGGAGGACTGTGCTGCTTTGTTCTCTTCTGATCAGCTGGAACAGCCAGAGAGCCAGGTGCATGATGACAACAAAAATATCCAAATGCATTTTCAAGATAATTTCTGTCTGTTTCCTTGGAGATGGCCATGGCAGTAGTGGGTTGGTGCCAGATTGCCTTGGCAGGCTCCAGCAAGCCATCATTTTCTGGCATGGCTAATATCCCTTGTGTTCCTGAGTACAGCATGTTCAAGAACTTGTGTTGTTTCTTCTGGACTATCTGCATGGGAATTCTTTTAGGCTGCTGCCTTACCATGATTAAGTTCTGGAAAACTTTCACTCCATTATCAGAAGTTGATGTTAATAAGGCATCAGCTTATCAGGATAAAAGGAGGCTTCTGCAGCTGCATCCAGATCATCCCTTTAAAAAGAATGAAGCATTTCTCAGCCTTCTTTCTCTTGTCACTTAGTAGCTGTGTCTAAAACAGTAATTCTTCTTTATTCTTGGTTCTATGGAGCACATATATGAGTAGAGACTTGCCCCCTCCAGCGTGATGCTGAGATCACTACAAATGAATGGGAAGGCTCTGAGATGAAGCTTTGTGTCGACATGAAATACAGTCATCATTTACCCTGGCCTGAAAGACACGCAGTGAGGCTTTTTTCAAATTCAGTCACAGTCTCAGAGGCATATATCAAACTCTCCAGCAGGAGGGCTTTTGTCTTCTTTCGTTTCTGGCCATGTTTGGAAACAAATGACAAAAACATCTTTCGAGGAACTATGCTTTATGGGCAAATGTGCCCTTTTCCTTGTCAGAAAGAGACACCTGGCTTGATACAGTGGTGTCACCTGGAAAAGATTTTACTTCTGGTGACTTCTGTGTTGATCATAGTATTTCCAGAGATGTTATCAAAATGATGAAAGAATAGAATTTTATACCCTTTGTATAACACCTTTTGACTTAAAAAAAGAAAAAAAGTATTTATTTATTTATTTATTTATTAAACTGGTTCTCTAACAGAAAACAGTAAGGCAATTAATTTCAAGTAGGTAGATAAACTAAGCTATATAACCTAATTACTGCCCATGAGAGATCACCAGGATCTTCTCTCACTGTACTGATCAGTGAGCAGGAACATGAGGGAAGACAACCCATTCCACTTCTTATTTCTTGGGTAGCTGGAAGTGTAGATCCCTAAATCCAAAGAGAACTAGATACAAATAAGTCATACAGTCACCAAGGGAGGAATTTTGAGGCAGAAATTCAGTACCCAGAACAACTGAGAATTCAAAGAAATATACCTGAAAAACTGCTAAATACTATTAGCTGAATACAAAGTCTTTAATAACTAGAATGCATTTAATGAAATTGTTCAAGAGAACATGCAAACAAAAGTAAAGACCTTTGATGGAGCAGACAATAAGGAACTACTCAAATAACAAGAATAAAACATCAAGGGCAAAAACTGTTCAAGAAACAGTGGATGTTCTTCATTTAAAAGATGATATAGATATTATGTAACACAATATTGAACTACTTACAGTGTCCATTTTGCAAATGAGCTCTTCTTTTCTCCTCAGATTTCATTTTGGCCTTTATGTACCACTGGCATCTTTCAAGAAAAACAAGTGAGGTTTTAAATGAAATCCTTGCCATGAATAAAACAGATGTACACTAAGTTTCATCTGCACTTTCATGAAAGCCAAATCTTTGCATTTGGAATATATATATATATATATATATATTTACTTATGAATCTAAAGAGGGAGATATACATGATGAACTACAAACAGATTATATACAAAGAAAAACAGATCATGGTTGAATGATTAGCATGACAATGACTACCTGAGTTTAAGTTTGATGCAATACTTCAAGTTTGACTCCTTCAAAAAATTCTGATATTTAAAAAAATTACTACTTTCCTGCATTCCTGTTTGCATACATAGGCCTGTGGTAATTAAACCTTATCCCATTAACTTTTGTATCCAGTGGGTGAAAAAACCCTATCATTTTCTTCATAATAGAATAATAATGACTTCACCATGTTTCATGAGAAAAGAAAATAGTTTTTTCACATCAGGATCCCTTTTTTCTCCTTTGTTGAGTGGCTCTGTGCAGTCTGAGCTGCTGAACACTGCCCATCTGCAGGACTGATAATGCTGATTTAGAGGGTCACATGGCAGGAACAACTGTTACAGTCAAAAAAACCCCAAAATATTTACTCTTGGTCTTAAAGCTCTTTGTCACTGAACAGCCTAAAAATTACTATTTAGAAGGAAGTATTTTGGTTTAAGGGATGGCAAAGAGCTGTAGAAGCACTGATGACAGTGGAGAACAGCAGTGCCTGTGGACATGTGCTTTGGAGTACAGACATGCAGTTCCTAGATCAGCTTGAAAAAAAATGACTGTCCTCTGTGTGAACATTAACAGCATTATAAAATTAAATAGAAATAAGTACAGTCAGTGTATCCATACTAACAGTGGAGAGCTATGAGAAATAGGTGAACACACCCCCCTCATTTCAGTGGTTCAGTAAAGTACTGAAACACAGTAGGAACAGTCACAAGTTCATTCACTGCTACACAGGTGATGATGAGCAAACGAAGGGCAGAAGCTCCTGAAGCTGATGTACCCTTGTGGAGGGAATGCAAACCAGTGGATTCTCACATTCTTTGGAAACCTTGAGATTGAACCCCAGTTGCTGGGACTCACTAAGGATGCCAGTGCCATTTTTAGGATAACTGAACAACTGTAGGGTCTGTAGGGTGCCACCTGCCAAGAGCCCTAAACACAAGTTCTTACATTCCAAGTGTTTGCCCAAGGGAACAGTCAAAGAAACAAGACTAACCTTACCCAACCCTCCTAAACATCCATGGGGCCCCAAAGTTTGACTACAGAAGCCAGTGATTAATCACCAGCAGAGGAGTCTCCACATTCTGTGCTCAGGTTGGCTGCAGAACAATCGGAGATAAGACTAAATCAGACTGAGCTTTACCATCCCATTTCCTGGAACTGAGCCAAGACCCCAGTCCTGTGTCTTGAAGTCTCTGTTGCTTTCATATTCCTATCTGCAATTGACAGCCGTGCTTCCTGCTTGCTCCTGGTGGATAATCACTCGGTAAAGTGCAGAGGCAGGTGCTCATTTAACCCAGCCTCTCCACTCTGAATAGGCTCATCAGCAGCCCTGAGACTCGACAGCTCATCAAATTGTTAATTCTAAACAGTGAAGCAGAGCACATCTGTAGGGTACCAGTCCCATTTTTCATGCTGAAATTTGCCTCCAGTCCTAGAGTAAATTGAGTATTTATTCAAAATTTTCTTGCTCTGTCTTCTGTGGAACACGCTCTTATCACTGCATTTAAGCAGCACTTCAAAATGAATTCATATCTTACATAATTGAAATGGTCCCATTGAGGAAGGCAGTAGAAAGCTAAGAGAATCTCTGATATCCTTAACGTTAGAAAACAGGAGGAAGAAACACAGAAAAAAAAAATTTCCATTTTTTTTTTTTTCATTCCTGAGTTTAGTGATTTTTTTCTAAAGGAAGTGTTTGAGTTATGTTTCAGGATTTCACATAAGGATTCCACACTATCATTTTCCCTGGAAATTTGTCTCTGTCTAAATTATTGCTCTCTCTTCTAAAAGACCCTACTATTTGTCACCTTCTGTAGTAATTGCAGGAATATTTACTTAGTCTCTAAGATTATCTAAGGCCACAATATGTTCCAAGGTTAACTGCTCTCATTACCTTCACCAGAATGTTAGATTTAACTAGTTTTATTATTTAGCAGAGAGAGCATTAATTCATATAATGGCAGCTACTGCAGTGCCCTATTTAGTTGCTGGGGTGCTGCAAATAAAACCTCAGGTTTACACTGATACGACTTCACTTTCTTTTCAGATCAGAGGTAATGTTGTACGAACAAAACAGATGTGGAGCCACAAATCTAAACGTCCAGCACCCTCTATCGATAACAGCCCTGTCAGTGATGACCATTTTCACATTCAGAAGAGTGAGTGCCACATCTTTTCTCTGAGTGTAAACAGGATCCAAACCACGACAGGAGCAGTGCAGAATCCCACCCCAACTCTGGATTTTTTCTGTCCTTGAACCAGGTAAGAAGGAAACTCATGGACAATCCTACTCACAAGGAGGCTCTTCCAGCATCTGATTTTTGTGTCTGAGAAGGGAGAGGGGAAAAGGGTAGAGAGGGCCCAGAGCTCACACAAGCCCTGCTACAGATCCTGCTTCAGGAGCTCTGAGCCCAATTCCTCTGCCTGAAGGCCCTTCTCCATACACAGCGTCAGTCTGGGTTTAGGTTCCCTTGATCCATGGCAGCACCGTGGTGCCACTGGTGTCTCACAGAGGACATGGGGACATAACGGTTTTGTCCTTTTAAATATTGCTTTGCTTCCCAGTGGTGGAAAGAGGTGAAGTCTGGAAGTCATGCAGGAAACACCTGAGGCTCAGAGAGAAAGGAAACAAGGCACCCTGGGAGGAGCTGGGCCTGTGGGAATCTGAGCTTCAGCCAGGAGTGATGGTCCAACCTAGACATGTCTGTTTCAACATGTCCAATTAAAACCTTCAATGTGCAACTCAGCATCTGGCCACTCAAAGCAAAATACTTTCTCATCTAATTTGCAGACTGTCATAATTTGATCCTGATCAACACAGAAGAAAGGTGGACAAACAGCACTGCACTGAAAGAATTTTAAGTACAAGAATCAGGCTGGTTATAAAAAACCCCACATTGTCCAGACTGGTGAATTCCCCTGCCAGTACAACAGCACTGCTGCAACACAGATTTAATTGGGATACCTTGAATTAAAAAAAAAAAAAAAAGTCAAAACCCCATAAAACAGAACCTTTAGGAAGGTATTTTCCATTCACCAGTGATACAACAGGCAGTAGATTAATGTTCCTGTTTCAGAGTATAGTTTTCCTTAGTTTACTTTCATTACATAATTCCTGCATTCTATCTTAACAGATGCAGATATGTGCACAGAAAATATCTATATAATTGTGTGTGACTTTCCCTACAAGTTGAATATAGTAGAAGTAATAAAAAATGGTCCATTCAAGGGCCTTTAGCAAGGTACAATGCCAACCCCAAGATATCAAAAGTCCCAAGGTTACACCCCCTAAAGTTTTGCAATTGACAGTCATGAGATTTTGTAAAATACACTGTGGGGATATTTTTTCTTCTTTTTCTCTTTGTAATGTCAGAGCCTTGAGGGTGCAGCAGGTATATTGTATTTTAAAATTATCACTCTGTAGGCAAGATGTCCATAAAGTTATTTTTAAATATTCAAACTATTTCCTGATTTCACATAATTTCTTATCTCCCCAAACTGTGTGTTTATGAAAAACAACACTCACAAAAGAACTGTATGACCAGTGCTGAACAAAGAGGATATTCCACTATGTCTAATCCTAATTATAGCACTGAAAATGTGGTTTAATGACTTAAATATTATTCTTAAATTCTTAATCTTAGATGGGACTATATGAGAACAGTGTTTTAATTACCTGCCAGTGATGAGGAAGAACAAAGTGAGGATGACCAGGAGAGTGAATCCACCAACAGCAGCAGTGGCAATTACAAGAATCTGTCCCTGCTCCGCTGCCATATCAGAAGCTGAAAGAGAAGCACAGAGAAAAGAGATTTGATGCTCCATCCATCACCCAGGGATTTTGCAGAATGGTTGAAATAATTTCAGTGGTCAAATGTTGCAATTTGTTTGTAATGGTTTCCTCGGTGCTTAGCAAGGACATCAGATACAAATGCGTCTGTGAAGTGAGAAACCATAATCCATGTCCCAACTAGGATGGAGGAGAAAAGATGTTTAGAGGTTTATAAAATGAGTATTTGGCATTATCAGACACTTGTAATTTACTAAAGTTTGAATATGACAGGATTTTGGACACAAAACTGTATTTTCTTCCTTAGCTTTATTTATCTTAATCCTGCATCTAATTCAGAAGTTCTCTCCATTCCCCTGTCCCAGTGAAGTCAGCAGCAGTGCTGGGTATGTGAGAGATACTAAACTGGGTTCGGGAGGAAGCAAAGCAAAAATCCCACACCTCATGTGGAGCTTCACACGCTCTTCAGCATGTCTGGTGTTCAGTTTTGTTGTCACAAATACATACAGTTTACCATAACATGTTTGGTGATTAGCAACTCTGTAGCTGACCAAAAAAAAAAAAAAATTGAATTCTCAGGCCTCTCTTTTTTTCTCTCTGCTTTTTGTAGGATATTTAGGAGTTAAAAAAAGATCACCTGAAATTATCCAGTTGCTGGACACTCCCTCTTTTTGTTAATTTATTGTGTATAATATTAAATCTTTGTAATGACAAAGTACCTACTTACACTCTGGGTGGTCTTTACTGTCCAAATACTACATGAGCAGAAAAAGAATTAGGCTCATTTTTTTCTGTCTCCTGTCTTGCGACTCTGAAGTTTTATTTGTTAAACTCTGCTACACTTGAACATTTACACCATGTGACATTTACCCAATTCTTACTTTCTATTTCCATGCAAAATAAAACATTGTTTTGAAAGGAAAATAAATAATTATATTCAATGACTTCTGAAAACAAGAGGAAATACAGAAAAGAAAATAATTTTTACATCAGGGAAGCAACTTTGATTTGGTGAACTTGCAAATTGTTCAATAGGCAAAATCTTTAGCTTTCTCCAGGCACCAGTGATTAAAGCTTAGGGAAGTCACCTAGGCTGCTGTCTAGAAAGCTCAGCAGGCTATTTTCTCTCACTTTGCAGCTGATGAAGCTCAATACAATGCACACATTGCTATCCAAAGACACATAAAATGGTGTTTCCAAGAAAAGCATTTGGCTTCTGAATAATATTTGTGTGTGTGTTAGAAACTTGCCGTGCAAACTGGCTCTGTAAGAGTAGCAAAGCAAATAAAAACAATAGTAGCTTGTGACAAATTTTCAGCAAAAACAGCTTGTTAAATTTCTGCCATTAGGTTTCTGTCCATATAATTTTATGGAAGCATGCACAGGCAGTAAATTACAATGCATTCAGTACCTGTGGTCAGACAAGTTAAATATACACAGAGCAAATATTGACTGAATAGTTAAATGACATCTAGTGATGTTATGGGAGTGGATTCCAGCTCTGTGTTACCTTCCACAGGCTCAGGTTTAGTTGGAAAAATACATCATAACAAATATCATGCCACACAAGTCACAATGCAAATGCTGAATCCTATTTTCACCCTACTGGGAGCTGTGCTAAATGTGGCAAAGATTGTTAAAGTCAGGCATGGTTTGAAGTTGTACATGGAGAATGGTTCACAGGAGTCTTTCTTGCCCATCTCTGCAGTGGAAGGGAGAGGACAAACTGCACCTCTCCTTTTGTTTTTAATGGGAAAAAAATGTGCAAAAATAGTGAATTTGGCAGGAGGAACGCAAAACACAAGCTCAAAATTAACAGAAAATTAATTTTTCAAAAGACAAATTAACTGTGACTTTTTTCAACAGACATTCACTGTCAAGGGAATAACCCAGGAACTTTCCTGGTGCAAATGTAGGGACTGATTTCACAGCCCAAAGAAGCACCTGCAGCTATGGAGATGAACATGTGTCCTGGATCATTTCTGGATGGAGCTGCGATTTTTTGGTGTTCTAGCTAAAACAGAAACCTATCCACCCATTTAATAACATATATTTTCTATCAGGAACCAAAGTCACATTAATGAAAGGGAGAAATTCCAGACTCAGTTAAATTCTTTCTGCCTGTAAGCAGTATGATTTTCAGCTGAGACTGTACCTACTTAAAAAGTGATCATTCTGTTTCTCTTGTTTGTATTTTACTGTGTTGGCAGAGGTGCCAGATTCAAATACATTAGGATTTCTTTTTTTCATATTAAATCACTACAAGGAGCTTTCAAGCCTGAAACTTCCAGATGACCTTAATTTACTTGTCAGATAAAAATGTCAAATGACAGACAAGTATAATTGGAAAATGTGGATTTGTTAAAAACTGACAGAGAGGCAGGTAAGGCAAAATGATGGAAGTACTTATTTTTGCTTGAAGTGATCCCTCAATAAAATCAATAAAGGCACAGTGCAGTGAACAACACACATATAAACACATGAGTATGTACATACATAGATTTATCACATGCAGCTAAAAGACTCCCCAAAAAACTATTTAGGCAGTGAGAAGATAGTAGCCAGGGACTCTCAATACCTAGAATTTTTACAGCATTTTGCTGTTCTAAATTAAATTCTGTGTGTCTCTCAACCTCTCTGCTCTTTTCTCATTCCTCCAGCTTTCTCTTTAGGTAAAGTTCAAGTTGTAAATACTAAGAGCTTTAATTATTTCTGTTGTGCATGTTCTTGAATAATTTTTGTCACTTCCTGGTTTTTCTTCCTTATTTTTCCTGTGTATATTGGTATGTGACCCCATCTTTCTCCTCAGAACTATTCTTGATTATGCAACACAGAAAAATTCAGTTTAAAAAACAACTATGGCGGGTTGCAAAGTCAAGCAAGTTCCTGCAACCTCATTTCATCTCTTTGTGTGTACATAAGAGAGTGATGCATTTAATTGCAGAAGTACACAGCATTTTCTTCCAGAATCTCATTTGCTGGACAACATGGCCAGCATTCCTATAGCTAAAATCAATATTTTGTTGCCTCTACACTGTCCAGGGCACCTCAGCTTTATCAGAAACCATGAGCAGAGCTACGGGACCTTAGCACTTCTCTAACTGGGCTGACTCTTCAGCCTGGTACTATGTCTCATTCTGTCTGCTCAATAAGTTCATTTTGGCAGAAAACACACCTAAAAAAATGAGTAGCTGAAACAAGGAAAAGGGAGAATTTATGACTTATCCCAGATGTTTCAGTAGTATGCTGTAATGTTTGGGTGGAAAAACTCTTCAAGCACATTTTACCTGCAACTGATGTGATTAGTCAAAGTGATGACTTGATTTTAGAACTGCAGCATGGATCATACATGCACCCAGGAGCTTATTGTCCACATAAACTCCTCACTGCCATTGCTCTTCATGCTTAACTCATGCTATATGCCTGAAATGATATTTAAAGGCTCTAATGGCATCGTTGCAGCTTCCTTGCTTAACACCATGCCCAGAAATCCCTTCTGCATCCAGCCTGGTGTCAGTTCTGCCCCTACAATCCACTCTTTACATCCACACTCAGTCTCAGCTTCTCTCTGGGTTCTTCACCCAAATGTAAGGAGGAGGAGCTGCACTCTCCCTCCTCTCTGGGCTGAAGGGAAATATCCTGAGGCTTCATTTTCTCACTGGGCAGACTGGAAGAAATGGTGCAGGTGTTTTAGTCACAGTGCAAGAGGCTGAAAGACAGAGAGAATCTTTCAGCTCTGCTATTTCTTTTTCTTTGAACAAATTTCTGCAAAACATTTTACAAGTTTGTGTATTTCATACAAAAGAGCTCGAAGCCCTAATGACAGCTCACTTCTGTCTCTCAGCTCCATCCTTTCGTTACTTCAATTTGACATCTATCAGGCAGCAGACCCTCCAGCAGACTGAAAGATAAAAAAGTGACAGAAAGACAGCTAGACTGATAACAGTGAGTAGCTGTAAGACAGATAAGTGTGGACAGTGAGCACTGGAGCTCTAATAGACAGGAACAGGCTGTCAGGGGGATTTACAAGGCATTGTAAACAACAGTGCTTGAGAACAACAGGTAAGAAAAACACAAAGTCTCATTAGGGCAACCTTTACATTTTCACAAATGAAAATGTAGTTCCTGTGCAGTTGCTGTGATGCAGTGAGCTGATGGGCTCCAGTCCAAGAGGAAATGAGAAGGCAAAGGAAAGGTGATCTTAAAAAGGACTTTCAGAATGAAAAAACAGTGCTGTCACTAGTGTAAGAATGTAAAGCTTTTTGGTGTCTATTCACTTGAAAAGCTTTCTTTCAAGTGTTTTCCCCTAATATTCACTTCCTGGGCAGTGGATAAATGGAAAGTCTGTGCAAGCAGTTTGAGATATGAACAAGGATGTTGCTCTTTAGGAAATGCAGAGGAAAAGTGAAGTCTCTGAGTTTTCTGGACTCATACAGTAGTGCAATTAGATAGGCCAAAATAAAATGTGAAGAACAAGTAACTGCAAATATTAAACACAGTAAGGAAAGACTCAAAGATTAAAATGAGACTTTCTTTGGTATCCATTGCTGACTAATACTGAATGAACAGTAGGACAATGCAGAGGTGGGGAGAGATCCAACAATGCAGTTTCTAAATATATGTGTCATTTGACTTGTTTCAACAATTAATTCAACTTACTATTTTCAAAACAAAAAACATTGTAAAAGAAAAAAAAAACAACTCAATTTTGAATTGGTAATTCAGTTTATTTCTAAAAATCCTAGGGATGGCTTCTCTGTCATGGCAGCCTTGCTGCATGATTTGAGGATGAAAAGTTAAAGGTAGATTTTGTGGATATGGGAAGAGGGAGAAGAACGTGAAAATTCAGCAGACTTTTCTGGCCATTAACAAAAATCACCATCTGAGACTATGGTAAAGAAATTAAACTTATTGATTCATCAAGACTGGGGTTTGAGCCAATTATTTTTTCACAGTCTCCAACTTTATAAAACACCTAATCAGGTATTCCATTAGCATTTCTGAAATGTTTAGGTTTTTATTGTTAATAATTTAAAGTATATGAAGTCTGCATTGCTTTTGGATTGAATATCATGTGCTCACATTTATCACTCTGTTCAGCCCAAGCACAAGTCCACACTGCATAAATGCTACTTTATCCCATAGGTCCCTTCCAGAACATTTCACTTTCAGATTATTTTTTCCTAATGATAGGAAGGCTGACAAGGAAAATATCCTTGGTTTTAGAACAAGCCCTGTTTTGGCATGAAAACTGCCTAAAAGCTGTAAATTGTTCAATATTTTACAAATTCCTCTGGGCAGAAGGGTCTCTGAGGTAACGATGTAAAAAACCCCTTCTCAAAGAAAAAAAAAAAAAAAAGCTTTGAATCATTAATTGAAAAACAAAACAAAACAAAACAAAACAAAAAAAACCCAACAAAACCAACCAAACAAAAAAAGGTCTTCCAAAACCAGCTAGTTATAAGACAGGGGAAAAAAAAAATCAGAGAGGGTAACAGAGATTAAAGCACATTTGCCCTAGGACAAATGTTTTTATTGTCAGAACACATTTTATTCTCTGTTAGGAAGGACCAGAGTGTTTTTGTGGTGACTCAGATTGCTGGTAATTCTGACAGATAAAAGCAAGAACTACAAGTGAGGTTTATGCTCCAATTTATAGTCCCAGCAGTAGCACCTGTGTGTGTGCTGCAGTGTATGAAAACCTGCCAGCTCTGCTACGAGTGTTTTGCCTGTAAGGTGCTGAAACAGAGACTGGATAAAATGGCAACAAAAAAACCAGTCACAAGTGGTAGTTGCTGTGCTTTGGAAAGGTTTCACATTTCCCAGCTGCAGCCTCTGAGCTTTAACGGGGAGAAATGCCTGTTAGCATCAATTCATCCATCCCTGCTTCCTTGAAGAGAATTTCTCTGACTATCCTAGGTAACTCCATTTCCTATCACAAAGCAATTAGAAATTTTACTCTTTTGGATGCTCTACTAATTTATCTTTGCAGCAGGGAGATGAGTTCAACAACAGAGCTCCCCAAGCCGTGGCTGCCTCAGTCTGTGGATCAGTAAGTGAGGGTGCTTCCCAAAAAACACATCAGCATTGCTAACTAACTTTTCCCATTGCTGCTGTAGATTTGGTCTTATCTCTCCCTCATGCACCCCTTTAGCAATCACACCAAAATGTTTTAGTGTTCCCAGTAATGATGCATCTTTTTTATCCTTTTTAACTGAAGTGACACAGGTAGTGTTTCACCCAGCACAGCAGAGAAGGCAGGACACTGTCCTGCAAAGGGCAATGTGTTTAGGACATTGATACACACAGCTCACAGCTGATGAACCATTAATTTTCTATAATTAGTCTATTAAAGAAAAACCCTCATTTTAGACTGCTCGCTTTACTGCTGTCTATTAACAAATTCTCAATATTCAAGTAGGGTAAATGGAATAACCTTGGCTGTTTACCTGCAACTGGTCTGGGAATTCTTCTCTTCTATAACATGTACAATTAGCAGAGAGCTGAAGGATGTTGCCAACTGTGGCCGGTTGAGGAGGATTTTTATCAAACGCATGACTTAAAATATTGTTTTGTTATTTTTGTGAGAGTGTTGGTTGATAAGAGTTTCTGTTGACAACACAGACTTTTAGAACACTCCATTCTTCCCAGCCTTCTCATGAAAATGTTAATTTTGAGTTAATTAAAATCCAACTGAAAGTTCACAAAAAGTAATTGCTAAAGTTTAATTTTCACCAAGTAACTTGTTCCTAGTGAGCAGAGATGGAGGGAGCTGCAACAGTCTGCCTTGGCCTAACATTATTTTCTATCCTTCAGAATAATTGAGAAGAATATGTTAAAAAAATCAGCAAATTTTTAGCTCAGTTGTACACTGCCAGAATAGTAAATGATGAAGAGAGATTCCTATAAGCTGGACTAGGACTGATTTGTAAGACCGATGCAGACCAGCAAGAGCCAATTAACATTTATGGGTACTAATAAAATCAAGCAGCCCAAATCTCAACACAACTCTCTCAAATCTCTCTGTGTAAATGTAAGCCAGTATCTTGAAATACTGACATAACCATTGCTATATTCTATTTATTCAGCTGTGTGAAACAATGTGCTAGTTTAGGCACTTAGTTTTAGACTTAGAAGTAAAAGAAATCAGAATTATTGAGAGGTAAACGGTGTTAAGGTCTGTTTATGGCATCATAAACAGATTTATTTTTCTAGTTTATTTCAGTATCAGGTTCAGCTCTGATGTTATACTTAGAAAAGGATGTTAAAATTAAGCTCACCATGCAGCCCAAGGGCCACTTGCATCAGTGTACTGAAAAGAAGAAATGGGGCTAGGATGAAGATTCCCTCAATACCAATGAGGGAATTGTCACTGGAACCACAGTCTTCCTCATTTATATGGACAAGTGACATTTCCACAATGTGAAACCTCATAGAGCTTTAAATACTATTTTCTTATTACATGAGTTAAGCCTCGCATTTATTGCACCAAAAGATACAGACAAGATCTACTGAAATTCTTGAAAGCACCCAAGTGCTCTACTCCTATTCAAACCAATTGGCTTAAGTACCCAGAAAATTTTAAAAAGTCCAATTAGGCACTAAGCACTTGGAAATCTATCGCTGATTGATTTTTGAAATAGAAGTTAAGAAGCAATGAAAATGGAACACAAATCCCTGGGCGCTCTTGGAAGCACTTACATAGTTTTGAGTCTGTACATTAGCTTAAACAACTTGAATTCTAAAACACTAATGAAAAACATGGTATACATAATCGGCTAATTAAAGTAATTTAATTAATGAATGTTTTAATGTTGTATCTACTACACTAATTTTCTCTCAAATACATGTAAATACTTTTTTTAATGTTGCTTTGAACATGAAGGGCAACACACGACTTAAATATAAAATCATTGAGAGCATGAATATCACACATGAAGCCTTTTTGCACATTTTGTAGCAATAGGAAGGCTTCTTGCTTCTTACTGCCAAATTTAGTAGGTTTATTGGAGGATGGAAATGCATATAAAAGTTTTCAGTTTTTTATTTGTGGAGTCTGGGAGCACTGACAACTACAGAGTGAAGCGTCCACCACTGGGAGCTTGCAGGAAGCTGCTGGACTTAGGTAAAGCTTAAGCTTGACTAGGGGCATTTCTAGATGTCAAGAGGCAGGACTTCTATAAGGAAAGAAAGGATCTCAGAATCCCAGAGTATCTTAGCTTCGAAGGGACCCATGAGGAAATTTTATGGAAGAGAACACTCCTTCAGCTGCAGCATTGGGCTAACATTTCTATGTACTATTGTAAATCCAGAAGAGTGAGTCTGAGTCTTGTTTTTTTTATCACATAGCAGTGGTCATTTTGTGATAAGCAAATGGTATGGGTTCAGCCATTCAAACTCCCAATGTCTCACTGGTTTAGAATTAGATGCTCCTTCTATTGTATTTATTTATTTTTCTTTTCCTTCAGTGAAACTTACTTTCATCTCCAGTTTCAAATTCAAACTTCTGGCTATAGCCGCTGTATCCTGCTGCCGTCCTGACTCTGATATGAAATATATACTTGGTGGCTGGCTTGAGACCTGTGATGATAACACTTGGAGCCTTGGACCTTGTAGAGGAATAGCTGAGCTGCTCATGCTCCTGAGGGACAAAAGAGGGAAGAAATGATATCAAGTTGAGTTGAACAAACTTTGCAAAAATGATATAACAGAACTGAAGCTCTGTATTCTTCTCATGAATGTAAAATGTGTTTATAAAAGGAGGTGCAGGTATGGATTTCTGTACTTTGGTTCTGTGCTATAGTCAGAATGTATGATATGGCCTTGACTTTTAGATTTCAGGTTTTTTGTCTTTAACCTTGCACACAGACACGTTTTTGTGACTTGGGTTAGTAACCAAGCCAACCGCAGTCAAACCAACATGGAATTAGTACAAGACTACATTCACAGAAGAATGGCATCTAGAATGGCAGCTCATTATTTTTGCACAATGGACAAGCTAGGAGGTCAGTAAACACTACCAAGCTGTAAATAAAGATGTGGGAGTATTCAAATACTCGCTACTCACTTCTACCCGCAGGTAGTGCCAAAATGCCGGCGCTATCCGTGGGTAGACCTGTGGGTAAAAGAAAATAGGAATTAACCTTTTCCTTAAGGCCTGTCAACTTCGAGCATGGTTCAGCTGCTTCGCTGCTGCTGAGCTCAATGTCTGTTTCCACACAGCTGTAATATAGTCATGAAATTCACTTTGAAAGTCTGTAAGGAGAAACACTCTGTGCAAAAGTCCCCTGTTAATCTCCGAGCAGCTGATCCTGGGCAGCTGCTGACAACTCCTGAGTCTCGCAGAGATCCCTGACAATTATGGTCCCTGGGAATTACCACTGCAGACCAGCTGCTCTAGTATGGAGACCACACACATCAATTTCTGTGCATAAACTGAGTGCTGCTTTGCTAGACAGGTCTTGGATGATGCTTTTACATGAGAGGATGACTTGGAAGAAGAACATTTTTTCCCTGTCATTAGTTACTTGATAGATCAGTAATGTGTAATATTTTATGTGGTGCCTTAAGGCTAGCTTTACTCCCTTGGAGCAGGATTTGTCTCCAAACTGAGCAGGAACGTCCTTGGCATGTGCTTAACAGTCCAACTGTGATCCCCACAGGGCACCATATACATTTATGATACCATGCAGTGATATTAGAGCAGGTATAGATTATTCAAAGGGTCCTTCCAGCCTGTTCAGATGGAAATCTAGTTCACAGACGAGGTATAACCAGGAGAGGAATAGGTTTCAGTTAGGTTCTATTGGACTTTTAACCTCTTCTGAGCAATATGCACGTACTTTTTATATAAACCAAACAGTTTTATATTAAACTTCAGCCATGTGTAACATATCACATTAGCACAGGGCAGCAGGTGGATCACTATTTCCCCAGTAGGAATACAAGGAGATGGCTGAGAAAACCAGATTAAAAAACACACAGAAGCAATCTAATGATTCTGTCAAGGGAAGGAGCAGGAAGAAGGCAACAATGATTAATATAAAAAATAACTGCATTTAACTTGCACTTCAAACAATGGAAATAATCTGAGAAACTACAGTAAGAGAAGTATTGATTTGTTCTGCAGTCTGTTACCAAAATTTGAAGCCATGAGGAGCATGTTTTTAAACTGAAATAGTAGGATAAAATGTACATGTAATCTCATGGACCGAGACTATAATTAATATATCATCTAATTACTTTAAATATAAGACTTCTTCCAATTACTTGAAATGTTGCAACTTCACTTTGAACAGGTTAGTGTATTTTAGACATACTTTTTAAGGCATTTCAGAAAATACCTATTTTCTTCTGACAGAAAGCCTACTTGCTTGAGTGACAGATTTTTTTTTTTGTGGTTAAGCTTACTGCAACTTCAAAAATATCAGGCATGTGAGCAAAAAAAGGTGTAACAGGTTAATACTCAGATTTTTAAGGGAATAGAGAACTTCTACTCATCCAAGGGAGTTTTCATACTACTGTATGGGCGGTTCACAAACATTCATTGTGTCATGAATAGCTAATTTCTATTCTATGTTATTAGTGCAACTTTCAGGGACTTTAATGTGTAAAGGGGATGTATAACTTAACATGTAACTTGGCAAGGGTATGCACACGTAGAGAATCCAAGACTTTTAATTTAGTAATGAAGCTGCTAATCAGGGTACATCCCTGCTCAAAGAGACCAAGTCTTTAAAAACAAGTTATGAACCAGCTCAAAATCAATCTAAGAATTAGAGAAAAAACCCCAAACCAACAAACACCTGATTCTGCAACAAACACTTATCCTTAGACCACACTGAATCATTGGTAAGATGTTTGTGATTTTACCTGTTGAATACAACATCAATACAAGACACTGTTTATCCACTTCAGTCCAGGTAAAGACATTTCCAGTGAAGGAAAGATCTTGGAAGTCTTCATTGCAGATTATGTAAACAGCAAATGCTTGTTTTATACAGGTATTAGCATGATTCAAAGTTGTAGTGAGTTTTGTGTGCTGTCTTGGCACATAGATGGGCAGTAACTTTACACTCTGGAATGCTCTGGAAATTTTTATTTAGATTCTGTAAGCTAAGGAAGAGACGAGCACTGAAGGGATTTCACTGTTCAGTGTAATAGTTATAAGCTGTTTCTTTTCCCCAGACTACCTTACTGCTTGAAATCAAGTCCTAGCATTTAACAATGCACTGCTTGTTCTGGCCTGCTGGAGAGATTGCAGAACAAACTGATGGAACTGTAAAAAGAAATAGGGTCCTTCAGAGGAGGATGGAAATGGAAATTTTGTCAAAAAATCAGTGGAGATTCCCCAAGATCCAAAGACAAGATTTACTCTCTGAAGCCTGCAGAACAAAGCCAGTGGCAGCAAAAAACTGGGAATGACTTTTGAGAAAGAAACAATCTGAGCTATGTCTGGTATATGTTATGACAGGCTAACTACAGCTTGTGTAAAACATACATTTGGGATACACTGGCCCCGTAACCAGGGGTGTGGACAGGCAGTTAGCAAGTATAATTCACTAATTATACTTGGTCAAAGACAATGAGCGTGACAAGGGCTGTGATGGCAACATTTAATCAACAAAATGGGTCCCTCTGGGGCTAACAGCAACCTCCTGAGGGGCAGCCATCTCTGCCTGTGCCTTCTGGAAGGTATTTCGGCCACCTCCAGGGGTTGTCTGGCTTGTTGCTTCCTCACCACCTGCCTGGGGCTGCCTGCAGGAAGCCCTGAAGGGTCCCTTCTTCCTGCCCTGCCCTCCCCTCTCCTTTCTTTCTGCAGCCTCTTATGCCATCCATCCCACAGACTGAAAAATGATGTCTGGGAGCACACAACCTTAAAAGTAATAGTGCTGTCACATGGGGAAGGGGGCAAGATTTGTTACTGCACGTGAAACAGAGGAAAGGGAACCTGTCACCTCGGTTAGAGAACAAGCTTTGGAAGCTTGAGGAAAAAGTTGCTCAAACTCAAGACAAAATGATTCATAGGTGGAAACTTCACAGGGCTGAAATGTTTTGCACAAAGAATTCAGCCTTTTTGGACTGGATTCATACATAAGAGAATTCTCCAGAGAGTATGTGCTTTGCCATTATTTCATTCTCTTGACAATTGATCTGCAGCCTACCTGGAAAGCCAGAGCATTCCACAGAGATGCAATTTGAGGTTGATGGGGGTGGCTCTCAAGGCTGGCCACTCCTTGTGCCATAATCTTTTCCAGGAAGGCTGAAGACGGACTCAGAACAAAAAAATACAATTCTAGTCTGCAGACAAGTATGGGGTGCTTTGTCTTATTTTTGCTTCAGATCATATGCACACACTTTTGCAGGGATTCTGGGTTCAAAAAGTGAATTTTAAACTGAAGGACTTAGATGTACTTCCTGGAGGTTAGTGCATGATTTTCCTAGATCCTGCTTTCATGTTGTGGCAAAATACACACATATATACATCGACCCACTTACCAGGCACCCTATTTTCAATCAAAAGGAAGCATGATTTTGGGTGCTGGAAGGATCTATCTCTTGTGACAGATCTCTGACCTAGGCAGTGACAGGGCCAGGATCAATGGGAAATGCCAAGGACTACCTTTATTCTGTACTTCTTGATAACTACAGAGGGCTACTACAAAATCTGCAAAACAAAACAGAAGATTCGGTGATATGGCTGTACCTCCCATGGCACATAAGAAGTAAGATAATATATAGCTGGCCACTATGTATTGGTCAGTGTTCACAAAAAGGACAAAAGAAATGCTCTGATCCTCTAAATCACTATCAGAGTGGCATTTGTGATCTCAGGAGGGCACCGTTCTGAGAACACAGGGGCTGAGGGGTTAAACATGAGTTAAAGGAGTCTATCTAATATAATATACCCATATAACTATGAGGTACAATCTGATATGAGGAAATTCATAAGTCCTCTTCCATAGCCTACTGCAAATTTATCTTAGTGAAAATCTGTAATTAAAACATAAATATAATCCAAATGCAAGCGATGCCAATGTTATTACACAATGTAATACCAAGTCTGTGACTATTCAAGTTAAACAGAGTTATATTATGAACTTTGAAAATGCTATCTCTGTTTCGAAGGAAACTGTATTTTTCTTATTGTCTGTGTGATTCTTCTTGTAAACGGACTCAGTTCTGATTATGAGGGACAGTGCTCACAAATCCATGACAGTTTGCTCTGTGCATGAACAGGAAAACCTTTCAGAATCAAATTCTTTCCTGCAGCCACTTCTGCCTGACTATCTGAACCTGTATCTATCCTGATTTTATACTTGGCTTTATAGATAAGGCATTTTTTCATATCTAAAGAAACAGACTGGCTGAGTGGAAGGCACAATGGTGCTAATGGTCTAAGACTAGACAACCTAATTTAATGGAGCAGCAGCATCAGAGGATAAATATTAATGAAATTTCTGCTTTTGCAGTGCAGCTGAGTAGCATTCAATATCCAGATGTTCTATTATTGTGATGATTACTACCATTTTTCTCATATACTTAAAAGAAAGGGGATTCCCCCAATAACATTAACAATTAGAAATAAATAAATAAACTTTCACAGCCACATCTGTGTGAACAAGTTGCTCTCTAATTTTATCCCCAGCTCAATACAGAGGAAAACAGCACAGAAATTAAAACTTTGTGGACACATATAAGAAAAATATTGATAAAGACTAACCAAAATGTGATCACCTTTAATCAGTTTAGACTCCTATGGCACTCAAAGAGTTTACATTCTGATATTAGAGGTGAGAAGAAGATTTTATAACTAAAAATGTTTAGTGAAAAAAAAAATCAATATAAATAAAAGCTGAAATGCAGAATTTTGCTTATAGTGCTGAAATAACCTTTAAAATATTAACTTTACCAGTAAAGCACTGATAAAATCCTGGCACTTTCAGGCATACAAGATTTGTCACCATTAATATTTGAGTGGCAAAAAGAGACATGGCTCTAATAAAGCATAGTATCAGTCCTTAGTTTAGCAATTTAAAAAGATAACCAAGTATAATTTTCCATAATTTAGAATATATAGTGGGAGCTATACTCTTAGTCTAGCTTATTTTATGAATGACAATGGAGGTATTCAGCTCATTCAGTCTCACGAGTAGCAAAAGTCTTCTTAAACTGACCCTGGGGAAAGAGATTTCCAAACGTCCTTCCAGCTAAAACAGACTTATTGTGTACCCACAGCTGTCAAGCCTGTGGGTGTGCAGAAAGAATCCAGAGAGAGTAACTGAATTTACTATCAGCTGCTTGCAAACATTTTCTAGTTTATATCTATTGTCCTGCAACATGAAAATTCTGTATTAAGCCACATAATCCTGCCTGGCCTTTTCTGAGCGCTGTTATTTAACTGAAAGAAGTACTAATAGAGATTAAATCTATATACCACAGAGACCACATCTTAATCCTGTACACTGAAGCACAATGTCAAAGCTGAATAAGTACCACATTAAAGTAAAGAAGATTTGGAGTTTCATGATTCAGACACTATAAATGTTTAAATAAAAGCACCAATAATAAAAAAGAATTTTTTATGAGACCATTTGGTCACATTTTTCCTCCTTAGATACATCAGTTTGAGGAACACACACAATGTGACCTACAGAGGAAGCATCATTATTTTAAAGGAATGACCACGATTCTGGATGACAGCAATTTTTACTGATCATAGCTCTAGTCCACTGTGCAATGAAACCTCCAAATTCTTCCTTACTTTTCCCATGGGATCAGCTATGCTGGCACTCCAGTCACCTGAACTTTAATGCTGTGAAACACATTAGGATAACACAGCAGTTAATTATTAGGTATAGTCATTAATTGATTAATCAGTTCAAATAGATTCTATTAAAGGCAAATAACATCAAACTGTCGAGTTTGTGCTTACTCTCTGTGATCAATAAAAACAGAGTCCCCACAGCTCTAATTTATGGAAATTGCCTCTGATTTATACAGCCCATATTCCTCTCACAAATAATTTTCCCCCCAATAATTCTCAGAAAGTGTTTTCTTTCTTTACAATAAAATATTTTCATAATACAATTTCCGAATATCTGTTGCCTCTAGTCGTAGCTCCTTTCTCACCTTACACAGATTGTTTTAGATAAGGAGTAATTACACTGAAATCAATAAAAGTAACTACACCTGTGAAACTCAGTGTCTGTCTTTGGAAGCTTCTTTATATTCACTAATTTGGTGCATGATTTTCTCCTAGAAAACTATTCTGACCTACAGTACATCAATTAACAGGAATGCTGGCTGTAATACTTGGAAGATTTTAGAGAAAAGATTCATAGGTTCAAAAACATGCTTCTAGCATTAAGTACTATCTAATTGCAATCTGATCAACAGGATTAATTAAATTTCCATTATATAGTAGAATGGTAAGAAAAATTACAATAACAAAACTAAAAGTAAAAGATACCATTCAGATTCTTAAAAAAATGCTCTTCCTAAAACCCTTGTGTCTCGTTTTCAGCTGAACAAGAAAGTTAGAGTAAATTTAGAAGTGATTGCAAAGATCTGAGGACCAATCTGAACTAAGTAGAAAACTGTGGCAGCAAAAAAGCAGGGCCACACAGAAAGTTATCAATGGCTCTAGTGTTTGCTTCAGAAGAGAAATCTGCAGCACTTAAAGGCACCAGTTCCTTCCCTATCCCTTCCCTCCTCGGCCTCCCTCATGATTAATCTGAGATGTAACACCTTGGGGAGCTGCAACACTCAAGTGTCCTTTACCTGTTTGGCCATTCCATATTTTATATTTTGACTGCCTGTCAGTCAGCGCATCACTTTCTCCATATATAAAGTGAAGCTGTCAACATGAAAAGGGGAAGAAGAGATAACCAATCATAAAAAAAGCATAGAAAGGTCAAACCCCAGACAAACTTCATTTTAATTGGATTATATACTTGGAAAGGCAGACATGAGTTGATGTGAGGTGAACCATGAAAAGCAGAAAATTAAATGAGGAGAGAGATGAGGACAGGGAGACTCTAAAACAGTGTTAAAATTCTTGGCAGCACAGGGAGGTGAGGGGTGGGCAGAGCAAAAGCTGTGCGGTTCACACGCTGGGCCAAGTGGGACTGCCAGGTGTGAAAGCGGCAGACAGGACACAACTTATTATCCTGACAAGGAGATTAAACTGAAATAAAAACAGGCTGTGCCTTAAGTTAGGGATGGAACAGGGTGCACTCCAGCATATAATAAAAGCAGCTGGAGAACATGGCCTGAGTTGTCAGAGGAGCACAGATATTAAATCCCATCTTTCTGGCAGTAATGAGTTACTCTGATAACAGTTGTTTGCTAATTAAAAATACTTTCCAGTAAAAGCCTCTGCACCAGGATCTCCAGAAGTCTCTCTAACCTCAGCATATAGAAGTGCCAGCCTCTCTAGTTGCCTTGAAGATTTTTCTTATTTTTCACTCATTTTGATTTTCTTTTCCCCTGCACTGTCTTTTCCAGTTCGAAAGCGGCAGGAAGCTACTGCAAGCATGAACTAGATTACTAAAGGTAAAATTCAGCTCAAGTAGTATTCAAAATTCAGCTTTGGACAGTAATGCACAGCTTCTCCTGGGACACATAAGGCTAAGGTTTACTTCATAATGATACAATAAACCTGCTGACAAATACAGTGCAACAGGAAACAGAAGCAGTCCTGAAAATTTGAAGATTGGAAGGCTTCTGTGACTTTCTTTGCTGTGAAACAAGTCCAGAGAACTATGGATATACATTATCATTTTATATACGTTATCAGCCAGTGAGCTGATTCCCAAGTCATTCCTTTGGTGTATGAGATTCATAGTTCACAATTCTGAAAGAGGTCCTGATGCCACTGCAGACACTCAACATCGGCAGTGCAGGTTCCTTCTCCCCACGCTCACCTTCAACACCCCCCCAGAGTCCAGCAATCTGCAGATTAGTGGCTTTCTGAATTAACTAAATTTGCTTCATTATGTTTTACAGCTCATGGACTTTTCTTCCACGAATTTCTTTAATTATTCCTTGAACCTATTTTGCTTGTGGCTTCCAAAACATCCCTAGGCAACAAGTTTAATTACAAATTGTGTTTAAAAAATACTATGGGGATTTTTTTTTTTTAAATCTGCTTCCTGATTATTTTATTGAATATACTTTAGTTTCTTGTCTATAAGAAACAGTGAACAACCATGAATATCAGTGATTTGTTCAGTCGATTTCAAAATATCTGGGTATATCATAGAAACAGTACTTCTAGATACAGATGGGAAGTAGGTCACTGGATAATGAAATATTTAAATTGAAAATGCAAGACCTTGGAAGAAAGAAAACAAAAAGGGACAACTCATGTGATATGAAAAAACTGCAATGTAACAAGTCATAGCCCAAACACCTGAAGGTCTCTAAGTTGCTGAGACGTGGGGCAGTCAATCTCCTCACACCTGGCATTAACAGCATGGGTAACATCACAGCTGTACACACAGAACTGCTGTGTCCCTTCATGGCAGAACTCAAAACTGTGGTGATCCTATTTCCTACTGAAGCGTGAAGGCAATGCAAATGTAAAGAAGCATCTTGCAAGTGAAGTGGAATTTCAGTACAAGAGCAATCATCCAATTCTTCAGAAGACTTTCACAGTGATGGTGACAGTACAGAGCAGCCAGTGCTCTATTCTGATGAAAAAAAAAACCAAAACCCCCAAAAAACAAACAAAACCCAAAAAAACCAGAAAAAAACACCTCCAAAAACCCCAGGAAATCACAACATATGTTCAAAGCTGTGAAAATCAAATTATTCTACCCATCCAAAAATGTAGTACAGCACTGAGTCAGCTACACAGAACTTAGCTCTAATCGGGCTAATGACATTTGCTTAATTTACCTAATTTCATAATCCCTGCAATATTCACAGGCAGATAGGGCCAGGATTTGGATTAGGGCTCCCTTTCAGTGCTGGATATTTTGTCAGGTTTGTAACACCTTGCCAGGAAATTTTAACTGCTGTGTGATGTTTGCAGCTCTACAAACACCCTCATAAAAAGCACATCCTGTACTAAAGCCACATTCTGTACTAAAAACCTCTTGTGGAAACATGCCTTTCTAACTCCTTTCTAAAATGTGTTTCAGCCTTTTGGGATGTCAGGATAGGTAGAGTGACTGGGCTTATTTTAAGATCGGTTTAAGCTTAGTTTGAATCTTCTACATAAATACCTTTTAATATAAGAACAGCAAACTAATGTAGAATTTTCTCTTTTCATTTGCTACTGGATGTTTCCTGCCTGGCAAATCCAGAGAAGATTCTTTTTGATATACAACAGCTTGAAAACAAATTCAGTGGTATTAATAAAGCTATCACTTTTATTTAAGTAAGCAAAAGATCTACTTTTATAGACTGAATTGATGCAGATTGCTATTCAAATTGCTACTCTGCAAAAAAATGACAGAAGTCATTAGGATTCATTTCAGACCACATGAATGTTATATGGTAACAAGTCTTTCATATGCTAACTGTGAATACACTTCTTTGGAACAAATTCTTTCCTTTTCAAAGAAAATCAGGATTTATAAGTATAGAATAATGTTGACAATATTGAGACAGATTTCAACCATCCAACAAAAATCAATTTTGGAAGAAGAATTTTGGCCCTAAACCACGAAGTCTGACACTAACTAGTGTTTGACTTTAATCACTGCAATACAAATAATAAATCAGAGGCAAGAGGGAACCTGCTGATGTCTATATAGAGACTGTGTATTGCTTTTCATTATGCAAGCCTCTTCAGATATAAACATATAACAGCTATTGAAAAGTCACTGAAATATCAAATTTTTTAGTGTATTTGTGAGCACATGCATACACCTTTTTGTGTCTCAGTGCAGGCAAACAGCAAACATCTGTTTTGTAATGTTATCTCAGAAGGGCTGAATTCACTTCTGGTGTCATGACTGTACTACAGAACCTGGCAATACATCAACAATAAATATAGCATATTCCTTAAGTTTATGTTTTCTTCAAACACCTCGGTGAGTTAATGGGGTGAAAAGCAAAAACAGCAATCTTTTTTTCCCATTAGTTGAACATGAATTTCAAGGGCAAAGTAAACAATCTAGCAAGTAAATCAAAATGCTGATTTTGCACTTCCAAAACTGACAAAGCAAGTTTTTGCTCCATTTTTTTGGGAAGTGCCCATTTCTGATGTAGCTAACTTCAGCAGAAATACTATTTTTGGAGGTGGTAAAAACAACAACAACAAAAAGTCTGAAAAAATGTTAAGAAATTTATAGATAGATGTCAATACCTTTTTAAAAAGAGCTGTTCAGTCACTAAAGAATTGCCATTTTGTTAATATAATATAAATACTTGCAGTATATGCATGAAAACCAGGTAGTTTGTGCAAGGTCATTGCAAATACAAGATGCATCAACCTGGTGAAGTTCCTACAGCAACATAAATGTGTTTATGAGCAGCAGGTGAATTCCTGCAAAAGACTCTGAAGCTATTAACAGCTCGGTAAGGAGTACATAATAATGGGTTGTTAACTCAGTCATCCCAACAAGCACATCAAGAAAGGGCACTTTGAAACTATTAATGCAAATACATTAAAAACCTCAAAAGAAAAAGAGAATTGTAACGTTTTGCTTCTTTCAATCAATAAAATAAACATTTATGGGTTTATTCGGGTACAAACCAATCAAAACTACATGGGAGTTACTGAATAAGGTACAATTTCTGTGAAGTCAAGTTGGCTAATTAAATTATTAATTCCAATGAAAAGCTCCTCTAATGCTCATTTTGATTGTAACAACCACATCCCCACACCAAACCCACAGCTTTTGTTTAATAGGTGGTAAAGTGATTATATTAATATTAAACATGAAAGTAGTGGTTTAGTGCATTAAAATGGAGTGGCTCTCCCTAACCAAGCTTCCTCTTTCCCTTGGGTTTTTCTTCCTTCTCCCAGAATAACTGCTTTGAGGACACTGCTACTTAATAAAAAAGAGGTTGCTAATATTATGCAGTCAGTGGCTTCATCTTCATTTAATGTGAAAAAAACCATTCAAAGAGGAAAACTAATATCCTGTCCTTTTCTGTGGTTAAAGTATAATTGCAATGCAGTCTTAAAAAAAGAGAGAGAAAAGAAAAGGAACTTTCTCTGGTTTTACTCTCCAAAATGATGCATACCTTTGTACCTCCTCAAGCACCTCTTGAATGCATTGAATATTGCAGGAAGAAACTGTAAGTGAAATGATATCTGAACAAGCCTTCATTTAGAGAAAGATATAAACCTATATCTCAAGGTACGTTTCTTCTTGATTTAATCTCTGAATACACCTTTATGGCAGCAAATCAACAATTTATGAGCAGTAAGTCATTTGTGTATTATAAAAAACCACTGTGCTACCTTCAGTTTTTGATATAGTTTGGGCTCACAAATGATTTTGGGGAACTTTAAAGCTAGTTTGTATTTCATGAGGGTCTAAAGGAAACGTTCTGACTGGTTTTAGGGAAATGGAGACCTAGAAATTGTATTTAATTTATAAATAAGGAAATTACTTTCATTTAGATGACCATCTTTTGGAAGGTATGCTTGTTATACTTAGGTCATTGTTCACAAAACTCATCTTTTTTTTTTGTAAAAATCTGTCAAACTTTCAAACCCAAAGTTTGACTCCTGAATTTGTCTTCAGATATCTGAGGGAACTCAAACTCTATTATCATATTCAACCAAAACTTACTGCACCTAAAGTCAAAGGTGAACACACTGCAGAAAGTTAATAATAACAGAAACAACAAAAATAAAATGCTTTGGGAGTACATTCTCTATTTTGTTAACCCAGGATTAAACATGTTAAATTCCATACCACCTCCTTTTGTGCAACTGATATATTATCCCTGAAGAGAAAACATTTCTTTTTTACAATGTATTCATCAAAATGATCTAAATATTGTCCATAGCTGAAACTTTCTGCTCTATGAAATAGCTGCTTCTGATTTTTGGTCCTTTCTAAACACATACTTAAAATTAATGCTGATTCCTGAAGTTAACACTGTTGTTATTATTCTTGCTGTGTCAGTAAACAATTTTGAAAACTACTTTTCCTGATGTTCAAATGCTGTAATGGCTAGAAAAAAAAAACTTAATAATTACTTTTATTAGCAACCAATCTGACATCAGTGGATTTAGCTTTCTTAGCTTAATTTGAGGTATGGAACTGGCTGTGTTTGTTGTCTTGTAATAGTTTGCATACCTTCTATGCCTATTCCTATGTCCTTGAAAGCATTTGAAAACCACTTATTCAAAACCATTAACACACTTTTTCTGCATTTGTACAGCTCTTCTAGCAGTTACTGGAATGAGCACTGTACATGTAATTTTCCTTGGAGAAAATGGTATTGGCTGCAGGCAAGAACACAAGATCAGCAGAGACTTAACTATGGGGTTTTTTTTAATATCAAATCCACGAGGCTTGCTTAAACAGCATTATACTTCTCACCGAGAATTTATGGTTCAGCAGGAACAACAGTAATACCTCTATAGGCTACTTTATTATTAAATACAAAAGTTCAGAAGCTATTTCAAAATAATTGACAACAATGATTAGTAGACAAGCCAAACCAGGCATCTAACAGAGGCCTAGCTCAGAACTTCAGTGATAAACCCTTTGCTGCATGTAATTGATATTTAGACGCCAGATTTCTTTTTCTCCTAATAGTAATTACATCGGTGTCATTAATAATGGCTGCTGCAAGGTCCTTAGGTTCTTTCCTGCAGGCAAAAATTATATCTGGTCAGAGAGTCTGGTAATTATTCACTCTCATTTTCAACAGTTCTGAGACCTATTTTTTTCTCTTTTTAAGAATCTGAGGCTTTTACATTTTTTCCCTTGGGAAACTGGGTTAATAACAGCGGAACAGAAAAACTGAGAAGCTTGTTTAACACCACTTACTATGCTAAAATAAGCTAGGAGATTTCATTTTAATGATTATATCCCAAAGCACATTTGTAGTGATTATTTTTTAAAAACATTCAGCAGACATGGTTCATTTCCCAGGAGCTACGAAGGGCCCAGAATGCCTGAGGCACTCCTTGGAGCCCTGGTGCCTCCCTATGCTCCTGCAGCTATGAACAAGTATTAAGGGCTGCCTAAAACTACTGTCCCAAAGCTCTTGTACATCCCAAATACTCAGCACTCTTTTTTTGATGGGAATGTGTTGAAAATATAATGAAGATGCATTATTGCACAAGTCCTATGCTTCTTGATTCCAGTCATATCAGAAACATTTTACTTGCATGCAGCAGATTGCTACTTATGCCTCAAATGATATGAATAATTTGAAAAATATTACAGTAGAAAACTGTCCATTAAAAAAAGATATTAGCATGAGGCTAAAAATTGCCCAGCTGATCATTTAAAGCAAACAGCTTTTTATACTGAATATACTTAATGACTCGCCAGGTACTTGAAGTGCTGAGATGCTTCTCCCTACTGTTGTCAGTCTGTTCCTGTTCCCCAATCCTGTCACTGATGTTGACTTTAAAATTTAGCAAGGTTGTCAAGAATGCTACAGTAGGGATAGCAACAATAAAGGAACATGGCCTGAAAAAGAACATTGCGCTTGCCAAGAATCCAGCCACACCAGCACCAAACAAACCACCTCTGCCCATGGATAGTGTCACGCAGCCCCCAGGCTTCCTTCAGCCTCATGCCACTGGGAGCTGCTGCAAATATTATTCTTCATGATATAAAAATCTAACATCAAAGCAGAATCTGAACCAAAAAAGTAATAGCCGGTGCTTAAACGAAGTAGGGGAGTTGTAACAGTTGTGTCTGAAAAAAATGTGTTCCTCCTAACTTAGTTAAGCATTGAACAAAACTGTGATTGAAGAGGTGGAGAGACTGAAGAGGTTTGGCTGTTTAAGTAGTAGGGAGGTTGAGGGTCAATGAACTTCACACGTGCCATGCAGACCTCACAGAAAGGCAGAGGGTTTTAGAACAGAAATTACTAATTTTACTTCATGTTTCCAAAATTCCACCCAGAAATTCTGAGAACTGAATCTGATCTACATGAGGTGGCTTCTTATGAGAAATGTCCTTATTTTATCTAATGAGAACACGTGTGGCTCCTGTTCACTGAGGCTGATTCCAGCCCATGTTCAAGCAGGGTCAGGTTAATTAATCTCAGAAGATCATAATGCAGTATCTCCTTAGCTGGAGAAGACACAGAGGAACATCTGGTGTTCTCTAAACCGGGATGAGTCACATGGTGTTTATAATTTTCCAGATTAATTCTTGTAGAAATAATTCTGTCATTCAAAACATTATGCACTGAGAGTTTTAAAACTTCTCATTATTCCTATCATGTAATTTACCTCAAGGTCTGTCACTCAGATTCAGGGTGGCTCATTTTAATTCATATTCATGATTACTCAAAGAAATAGCAGTCTTTGTTTTAATATTAGATTTTAAGACTGAGCATAATTTCTTGTATAAGTTAAGTGAAGACAGCTGTAGACTGACAGAAAAATTAACAAGGTCATGCTGCTTTCTAATTCTTTAAATCTGGTACTTGCCTCTATCTCTCTGCCTCATCAGCTCTTCATCTCTTTTTCAAATCTCATTGCAAAACTAATTTCCCCCTTGCCTCTGCTGCTCAGTTATTTTCTCACTTCTATTTATTAATTCAACTCTAAATAATACTGGGATGAAGGAAAAGTAATATCTGACATCCTACTTATCCTGTCCACTCACTGTCCTATGGAGGCAGGTTAAATTTTTTATGTGAAAACTGCCTGTGAGCCGCAAATTGAGTCTCCCAACAAAATGAAGTATTCTGGCGATGGGATTTGGCTTTAAATTTCATCAAAAGACAAGAAAGCAAAGAAATATCAGCCCTCTCCTCCAAATCCTGATTCAAAAGATATTCTCTAGTTTCTCTACTTAAGAGATTTCCTTGCAGTGCCTTGGGTTACTGCTTGGGTACATTCCATTAAAATCTCTTCTCTACAGACAGGCGTACTTAGCTAATTATATGTTATCTTGTGTGTAACAGGAAATGTAATCCAGCTGGTGTGCTTGGGCCATGTGGGACAACAAACTTAATACAGTTGCTGATACGTGCACAGCTTGCTATGCCTAATACAGGTCTCAGGGAGCATTAATTTTTGGTGATTAACTTTATGGGTTTGGATGGAAAGGGGAGGAATAAGCATTTTCCAGCTCAGCTGCACAACCTGGAGTGCAGCTGGTGAGGTTTACATCCACTGTGTGCTGCGTTCCCTTTCCCATNCCAGCTCAGCTGCACAACCTGGAGGTTTATATCCACTGTGTGCTGTGTTCCCTTTCCCACGAGGGAATTCCTACAGAAGGACTCAGTGGCATTACAAGGCTCTAACAAGGCCCCACTCCTTATCTGCCTCAAACGTGCAAACCTTTTGATGAGAGGGAAAGAGATTATGATGCCCTGGAATCTTGCAAATAGTACAAGCTTTGATCAGTGTCAGAGTAACAGTTTAAAGTATAAAAGAAAAATTAATTGCAATTAGCAATGACACTGAGATTATGTTGATGTCTCAAGTTTGATTTTTAAAGGGAAAGAGAGTACTGCCCATGAGAGTGTTTTTTCTTTTAGAAATAGTGTTTGTGGATGATATCAAGGGATCATAAAATATAACGGACAGAGTGCAGAATAGGGCAGACATCCTGTATCAACAGAGATAATTTGCAGTGTTTAGTATCTGAAGACTCCAAAGAAGGTCTATGAAGAAATGCTTTTATGAGCACATCTTAGGTCGCAAAGGGCAAACCTTGAACTGATCCTGTGTGTGTTCCTGTAAAGACTCACTTATTGTCCAAGGCATAGTTTTCAGAATGATTCATAATCTGCCTGAAATCAGGTATTTCAACTACCAGGCCTCAACATAGACTATTATTTCAGGATCATGATGTTCTCTCTCTGGTTATATCAAACAACTATTAAAGCAATGGAAGACCCTTTCTCTTTGCTGTGACAGAGCTCAGAGCACCTTGGACTGAATGTTGAGGAATTTTTGTTCTCCCAGGCCAAATCAGCTCTCTAATTATGTCCTAGGTCAGCTTATGTTCACTGCATTTTTGGTTGAAAGGCTGAAGAACGAAGGGACCTCTTGTCAGACAATCACACAAAAATGTACCAGTGCACTCCTAAATAAAAAACTACAAATCTGTACCATTAGCTCACAATGAAATTTTGTTGTTTCCATGAGATTTTAACTTTTAGAGACAATATTTCGTGACGTTCTGAGTGTTTTACAGCAATTCCCTGGAGAAATGAAGATCATATGGGGAAAAGTACTTTAAAGCAGAAAAACTACTGAGCTGTTTTATTGTACTTTGAAATTAATGTATGTTTCCATACTTGTCACTTATTGAGAACCCTGTATAACTCTCCTTCTCCACTTTATATCTTTATAATTTGGTAGTCTTTCTCAGAAGAATATTTTTCACAGGGAGGGCTTGATGTTTTGATAGTTCTCTCTGTATAATTTGTATTCTGCAAGAGTATAAATGTAAGTTTCTTGCATAATTAGCACAGTCTAGCCTCCTTCCCTTCTTCTGCTTGTTCTGGAAATGCATGGAAAGATGCACCTCTTTGTTCCATGTTCATCAGTAATTTGTCTTCCTTATGAAATTGTTGGAAACTGCCCCATTTTGTGGAGTGTTTTACAGTTTATTGGGCAGCTATTTGATTTCTGAAGTTCAAATATCTTTCAGGAAACTTTGGGAGCCCATGACAAGATGTAACTTCCATTTGTGAGCCACAGAATTCCAACTGGTGATAATTAAAAGCAGGCATGCTCCCCGCATGTGCTCCCCAATGATGTACTGGCAATTTTTCAAATGTCAACAAGGAACCTTAAAAGAAATAGCATTAAATACTTATAAAACTTTAGAATATTGCATAATTCTTCAGAGCTTCACAAAGTTAAGAAACTCATATAATCAGCTGAATTTGAGGGATTGAGTGGTTGTATTTGATGGAGACATTCAATTTCTTATATTGTTTAACAGAACAAAACCTCCTTTCTTTATTAAATGCAAATGACAGGCAGAAAGGGATAAAGACAGAATTGCAAAAGTTGTTCAATTTTTCTACCTAGTGTGTTTATTAGTATCTAAGACCAGTGTTTTCTGCATTTTCCTTGACTCCCTAAGACATTAATAAAATTTCTGACCTTTTCATATTTAACATGTTCTTCAACTTTAGCTGCATTTTTCGCTCTCTGTTAGAGGGATGTCTTTGTGATAAATTCATACTAAATCCAGCAGACAATTATTTCACTCTTATCATATTTCCTGTGGGCATGCAATAACATCCCTATTTTGACACTTCTGCTGAGAACAGGGATGCTGATATTCCCCTCTTTCAGAGTTCCTGGGAAGGCTGAGAGATTACAGTGTCACTTGCTACATCTAGCCCTGACACAACACAGACAATGCTATTTAATATACAGATCTCAACAGTGAAGAAGAAAAAAATGAATCACAACTGTCAATAATCAAATTAATTGTGCATATTAATATTTTCTGGTTATGAGGGAGGAACCATCCCCTTTTTTTTCCTCAATATAAAATTTCATTTTCATTTGGTAACTACACTTACCCAGTGTTATAATGTACACTTCTTGATTTAAATATTATTAAAGCAAGATTTAAAAATTGTAAAATAATATTTTCTAATTTAACGCTGTAAATAAGCAGACTGACTTGCAGTACTGGATTATTCATCTCTCTGATCTAGAACCTGGTCTTCAAGAGAGGTCTTGCAAATTACACCTGTGTCACAGCACTGGAAGATGCCAGCAGTGCATTTATCTCCCCAGACCTCAGAGGAAAGAGTTTATAGATAGAAGCTACTCCTTAGATATTTTAAAAGGTGAAAACAGAAAATGGTTCACTGATTTTTTTATTTTTTAACAGATAAGAGTGGATTAAACTGTATCTAGGAAAAAGCCTGTGTATGTAATCTTGCTGCACAATGGTCAAGGCTAAGTAATAAGTAGACCTCTAAGGAAAATTATTTGCCTTGTCACTCAGCAGTGACCGGTACTGGCATATAATCCATTGATAAAGGATTTTTATATATATGTATATAAGATTTATAATTTAACATCCATATGAACGGCCAGAGATCTTTGGAACTACTCCTATTCAACAGAATAAAATCTCACAATTTGTTGTGTTTAGTTCACCTCTTTAATGTCAACAAAGAAAACAAAGGAAGTTCAAGTCATAATGTGACTAATTATGACAATGGATCAGAACCTGAAGAACTTCCATTAGTGTAGGAAAATGGGGTTCCTTGCTTTGGCTTACTTCCTCCTCTAGCTGTCCTATTTAAATTGTTTGGATTTTTTTCCCAGTTCACCCTTTCTTCTGCATCACTAAAGCAGCATAATCTCAATAGAGAAGTGCAGTCAAGGAATAAAATTCTCAGATATTTACAGAGCCTAACATCCCTAAAACTTTATTTCATTACTTAGTTTGTATTTCTGTTCTTTGTGGTCTTCATAAACACACATCAGTTTCACTGACTTCAGATGGGGACAGAGAAACAGCAAGAACTGACTTAGCAGGGAACTGTTTAAGGCATGGACACTAAAAATTTCCTGTCCCTGTCTTCAGGATTGAAGGCATTGGTCAGCACAAAATCTTTTTACTGGTATAAGGCCCTGTAGCAACTGGAAATGACCAAATATGTTTTGTGGTTACGGTGAAGGAGGCTGCAAATTATGCTCTCCCGAGACATGCTGTGTGTGCACCTTGTACCTTAACTTGTAATGCATGTTGTAGCTCTCTTCTGTGTGAAATTGCCTAATTTTGACAGAGCAGCAGAAATCTGACAGTTTCTCTTTCTTGTAACCTTTTGTAATCCTCTAAACAAGGCTGGTACACTCAATCCTTTAAGCACATATTATTGCTTTATTTTGCAATAATAAATATATAAATTTTTTGCCTCAAAATGAAATCAAGATCCCATTCACCTTAATTTTATTGCTTCAGTGTCACTCTAACATGCATTTTTTACAGTCCATAAATCAAAATATGTTCAAGCATGTGATCCATTTATCCATGTCTGTAAATGTAGTTACTGTGAGACAAGTAAATGTACGATCTGCTTGCTGCTCTACTCGATTCTGATGTGAAACAAGACAGTCATTAACAAGTTCGAAGCAAAACAACCAAAAATCAGCACAAAATAAAACGTCTACTTTAGCATACACAGCATTGTATGTGGGGTCAAGCGAAAAGTTTTAAAGAATACTATTAAAAATACGAAACACATTGCTCTTTAGGATCTGAGGGTGGGTGATGCTGTAAGTGAGACCTACTTTCTCATAGTACTTGATCTCGTAGTCCAGAATTGCTCCATGGGGAAAGTCCGGCTCTTGCCAGGAGAGGGCAATGCTGTTTTGGGAAGCCCAGTCCTTCCTTACCATACCTATCAAGGTGGGTGCTGAAAGGGAAAAGGATAACTAAGGGTTAAAGACGAAGCACACGGTTTATCCTTCCAACCTCCTGTCTGAGGATACCAACCCAAGGCAACTTGGAGTGACCTCCAGACAGAAAAGTACGACAGATGGCAATTCTCAGGGAAACCACATAACCTGGAATTAATGTCTCAAGTACATGCTAGTAACTCCTCTGCTGAAGTGCAGAGTAGCTTCTGAAAAAGGCTCTGTGCAAAAACACAGAAAGAAACGCCTGTGCTGGGCCCTGCCACAACCAGGCCGCGCTGCTGGCTCCGAGGACACCATGCCCAGAGCAGAACCACATTTCAGAGGCAGCGACTTCTGCGTTCAGGTTAATCGTCATTACATGTTATAACGCAGCTGTTTGGGATGTACATTCAGTTTACTCGCTGGGGTAAAATAAAGCGACACAGCTGAAAACAGACACGGCGAATCCTTTTTCTGGCAAGGGCACTTGGGCCCTGTGTGAGGTGTCCGTGTGAACGAGGAGCTCCTTCAGAGGCCTCCGGCAGGGATTGGGCTATGGGCAAACTGGGGGGCAAAGGTGCCCCCAAACCTGCGTGCCATCAAGTAGGAACTGCTGCCAGCAGCTTCTGGAAGGGGCCCAACGTGCATGGATGCACCCAGGAGCCAAATTATCTCACTGTGGGGTTAACCAATTTTAAGAAACAGTTTTTCTGCCCTTTTGGAAAAGAAGGTGCACGGTTATCTATGCAATGATTTCCAATGGTGCAAAAATTGCATTCTAGAATGCGATCTTTGCTTATTTTATTAATCTGGTCAAGCATGTAAAAATAGTCTCCAGACACTAATGTTGTTTTAATTCTATTGATGTGCAGCTTTCCCAAATGTTACAGCAAACCCAATCATATTGTTCAACAGTCTTGAACACAACTGAGTAAGATCAACAATCTAGGTACCACAAGTGGTTCACAGATTTCATTATTTATCTTTCCACTAAAAATTATCAGTTTATTACACACCTTCCCCCCATTCCTCTCTACTCTGAATCTTACTTAACTTCTTCCAAGTTTCCATGGAGCTGTCGCCTAAAAATAACACATTTTTACGACTTCTGGTTTTATCTTTTGAATGAAAGAGTCTCCCTAGGAAAATGTAAAGAGAATCTGTTTCTAGTCACAAAATTTCACACTTTCGTTTTCTTTCCTGTAAATATTTCAGGAAGTTTAAGAAATGAAAACAGTAAATAAATTCTAGAATGCAAACAAATGCTGAAGAAAACAAAACTGTGTGTTTGCCTTTGAAAAAAGGGAAACTCTACACAGAGACATGTGCATCTTTCTCTGTAATAATGCATTTATCTGGGAGAGAAGATTAACTTCCATCCCCTGTCAATCTTCCCTTTGGGTTACTATTCTGTGGCATAGTAGTTTGGTCCTCTCTGATGTGAAAATAACCCCAACTCAACACGTAACACCAGAAAAAAAAAAAACTTCAAAAGTGTAGGAGCTTACACAGGAAACTTCTAAACTTTTGCCATTTTAACCACAGGTCTGATGCAAGGGTATCAGAAGAAAAAAGAAAAAAAAAGATTTCCTACCATGCAGAATAAAGGATTAACCTGGTTTTCAGGAAGTCCTTAAACAGCATAAGGTAAATAACTGAACAGAATAAAACACAAACTAATAAATAAAAAGCATTCACAGGATTTGAACAAAAATGTTATCCATGGGTATGTATAACTACTCCCTCAGCTAAAATGAAATTTTTACTCTTGAAACTCAGGGTGAAGTTGAGCTCTCGTAATATTTCTCTGGGGTACAATCAGCTTCTCCAAGCAAGATACACAGTCAGGTCTGTTTAAAGGAAAACAGGAGCTAGTAAACATGGATTTGTAATTGCTAAACACTGAACAAGGGTCTAGGAGGGCATTGCTCACATAAATTATTTTACTATTTGTTATTTGGAGTCATTCACTGGCATTGAACTGTAATTTACAGGTGGGTCTGAGGGAGCTATAGCAACCTTTCAGATACATCTGGTACCTGCTGTGTGCCTGCTTAGAGGTGATGGGCATCAGCTGGGCCACCTTCCCAGCACACTGCGGCTTCATCCCACTGCATTTGGGAGTTCGCTGGTCAGACAACCCAATCCTTGCAAAATTATTAAGACTGATGACAGAAAACACCAGGTTAAGCTGTAGATAAAATTATATTCTTGGCTCTTGTAGGCTTATAAAATATAGGCTGCTGATACAACATTTCTTCAAATCATGGCCTAACCTTTATAAGCTTTCCATACGTACTGCAGGACAGGGATTTTATTTTGTGTTCTGACTTCCAAATTTATACAGCAATTCATGCATGTTTTCAGCCTGAGCTCAATGCAGTAATTCTTCCATTTGAGGAAGTGCATGTCAAAGCACAGTCCTGATGCACTGGAAGATCCTCTCAAAACTTCAGTATATGAAATAATCCCAGTTGTCTTCCTGAGAAACAACTCAGTAGAAAATTAACGGAACAAAATTATTTTAGATCTCTCCTAAACCAGCTGTGCTTGACCTGCACTTGAAACCAACAAGCCCATATAGCAAGGCTTCCATCACATCTGCAGCATTTGGCCAGCACTGAATCCTCTAAATCAAAATTCAGAGATGTGCACATAAAGCTGTGAATATGAGAAGTGTATTTGTGTTTGTGTTAGGTTAAAAAAAAAAAAGTGTACCTTTTAAGAAAAAGACCCAGAAGAGTCACCATTGACCACTTCCTGTATGTGTAGAAGGATGATCCTATTTTTGTCAGATAGGATTCCAGTCAGAAATTTATTGTAGGAAGAAACAGACAATTAAAACCATATAATTAAAAGCACAGCTAGCTGAGTTTCTACTTCTTTTGTTGTGAAGTGCTACTAAAGAGCACTAATTTCTGTGGAGAAATTTCAGTGCTCCTTATAACTGTTGCTTACTAGAGCAGAAGTCAATTAGACCTTGGAGATCCTATCCATTTATTGTGAAAGCTCTTTTTAACCAGAAGATTGTAAGATAGGTAAATCCTATTTTCCCATTCCTAAAGACTGCTCTAATGCCCCTATGATGAATCAATGGGAAGTTCTTTTAATTAGTTGTTTCAAATCCAGTAGCTGCAGGAGAGCTCTCATTTGGTTACCCAATGAAACCATTTGTAAAAAGAAATGCTTAGAAGAGCAGCATGGGTTTTAATCACTTTAATGGCAGCATTTTCTTGCCACTGGTCCTAGGCTGAAGGGTGGTTTCTGGCTCTTGAGCTCAGCCCTGGATCTGTGTTTTGTACTGAAGATTCTTTGCACCATCTGTTTTCTTCCACACTGTTATAAATTTCTTGAATTACGATGAGTCATCTACAATGTGGTGAGCTCGTCATTTAATTTAGTCTGAGAAGCTTCTTGGTCTTTTCAAATTTTTATTGAATAATCGAAGTTCATTCTTTAATTCAGAGTGAGCTGATTTTATTCTAAATTCCTTTGGCTTCTCTTTTTCAGAATCCTTTTTTTTCTCATGTGCTACATACAGGAGAGAAAATGTGCATTTTAAACAATGACTGGATCACAGTGTCTTTTCCCTAGAAACTTTCTCTTTTTCAATAGCTGACTTCCATTATCTCTAACTGTCTGATTTCAAAATAGGTGGTCTGTAGGGTTTCTGAAGATTTTTTCCTTTAGCGCCTTTTCTAATTGTGCAATTTGTTGTTTCACACTCCTGAAAGTAGGCAAAGAAATGTCTCGTGCTCCCAGGATTGAACAACTTTTATAGGATGCCCATTCATGGTGAGGAAGCTTCTGACCCAATGGCCGCTGATGACCAAAGCTCACCTGATTGCTGTCTGTACATGGAGTTATTTCACCCCTTGGCATCTCATTTCAAATCTTATTTCTTTAGTGAAGAGAAAAGACGACAGCTCAATGGCCTCTCCCTGGCTGAGAGCAGAGGCTGTAACAGGTATGAACAGTCACTTTCTTGTCAAAAAAAGTTACCATCCAAAAAAACCAAGAAGAGCTGCACCAGTTTTGTCCTTCCTTCTCCTCGAATTGTATCTCCTTTGCCCAAAACCAATGAAGTGCCAGCAGATACAAATTCGGAGAGGAGAGAGTGGAAGTGGGATCTGAACTGTACAGATGCTGTGGGGAGGACTGCAACCTCACTCCTTTGGACACCGTCCTCATGAGAAGGCTGTGGGTCTCATTATGTAAAATATTGGGGGTATCAATATGTAAAATAATGCCATTTGGGATAACGTGTTCAATTCTGTTGGTTGTTTCTATACCTCTGCCATTACCAACAATAACATGAATCACATAATTAAATGTTATTCTTTTCTTGAGACCTCTGCCTGCTTCAAGGTACAGGAGAGACCACACTCACCAAAATACAGGGCTTTATCACATGTTTTCTGAGTGCGGGTTTCGCTTTAGAGGAGGGAATCCACCCTTCTCCCCGCCACCTCCTTCTCTCCTATCTCAGTCACTTCTCAACTGCAGTTATGGGGAAATAATGACTAAACCCTACTCAAAAACCTTCCTTCTCTTTGAAAACTCACGAATCTCTCCTAGTTTCACCCTATAGAGGAAGAAACCTGCTTTAACATCCTGCAGGGAGCCTGCATTCCTCCTGCTGGGGAACAAGTTCTTTAGAAAGAGAAGGACAACTGAGGGTGGAAGAGATATCAATGCTGTAATTACTAATTTACATTGACTGGGTCAGAAAACAAAATAAAACTGTTTTCTTGTTCATTAAAAGGAAAGGGTTTCTTCAAGCTTCAATCACAGGTTAATGGCACAAATTAAACCAACAGTAAACTATGCTTAACACTATGGAAGTTATAGTTATCTAATAATTCCAAGCTCATTAAACAAAAATGTTAGGAAATTAATGAAACAGAATAGAGATGTATCAAGGTCCAAATCTGAAGTGTTTTTCCAGATGGTAAAAACACTTTCTGCACTTTTTCTATACCAGAAAATGCTATTATAATTTTACAGTGTTTCACCAGCCTAGGTTCTGTAACTATATTAGAATTCCTATACTATTGGACACTGAGTAGGATTTTGTATTATAAATATCAATAAAAAGAGCACTGAGATCACTGAGATTTTATTCACAGTGCCACATTTGAAAAAAAAAAGTTATTTCAGGGCACAGTTAGGAAAATATTGATTTTACTTCTGATTCTAGAAAGACTATTAGAAAGGTAATAAGCAGTAAAAAGATGCTCTCTTAGGGAAGACATTTTACTCCAGTAACAGAACTGAAGTAATGAAACAACATTTCCTGATCAATGACAGTGCCTCCAGTATTTTACCCATTTGAGCTCTTTACCAAGGACTTTCCAGGGAAGCTGAGAGGCCCGAAGCCTTCATCCTGCATTACTAATGCCATGTGTGACACATATGATCAGTCATCTGAAGGATGTAGTTGTGCTGTCCATCATCCACAGCAGTCTTCATTCCTGCAGTATGGGTATTAATCCTCCAGCAGAGATGCAGTTCATCCTTTCTTTCTTTTGTGTTTGTTCGTTCATCTTTCTGTTGCTATCTTTGTAGGCTAAGGGAAGAAAGACTATCTTATGAACAAGGGATGTGATAGGGATCCAGGAGACCTCTGTTTATATTCTTTTCTGGTTGTGCTCCAGAGATTTTCTTTAATCTTTTGACTGAGCTATCTTAACGTACAATGTGAATGTCAATAAGTTCCATTATTTGCAATACGTGAGCACTTTCTTGTTAGAAGTGTGTGTGTGTGAATATAAAAGAATAAACCTAAGCACAAGTTGACATGGGAAAAAAATCACACAAATATGAACAGAAATTAAACTTTTATTAAAAAAACCCCAGTTCATAACCCATCTCTGTATATTAAAGATGTTCACATCGATGAAACATCTTCAGGTTTATACTGAATTCAGTAAGAATTTGTGTTCTTACCACACAAGCTTGCTTTCAATTAGTACAGTGACTAGATAAGATATTTGATTCTTCCCCATAACAGTCTCTTATCTTCCATTAGGAAGATATTTCAGTAGTAGTAGCAATTTCAGTTAGTTATTCACAGTTACAGTGCTTGGAGGGGATACTATTAGTGGCACTAACCTTGGAGTTCAAAGTTGAGCATGGTGTTTCCCTGACAAAGCATTACAGTTAGCAAATTAACAAGTTTGGGGTTAAAAAAAAGTGGGTTTTACTTCATTTTCTTACATTAGTTCCCTAAAGGTTTGCACTCAAAAGACAGCAGAGCAGTGTGCTTCTTTTGAAGCACTTCATTTACTGAAAATAGGCCTCCAGCAAGTTATAATTATCATCTCTCCCTCCATGTTAAAGTCTTTCCCCTCGCAGATTTGCTTTGCTTGCTCAGAAATGGTGGATGGAAGCCAACTGAACCCAATACCCTTGTCAAAAACTGGATTCTGCTACAGAGTTATGGGCTAAAGGTCACGATAGACACAACCCCCAGATTTCCTCCAGGGTAAATGTAGATTCAACATAGCTTTATTTTTTTTTCTGTTCTATAATGCAATTCTTTCTTCCTTGCTGCTTAATTTCTCTTTCATCTATTGTTGATCTTATGTAAGGAGACAGTAATTATTCATCCACATGATTTTGCAACACTACAGATTTTCTTTCACTTACAGAATGTGCTGCCATTCTCCGTTTTTCAAGCTTCAGACAGAAGCACTCATAAATCTTTACTTCTTACAGCACCTACTCAGCTTCTGATTCTTCAAAGTGGATTTTAGGAGAAAATACTTAAAACAACAGTATAAAATAAAGCCTTATCAGCTGTCAGTCAGACTGTGTGGCTGTTCTGCTCTCTCTGATGAAGGGTATGTGCAAAACCCTCAAAGGTAAAAAGCATTGTGAGATATCTGACATAATTTATAACACAATGAACAATTCAAAATATTTTAGTGAGAAGGCTTTTTTTTAAATAGCATCACTTAAAAAATCACAGTATGTTTTAACGAGTTACTTTATATGCTCTGTATGTCTGAAGCAAGTGGAATAAATTCAGTTCCAGAAATCATAGTGGGAGGGTGTGATTCCAGGAATCAGATGCAGACAGAAAAAAAATATGCAAAAGTAAACCAGGTTGCCTGT
Source organism: Aleadryas rufinucha (assembly GCA_013397815.1). NCBI lineage: Eukaryota > Metazoa > Chordata > Aves > Passeriformes > Aleadryas > Aleadryas rufinucha. Next base: position 120,083 of record VZTH01009546.1, on the reverse strand, counting down.
CACATAAATGGAAATAATATCAAATCAACAGGCCTCTGGCAACCAAAGGGATTTGCATCAGAATAAGCAGATTCTTGGCTCCTTTCCACTGCCTTTTAGGGCTGGAGCAGCAGGAGGCAATGAGTGACTTAAAGACCTAATAGGTCACTGTGATTCCTAAGGGAACAGTTCTCTGCAAACCAGAGCTGCCCTCTCCTTGTTTGGCAGAAGACAAAACTGAGGTTGTGTGGGACTGGTACATCAGCTCACAACAGGTGGCAACAACTCATGTGGCTGAATGGCACAGTAAAAACGTGGTAACTGGGGAAAAAAGGCCCTTCTCTTCATTGGCTTCTTCTGGGCATGTGTTTTCTGGATCAAAAACCAGGGAAGGGTGCAAGAGGCCATCCCAGGCAAGTCAATTCCCTTCCTATCACTCCTTACGATGATTATAAACCCTGCTGTGGTACCTACAGGAGAAGTAACAGAACACTATGTCCTTAACCAGCAGATTTTCTGCTTTCACAGCCTCAAATGTTCTGTGTTGTGCTGTTCACTGTTCCTCCTGACTCAGACACTGTTGTGAGGCACTGACTGTCGGCTGGTGGCATGTTTGAAATTGGTGCATGTGCTTTCCTGGGGTACCATTCCTGACATGCAGGATTCCTCTAAAAGAGAAGGCAGAGCGGCTTATAGGGTTTCCTTTTTAAGGAAACCTGTGCTAAAAGAGAAGGAGGCAGGAGAAATTGGTTTATCAGCAGATTCAGATTGCTACTATAATGATGTTAATCAGCATGAAGAAAGATGTGTTCCAGCCCGTGTGTTATGCAAGTTAAAAATATCATGCCAGCACTGCTAGGTGCCCTGTGATGTGGGGACAACCTGTGGTGACACATTTCTTCAGAGAACTTTGTTTTCAGCCTCCTGGTGTAACTTGGGTATTGCTATAAATTTATTGGAAATACAACTTGAGGTTAAGAAGGTGTCATTTATTGCAGCAAGGTGTCATTATGGAAACAGAGCTGTAACTAAGTCTCATTCAGCAACAACCCCTCCAGGGTCAACTGCAACCAAATTGCTCTGCAGAACTTCCTGCTGCTAAATTGATCTCAGAAGTTTGAAAATGAAATAAGCAGGTTAAAAAGCACTAGGAAATCTGCAATCTTTTCACTCCATTAATTGCTACTCATCCCACAATGTAACAAAGGCAAACATAAAATGTATACTCATTTCAGCAAATCTTTCCGGCTCTTGTTTATATCAAAATACGAGGCTAGATCAGATTGTAAGTAATTTTCTGTCAAACAGTACTTTACAGCTCTGAAAGAGGTTTTTCTTTTAGCAAGAATATCATGAATATTTTATGTGAACATCTTCTGTGAACCTTCTGTAAAAGCTGTGTTTGTTGGCATGTGCAGAGAATGTCAGAGCTACTGTACTCCAACATTTTGAGTGAATGTGTGTTAAGTGCATGAAGACACATCTGATACTGACTTCAAATGTACATCTTCAAACAATTTCCCCAAAAACATTGATTTTGACAAAGCATTCTATAAATCACACTGATGCTAAATAAATATGCCCTCATAAATTAATTCCCAGAGTGATGTTACAAACAAAATTATGTCACTTATTATATCTTTCATAAATACCAAAAAAGATTCCAAAGGTTTAGTCTAGCTCTGTTTTATTGAGGGTCAAGTATCTTTTAAATCTTTAATGTGGAAACCCATGCACAGAAAAGCAGACCCTTTTAAACTCTGGCATACAGACAAGAAACACTTTTAGGAGGCCAGGAAGTCAATGGTTTGTACTTGATGCACGGGAATCACTGCAAAGCACTTCTGCTGTCAAATGCAGGTTAGGTGTTCAATTTCTAGTCAAGTAGGGTAGAATTGACTTGACTGAAATAAGTAAAAAAACCTGGGGATTAGTTCTGGCAAGTTCTCTTAAATCCCTCTGTGGTTAGCAGATGAGATGCTGAACTTGCTGTGGGTGCTGGGCAGATCAAATGTATGCCCTGGTTTTAGCCACAGCATTCAATACATGCATCACTACCATCAGCACAGAAGCTCATTGCAAAATCAGCCATGGATCTTCTTTAAAGGTGACCTTTAGAGCAATGCAAGAGTAATTTTAGATATGTCAACATCCTAAATAAATTGGCTTTTTCTTTTTTCCTTTTTTCAGCTGGGTGTATCTTTACAATACTTCTACATGAAGTAGCATGATTAAGTTATCAAAGAAACGTGGACAAAATATTGAGGAACATGCTCTGTAGTGCAAGATTATTTACGTGTTCTTTTAGTTAGATCTTTGGGGATGTTTGCACACCTCTGAGTCTGAGGGCAGACTCTCAAGGTGATGGATAGAAGCAATGACACCTGAAGGCATCAGGACAAATCAATTCTAAAAGCAAAGAGCCACCAGCCTTTAACTTCTGTTATGTCTAAAACCTGTGGTTCAGAAGAGGCCAGTGTCTCTTTCTGGACTACTGTACTCATATTCTGAAAACATGTCACACTAATATTAAATGCATTTGAAAAAATGAATGTATTTTTTTGTGTGTTTTCCTCTTTCAAGAAGACTGAGTTGCTTTTATTCACAAAGACAAAATTCTGCAGAGTTGAAAAACCATTGGGATCTGAAGAGTTTTCATCTTTCTGACTTATATAAAAATTAAAACACTAAGAAGGAAGAGCAGCCTAGAAATTAGATCAGATGATAGGCAGTAAAATATGTTTCAAAGCAAGGTTTGTGGAAGCCTGGGCAATTATGGAATAACCTTTCAAAAGGGAAGCCTCTTCAACTATTTGCTGCTAGTTAGCTCATGCCCTGCAGCTTGTGGTTTAATACTTACTATACATATCCATGCTCATGGAGAGGCAATCTCCTGACAGAGATTCATGTGAGGAAGAAACCTGAACATCCACACTTCCAGGTCAGTACATCACTTAGCTTAAGGAGCCTGTCTTTTCTTTCCAAGAAATTAATTATCCAATGAATGCGCTCCTAGCAAGAGATTCGGAATTCTCAGAACTCTTCCCTTATGCCCCTTTGGTATTTCTATTCTTTTTCTTGACACTTAATGAGTTTTTGTGTTCTTCAACATTCTGTGTGCTGAACTCTGCCCTTGGAGTTTTTTTTCCAGGTCTGTTTTTCATCTCCTATCTCTAGCACCACAACAAATGTGCTTCCTACAGAAAAACAAAAAGCAGGAAGGTTTGAGGAGGAAAGCTGAGCACTGCTGTCCTACACAGCCTCTTCTTGTCCAAGGGATGAAGTCTAGGGGACCTATTGACACATGCAGAGTTTGCACTGGTTGTTTTCTAAAAAGGACCATAAAAATTCTGTGGCCTCTAAAAAGTTTGGGAATTGGCAGACACTGAGGCAAGAAACAGAGAAAACATTCCTTATTAACTAAGATGCTACTGAATGCTGCTGGGAACTGCAAGACCACATATGGAGAAGCATTATTTGATATCTTCCTGATCTTCAAACAGTGTCCCCCATAGCTTATTGCCAGAGAAAAAATAATGGACTAGATGAGCCTTCTGAAATTCAGAAATACTATCTGGCTACAGAGCCTTCTGTTTTGCTCAGTGCAAAGGCAAGTTGGCTACATACAGCTTCCTTCTGGAACAAGCTTTTATCTATCCCTGAAGAGTCTTCTGCACTACAGAAATTTTACAGAGAGAAAACACCCAGCTCGGTAGCTCTGGTAGTTGCTTGTAAGAACTAATGGCTCATATCCACACAGTACATTAGTGATGTGCAGCTGAGTGCTTCAGGGTCTAACTTTTAAGTGCCTGATCCTCAGAATGATACTTAGAGTTAAGTTATGTTCCATGTCCAAGCTCCTCAACACTGTCAAAAACAGAGGAAATCAGAGCATGCACAAAATCAGAACTTGAGAATTTAGCCAACTTTCAGTTTGACAGCTCATGTTAAGCACCAGGGTTAGACATTGGTATTGCACTACTGTTTACAAGCAGTATTGTTACATTGGAATAGCTCACAAAATAATGATCTCAGGAGTAAAGTTTTGCTCAGCCTCTTTTATTTTTATCATGAAGAAAATCTTCCTTCTTTCAATCCCTCTTAGTTATTTTAAGTAATTCTCTTTGCCTAATATCACACTTTGTTTTGTGATTCAATTGTGAGTCTAAAGTTTGGAAAGTCTGAGAAATCAGTGTGTCCACACAGGATATATAAAGTTCTTTGGCACACAAACAAAACCAAACAGTATGGGCTGCTAATTCAGACCCATGTCTCAGAACTTGGCAGTGATCTCCGTTTCTGTGACCTTCATCTTAAAATTTCTACAGCAGACAATCATCTCAAATCCCTCTGTACTCAAACAAATGATGAAACCTGGGCAAAAAGACCCCAGAACACCAAAACCCAGCAGCTATTAAGGAAATCTTGGATACAGGAAAAAAAATATCCTCCACACATGCAGCAATTCCTTGAATGCCACCTAGAGGACACTCACCTCCCATGGCTATGAAAGGGTCCTGACACAATCAAATGTGTCAATTCCAGATGTTCTAGCTCTTTATATGTACTGTTCAGAAAATAAGGGTTAGTAAAATGTGGTCAAAAAGAAAGTTTAAAAATACCAGCCAAAATAAATAATACAGGATAACTTTGTAATAGCTTCCTAAAAAATATTATTCTGCTTGCACATATTAGTTCTGTGCCAATAAATTTGTGGAAAATAATTACTGGAAACAAAAGGACTATTTGCATGTTGCATTTTTTATTCCTAAAATATACTCGTTATTACTTTGAAGATCCTGCATCAATATCATGAATTTGCTGAGCCATCATGCTAATTCTGCAATAAATCAGAATTTTCCATATTTCATTAACGATCATGATCACAAAGTATTGGTAGTGTTGACTTAACTACTCATGACATGGTTGGTCAAATATATTGTGACTGGGTTTGCAACTGCTTATGTTATGCAAGGTGATCTTCCCCTGGAATGTCCTTCCAAAAAATTCCATGTTAACCAAATACATAAAGTCTTGAGGAAGAAAGGCTATCTTGATAATTAATTCATTGGATCTGGCTGACAAGAACACTTCAAACTCTTTGAACTCTTGGAGTTTGTCAGTGTTTATTATCAGTCTCCATTTGCTGGTCAGGTCCTATTAAATTTACACCACCTACTCTCAGTTACTTTAAGCATCTAATTCCATGGGAACACCTGAAGTTAGGAGCATCAGGACCCTGCAAAAATAGTGTAGACAGATTCAGCCTGCAGATGAAGATGCAGAGAATGCAGCTGAGATGTCTGAAGTTACTGAACACTCCACCCCGTCTTCGGTGCCCCACAACTAACTCAGGCTCAGAGAGGTATCCTGAGGGGCTGTATGGGATTTTATCTTTTAGTGCTGCTTGCCTGGAGACAGACCAGTCAGACTTTCCCATCCTCCAAAAATCCCCTGCACCATTACCATTTCAAACAGTGAAACAAGACCGTAGAGAACACAACAAAAGCCCATTTAACAGAAGAAACATAGCAATTCTGTTTCTTCTGAAGTTTGTAAGATGGCACATCTTAAAAATGTGATGATCTCAGCCTGTCTGGTCCATGCTCTGCATCTCTTCTCAGTGCCGAGATGGGAAAGAAACTGAGTGCTCTTTCCTCAACCAGTGAAATGTCTCACCTTTAATCAACACTCATAAAATCACCTTAATGGTTTTGTTTTTAAGATAATCACTCTAACCCTTCTCCATTCTATAAACTGTGATATCACCATGTAATATATTTAAAATGATGCATTAAACACTTCCTAATGCAATCTTTTGCATCTGAACCTCCCATCAGGTATTCAGGTATAGTCCTGCTATATTGCCAAGTTCAGTGTTGTTTGCTTCCTTTTAAAAATTGGTAGAAATATGAGGATGGAGCCTCAGGTTCCAAGATAACAATAGTCACCATAACCTGACATTTTAAGTCAGCACACAATCCTGAATACAAAAGTAATACAGAATAGCTGATAGGGAGACATTTATTAGCCCTCTCAAGTAATTGGAATAAGCAAGGAAGACAATAGCTGACATATTTCGATGCTTATACATGTTGAGGAAGTAATTAAGAAAATTTCATCTCTTTAAGAATGATTTCTAGCAGGTTTATGTTTCAGAATAATAATTTGTAAGACACAACTGTTATGATAAATACATAATTGAAATAGTCAGCTATCATAATTCTGTTTCCAAGGTCATGTAGACCGTACTCAGTGTCTGAAACGTCCATATTCTACATATGCTTTTAGTTTACAGTGGAACAAGTTTACCTGGAGCCTCCTGCTGTAAATTTTGCTTATCCTGTGCTGTTTGAGATGCTCAGGAATGATCTGGTGAGATGACAAAGTCTGCTAAACTTAATCAGGGTAGTAAAAAGGGAGGACTAACTGTGGAGAACTGTGGAGGGGCTTAATGAGATCAGCTGACTGGATAATAAAATGGCAGATGAAATTCAGAGGAGAGTAATGCACACAGGAAAAGAACACCTAATTTCATAAGCAAAATGAGCTCTGAGCTGACCATTTCCACCCAGGAACAAGATTTTTGAGTTCTAATAAATAGCTAATAAATAGATCTATGAAAATGCCAGCTCTGTGCTCCAATGTAATAATAAAAAAAAAAGATTAAATGAAATGTTAGGGATCACAAAGGAGAAGAAAACCCACCAGACCTTCAAACTGCCACAGCATATGTGCACATTTGAAACAGATTTTGAACACTGTGTAATTTTGTTTCTGTCACCTCAAAAATGGTATGTTAGAACAGGGAATAGCTACAGTAATTAGTAAATTAAAGTTGTGGAATGGCTTACACAAAGGTAACTCAAGAAAAGATGTGGGCTTTCCAGTCTGAAAAGGAGGATGCAATGAAAGGCTGAAGCAGGAATGATATGAAGAACACAAGGTGTGATCCTTTCTTCTTGCAGCACAAAAGCTAGACATGGCAAGTGAAGTCAAAAGGATGGGATTCTTAATTAAATGTGAAATTAAGCTGCTAAATTCCTTGCCAAGGGATGCCATAGATTCTTTTTTTAACATGTATTTAATAATAAATTGTTAAACTGTTACTGGGCAAGGATGTCCCCAAAGTACAATTTTTCAGAAGCCAGTGAGTACTCAGGAAATGCATCTTGTAAGCTTTTTCTGTTCTCTCACTTAGCTCTGATGTTCAGTTTTTGGCTATGCCAGAGAGGACGTGAAGCCAGATGAACCAACGGTGTGATCCAATGCAGCTGCTCTTTTGCATAATCAACAGGAACAGAAAATGAATGTAAGAGGAGAGCAGGGTTGCTGCCTGGTTTTGTACTTAGTAGCTTGATGAAGAGTCTTAGTCCTTTTTTTTTGCGTGTGTTTTCCTCTCTCTGTGTGTATGCATGGTGGTGAGAAGCCTGGAGTCTTCTCAATGAATCTGCTGCACGTGCATGGAGAAACTGCTTGCATCGTGCATATTGTAGTGGATCTGTACCATCTGGGGCACCTCTGCTGTATCTCAGACTCACTCAGTCATTCATCACTGAGTCCACCTGCACGTATTCAACAACTGCTTTGTGAGGAGAGAGACATTTTATCACAAACTGGGAACTGCTGACCATGCCTGAAGTCACAGGAGTGAAATACACAAGTAAACCCAAAAAGAAGCGCACTCCCACACGATCCTATGGACCATGCACCAAGGAATTCTGCAGCTCATTTGGAGGCTGAGGCACTGGGTGCTACCTCCATAGTCAGGCAGTTACCAAAACACTGCACATCTGCTCTTTGGACAGCCAGCCAGTCTTCCAGAAGGGAATCTGCCAGGCAGACAGGCCAGAGAAACATGGGAATTTCTTAACAACAGGTGCATGCATTTGGCTGACTCTCGGGGGGAGATAGATTTTGTGTCTTTGGCCTGGGGCTCATCAGAGGACAAACTGCTCTGGGATGGTCAGGAATGGGAAGGGTCCTCTCTGCACCATCTGTTATCCATGCACTAAGTCTGAAGATGAGCAAAGGCTGCAGGATATGCCTTGAGTGAAGGGAAATGCAGGAGCAAAGAGACTTCAAGACATCAGGCCTAGTGCAGCAGCAAAGGAGGAAAAGATCCTGTGTAGGGAAGCACTGCAATGAAACATTGGAATGTCTGCAGGGAGTTACTGGTAACAAAAATGGGAAGCTGAAATATTAGTCCATCTATGAGTGGATTATCCAGAAGACATCTGCATTGCCTGTGGATTTTTATGATCACACAAAATAGGTGCTGAAATTCACACACCACTGGATTGATCTTTTTTCATAAGCCTCAGAGTGGCTGAGACATTAATTTCCTTAAAATATGAGCTATGTTCCTTAACATGAATTTCTTGGTTTAAGAACTCAGCACTGTCTTAAGTATCATCACTATCAAAACAGCAACCATTTAATTCAGTAAAGATGGAAATGGATGAAAAAACTCATGGGGAGAGATTTATTACTTAATAAAGTTTGCATAGCACATTTAGTCTGGATGTAATTCATAAAACCTTGGATGTTCACTGCCTATACCCTGCAGTACATAAAATAAGGAATATCTACTCCCCTTCCACAGGTCAAAAAGTAATAAGCACACTTTGGCTACTGATCAAACTGAACATATGTAGGGATTGAAGCTGCCCCATCTCTGTGCTGGCAGCAGAAGGGCTGAGGCAAGTTGAATCAGAGACATGAGCTCAGTCCTGCCCTGCCTGTGCACTGCAAGCCCCCACAGCCCCTTCAGCTGCAGGTGGAGGAGCATCTGCAGGCTCAGGGGCCAGGGTGGCACTTCAGGCTGTCAGCCACATCCTGATGGACATGTCACTGTCACTGCCTACAGACATTTGCACGCTGTGCCCACACAAATCAAATGGATCACCAACACAGAACTGGCTTTTTGTGTAAACTGTCCAGGAAGCAAGAATCTACAGGGATTGTTTTTAAGTCTGCCTGGCATGTGAACTGAAATATGCATAAAACCAGGCAGCTTCTGGGTGGCTTTACAATGCATTACATCTTCTGTCATTGTGCCTACACATGTATTTATTGCAAATTGGTGTTAGAAAGGAGAGATGCCTCAGCATGTGAAAAACCAAACCAAAACATCCCTTCTGCTCCCACATTTTCTATTCATGATTATGCTGTTATCATGCAATGAAAAATAAGGAAAGACACAAACTTCTTTGCAAGTTTAAACTGAGTTTTCTTCTCTGGTGGCAAGAAACAACAGTATGAATACAGAGATGCCAGATGGCTTCAGTTACGTTTTACTAATTTACTGAAAAGTTTTTAGGCAGAGAACATGTATATTCTGAACTTGAAGTGTACTGCATACTTGTGAAAGTCTGTGTGCATTGCTTAGGAGGTGTGAAGCAACCACGGTGATACAAGAAAAAAACACAGGATGAAAAATAGACCTCCCACAAAAAAAAATCAAACCTACACATGTTTTTAGAGAGAGCATTTTTGTTGTCCATGTTAAGAATGTATTTTCACTTCAGTTTGCAGCACCACAGTACTTTCTTTTTCAGCTTTTTCTTTCATTTTCATAAGTCATTTTGTATCAGAAGCATATGTATCCCTAACACTTGTGGTAACTCAGTTACCCCTTCAAACATATTTTTCTGTGAATAAATAATGTTGTTTAAAAAAACCCCAACAAAACAGGTAGAGATCAGAATCTTTTATTGTTATCTAGTAAATAGAATGAAAAGGTCACATAATTCAGCCCATAACTCTAAACATTTTAATTTGGGAATGCCTAGGGTGTTTCATTATGAGTTTTTATTCAGGTACATCATGGCTTTGTTCCTTTACCACATTTCCTACATGCACCATTCCTCCTCTAGTTCTAAAGGAGGAAGCTGATCCTTGGGACATCAGGCCATTGTGATGGATGTGAGAAACTGCCTCAAGGAGACAGAAGAAGATGGTGACATGAGCAAATTACAGCTCTGATCAAGCCAAACTTTAGTTTTGAAACGTTTATTTCTGAAAGCAAAACCCTTCCAGTAAAGAAATACTTTGCACACTTAAAATGATAATTTTAAAGGAAAAATTTTAACCAGTTGGTCTATATTTACATCTATAAGTTTTCTGCTTCCCCCTATATGATTTACTTATATATTTAAATGTCAAAATGACAGATGATTTGGATGCTAGTGAGCACATAGGTTCATCCCAGAGCATACAGGCCTCTTGTGACTATATATCTGAGACACAGGCAGAGCACATTTTTTTAGGCATTAAAAATGCCTCTGATCCAAATGATGCACTAAAATCCTGCAGAATTTATACACCACAATGATCAGGTGAATGCAAATTAATCCCAGAACTCCATGGGCTGGCTTCACCACCAGCATTGCAAATGAAACATTGGAGGACTAAGGGGAATTTTCAAAATCAGACCAGGCTAGGAATCGTATTCCTGAGACAGAGTGAATCCAGTCTTGCACAATTTACAACATGGTAAAAGCTCTTAAGATATGATAGATGGAAAAAGTGTACATCTGAATTCTCAGTCAATGAAATCATAAAGAGATAAGACTGTTACAGGCTGAAGTCTCAGATTTACTGCATTTGGAAACACTGAAGTGTAGACAAGATAAATACTGGAGATGACACTGGCAGCCAATAAAAGTACTTCAAAGTGCTTGATTATGATCCATTATTTATGATCTAACACGAAAACTGTGGGTAGGAGGAAAAGGTCCCTCTCTCAAAGACTTGAATATGAGAGATGAAGGATTAAAAACAGAAGGGAAAGTAAGAGATGATTTCCTAAGTGAGGACATAAATTATGTTTTCCTGTCACTTCTAGCAGGCTGTCCCTATGTCTGGAATATGTAACAATTATAATAAAATGACTTGAAATTATCTGAGACCATTTGAATCCTAAATAATGCATAAGCAGTGCTGATTACTGTTGGAATCATTTTAGCCTGACTCAGCTTCAGAAAATAAAGTGCCTACATAGAGTCAGCTTTCTTTAAAGCTACCTGTAGAAAGAAATGCATATGATCTTTAAATTAATCATTCCAGAGCAGCTCACACAATTATATTAAGATTCTAAGAATTCTGTTACAAAAGTGGACAATTTATCCTAACAGCCATTCTTTTGAAAGATGACTTGAAATAGATCCTTTTTTAGTACTTAAAATCTCCATGTTCTCCTACCACAATGAAGAAAATTATACAGACACAAAAATCTTGGTTTTATGCTTTGACCAAATATCAAGAACAAAACATGCCCCATCCTGTAATAGCTTCAAATTCATCAAACTACATTAAAATACATTAAAGGGAAAGATAATTAAATGAAATTTTAATACAGTTCTTCACTTTACATTGTATTCAGCACAAATATTTCACTCAGTTGCATTTGTTTACTCACTGATCCAGAAAAGGATGTCTCAATGTGTAAAGGCAAATGAAATAAAGAAACTCCATTATTACACAGCAGAATCTGGCCTTCGTGCAATCACAACGACCTACTTCACATTTAAAAAATTCTGAACACAGATTCTGAACAATATTTGTCTCAGCAAAATGCTGAAACTAATCCTAAACGGAATCTTTAAAGACATTAAGAATAACTTGGGAATCATCAACATCCATTCCTTTCATGTCTCTTCAGTAGTAATTAAAAAAAGAAGCAGTGTATTGTCTAAGTATTGTGGTGTGAAAAACTGGAATGAGTGTTTCTCCCCTATAGCTAAAAGTAGAACCAAAACCTGTCAACAACATTCTTACTTCGCTATCATTATCTTGACAAAACAGGAACATCTCTGTTGTCAAAATGGCAACATTCATGAACATTTTTGTTCATGTTTTGTATTGCCTAGGATGGGGTGCTGAGGGTGGGGAGGGAAAGGGCAGTTTGTTCTTCATGCCACCATCCAGGTGGTCTCTTAGCAGCACATTGGCTCAATCAGGCATTCCAACCTCAAATCTTTTCCTGAGTGCTTCTGTGCATGCTAAACAAATCCTGCCATCCTCTTCCAGCTCCATCACCCAGCATCTTTCAATCAACAAATTGCACTTTGGCATGAACAAAAGGTTTAAGATGGACTACTGCCACCCTCCCAGTCCCAAGCTAAATAGCTGTGAACATATGCAGAGATTGTACTGTTCATTTTTAGGGCTTTATGATGGCACATTTAATTGTAATAAAAGTGCAATTGATGGAAAGTGAGTTACAGATTGAACAGGCAGTACAGCAGATGTACAAGGTCATTCAACAAGGACTACTCATTACTTCAAATTACCACCCATGAGGAGAATCCACAGAATATGCCAGGATGGAGCTCTTTCTCTGACACCTCATCTTTCAGTTTCATCCCAAAGGCCATCTTTGTTTCCTTTACGGATAGCATTTCCCAATTAGAACCTGCTGCCTTAAGTTACAACGACTCAATTGCCATCTCTAATGCAATTCACATGTGTGAGGCTGCTCCTGCTGCTCCCATTCATTTTGAGAAAGGTGATTGCTACAAATTGCACACAACAGTTTGCCTCTTCACAGACCCGTGTTTCTGCCCCATTTGACAGAGTGATGAAAGACAGATGCCTTGTTTAGTTTTAAATCACATTTGTGTCTGATTTTCATTTATCTTTTACTTTCATAAGTCCTCATTGAACTCCAGTCTGACAATATTTGTCAAGAAAAAATATCCCGTAACTTGCTTAACAGTTTATAGGATTTGGCAGCATTGGAGCTTTTTCCTGATTATCTGTCCTGGCATTCACAAACATAGACAAGTATTAGATGAAGACAGTTAACTGGAGCACAACTTTGGTCATTCTTCTGTGAATCAGCAATATTTAACTGGAGGTAGTTCATGATCTTTTTTATTTACTGTTGCCTCCCAAAGAGCCAACATCAGAACCTTCATACTTTTCAAGTGATTTCCCAGTGAGCTGGAAGGGAAGCATTGCCTTTCTTACAGAGGAGAGATGGGTGAGATGCAGTTAAGAAGGTGTTCTTTAAGGAATGCTCATTCCAACGCTTCTTCAAATTTCATTTAATAGAAAGTCGGATTTCGTATCCAAAGAGCTCCTGCCTAAAGCAGAAGAAAATGCCAGCAATTAGCTCAGCCCCACTGCAAGGTTGCCTTGCACTGTGGCTGTGTCTCCCTGAATTCTTACAGGGAGGAAGGGGCCACATGTCCTGTCCACCCCTTCAGAGGATGCTTTTCTGACACCTTCATGCCCCCTTTCCAAATCCTAGGCCTCTCTTTGCACTAAAAATTACTGTCAATAGTTTAAAATAATTAATATTTAATTACTATAAATACATATATATAAAAATAAAAATATTAACTATATTTTACTGTATTGGTCAGGAAACATCTCATAAAATAGGTACATTAGGACCCTTCACCTTGTATTTTTGTGCTGGGATTTGGTGTAGAGTTGCTGATACAGGAATAGAATAAATACCATATTTACATATAGGAAAACAATGACTCCTATTCATATCACTTTTAATCTATTAAACTGCTAATCAAAACTGCTAATCTAAAAAATGCCATGCCATGAAAAAGATAAAGCTGGAGATCAGTAGCAATGTTGTTATTTGCAAGCACTATCAGCAGAGAATATCAACCTTTTTGTCAGGAATACATCAAGAAAATCGATTCAAGTCGCTCTACTTTGAAATATTGTCCAATAGCTTTCAAACATGCTCATTAATTGTCCTGGCAAATACGAAAAAATACAAGGTTTTTTACTTCAAAATGCAAAAGAGAACGTGTAAGAAAATGATTTACTGGGTACATTTAATAATGTAACTGATAACACTTATTTTGAATGGCTGCAGAACACCAAGAGCAGAGTAAATGCCTCTTGTTCATTTTCTTGTCTTCCTGTTTCTCCAAGATCTGGCATAAAATATATTTATTTATGAGTGGTCACCTATAAATCTAATGATAAGAACTGTTTCTTACAACCTAAAGTGCTGAGATAACATGTTTGTTTAACAAACTATTTTTATCAGTGTGCTGTGCACATCACTGTGCTGCCTCACCTTTACTAAATTCAAGTGCTACAGGGCCTTCAGGAGTATCAATCAGTCAGCAGATGCACTCACTGGAGGTTTTATTGTTTTTTAAAATGGAACACAATGCACGAACTGCACGGCTGTCACAACTGATAAGAGCCCCTCAGTGCTGGACAAATCTGGCCTTATTTTGTTTTTCTACCCTCATTCTTTGTCATTGTTTATCTCTTTCTTGCAACACCTAGTTTTGGTAGGTGACAAATTCAACTTCTAATATTCATGTTTTTCTGAAAAATGTTAAATTCACAGTACAAAAGTATTTCTTTTTCCCCTCCCCATAAATCCAACCTGCAATTCATTTCAAAAGGCATCCACTCCTGTGGCTCTCATAGCAGTACCACGGCTCTTGGGTTGTAAGAAGCACTCTGCTCAAGAAATGGCTAGAAACAGTGGTAGTAAAATACTGCAAGAAGACACCATTTGAATGGGAAATATTTGGAATCTATGACCATTGATCAAGTTCCTGTACAAGACTTAGAAATCATTTAAGAAGACAAAAAAATCTTTGTTTTGCTTTGTTTTTCAGAGAGTGCACCGCATGCACTTCACAGAAAGGCATTAAACATTTCTCAGATTAAAGGAAAGTTATGAAATTATTGCAAATAAAAAACTGACAGTAAAATTATAGATGTCAGTACTGTAATTCAATTTAATTTTAATAGACAGACACCCTGACTAAATGTTACCAGTACAGCACCAGGTGTGACAGAAATCATAGAACCCCAGAATGATATGGATTGAGGGACCTTTAAAGATCATATAGCTCCTACCCAGGGACATCTTCCACTAGATTAGGTGGGATGCCATGGATGAAGACAAAACACTTCCTGAAATGGTCCATTGGCATCGAACTGTGCTGATGGATCAGTCAGAACTCAAAGTGCTGACCTTTGCACTGTCCTTGTTTTCCACCTTAATATGAGTTCAGCCTCAAGTTCTGACACCTCTAATCTTACAAAAGCAATACAGTCACTAAGTTTTTATAAAGGGAAAACTTTTCTACATTAGCAACTGAGTAAATGAAATATTATTTCTACTGGTTATTAATTAGTTTTCTTAATGCTCTCAAATTTCCACTCTCTCATGTCAATTCCAACTTAGGAAGGTATCAATAGCTTATATATAAAAAAAAATCATGTTCTAATTCTCATTTTGAATGGACTTTCTATGCCATCTACTTACAGGAGTTGGAGTAGGAAAAGTTTTTCTGGGATTTTACAAAGAAACCTTTACTAATGCAGTGGTACTACTATACTGAATTTTCTTCAGTAAGTATATTATTTTGCTTAAAGAATGCATGTAGGTTATTCAGCTATTTTATAACTTTGTTTCCACTTTTACCCACAGAATACTCAGAATTTGAAGGACACTACCAATATTAATGGAACATTGACAGAGGTCGCTCAATTTGTGTATGGATAATCATTAAATAAATATCTATACAGCTTGAATAAAATTGATGCAACTCTGAGTACAATGAAGGGTTTTTTTTACAAAGAGTAGAGAAAAAACAGCACTCTATATCTGAGAAACTTCAAGGTAAGAAATTCAATAAACTTAGCAAAGGGCTGGATGTTAGGTGTACTGGAGCCCACAGTTCATAAAACCTTGTATTTCAAATTTAGATTAACTTCTTTTACAGAATGTCGAATTCTTATTTGCTTAGGGGCATCTCTTTAATATCATAAAGAATGTTAGTAGGAGTTAATAGAAGAAATTCTGAATCACCAACACTGAAGAAAATTGGATCCTGGCAGGTGTATTGAATAATAAGATGGTGAGGACATAGGAATTGGACAAAGCTTTATGCAGCTACTACCATCCCCAGATAATTCTAACCTCATAAGTGACAAAGATCAGAGAAGTCTTTCAAAAATTAATTAATTGACCTTCACACCACTGAGATAATGCCTTCTTTCAAATGTTTTACCATGGTTTTTTTGACAGCTTCTGCTTGCATGAATCATCACCTTAATTTCAGCTATAAGTGAACCATATGCACTTCACTGTTTCAGAAGACATTTTCCAAACCCTGTTTTCATGTTGCCTATATACATTCCAGCAGGACATTTAAAACTCAGGACTGCTCTGCACGAGACATAGCTCTCCTCCCTCACCAAGCCTGAAGGGAAAGTTTCTGAGTAGTGTCAAAATAACAGCACCCATTAGGGAGGAACATGGGGAAGGAAAGAGAGACAAGCATGTGTGGTGTATACTGCTGGGATCTAAAGATGTAAAGAGAGAGCAGACTAAGCAATTTAACTCTGTCAGATGGAGAAAAGTCAGAAAAAGGAAATGAGAAAGGGAGTGGTAAGACTGAGAAATAAAAAGCACTTTTTGGATCAGATCTGTACAGAGAGAAAATTTCCATGGTCCAGAGATCAAGCACAGCCTGCTACAGCTGGAGCAGCACCAGGGCACGTGTGGGTTTCCAGAGGAGTGACTAGTCCCTAAAGGGCTTTTAGGCCTGCTCAGAAAGCCAGAAATCAGCTCCCCCATGGTTCATGGGCTGCTACATCTCCTGCCTGGCAGAGGAGCAGGACTACCACAAGGGCTGCTGGATGAAATGGACCCACAGCAATACAGAGAAAGCCAGACAGCTACAGGCAATTTCCTTGGGTTCTCCTGGCAACAAGATGTCTTCTGATTCCAGTCCTGTGTCAAAACGGGATCCAAAACCTGGAGGGAGCCTCTGTAATTTCCTGCTGGCCAGCTCCTCTCTGCTTCCTGATGTGTGGCACACAACTCACATCTCATCGGTTGTGCAGTTTGGTCTGTGGCTCTCAGGGTCTCATGGGACACTGATGCAGTGAGCAAACACCCTAAATTTTATTTTCAGCAGCCATTCAACACTTTAAATGTGTGTTCCAGCACCCATTAGAAGGGCATTCAAGACTATTCTGCGTTGTGGAGACTCCTTGGCTTTCAGTCAAGTGTTGTATCTGGAGAGCAAACAGGAGCGAAGTGGAACCAGGCAGCTGCACCAGCTCCACATCATCAAGTTCAAGCTCATGGTGCTGCTTAGAATTTTCTGTTCAGCTCAGACAGTTTCCATTCAGGTTCCCATTGCTCTCATGCCCCATGCAACTGTTGACCACAACTCTAATAATTAGGTGCTGAATAAATGTCAAGAACTGCTATCTGATATTTCTGTAATACACACTGCATCACTATGTGCCATGATTGCTTTCTATTGCTTTCCCATCACACAGCGTGGTGGTGCATAAAGGCTTTTATCCCCAGAGAGCTTTTCCTCACAAAAAGTGCTGAGACACTGTAAATCTATCCAAAACAGTGCTGCTATCTTTGACTTTGATACAACCAGCTACTCAGTAAAAAGGCACATTGGAATACACTAGGAAAGGAAAAAAAAAAAAATACACTCAATTCTGAGTTGATTCAGTGTTGGCGTGTCCGAAAAAAGTTAGGTAGCAAACCACTTCAAAGATCACTCTTTCAATAAAAAAAAAACAAACACCTTAAAACCTGACATTTCCAAAATGATGAATCTTGGATTGAATCATGCGAAATGTCAAAATGAAGAGGAAAAAGAAAATCAATAGCTGTGCAGATGAAGCAATGTGAGGTCAATCACACCGAACTGCTAGTGCCAGCCACCCATGTCTTTTTAATGGCAGTATTTTCAAAGTCTACAATACCTGAAAGACAGTAGAGATTAATTTTCAAGACTGAATTTCCTCTTAACAATAAAATTACTACACATCTTGTTTTTAGAGACTGGAGAAGGGACATAATAAAATGGCACATTTCCAGAAAGTTTTTACTCTATTCTTGGGATTAGTTCATCAACATTATCCTCAGAATTTCATGTTATATAAATTTTCCTTTGAATTTGATATATTTTTCCTGCTGGGTAACTGAAAGTTTTAATCAGAGGAGGAAAAAAAATAAGGCTTAGAAATCATCACTGCTTTTGAAATGTGTTCTGAGCCAGCTGCTGACCCTTTTGTGACAAAACCCAGTATTTTCCTGTGAAATTCATAGTTGTGGCATAAACACACTGGCAGTCCTAACTTGGGCATGTCCTGATGGAGTTGGCCTCTCATTCCCAGGCTGTGTGGGAAGCTGATGGTGGCTGGTGGAAAAGAGCTGCCCAAAAGCAGAAAATATGAGTATTCCCTGTATTACATTTCAGTGTGCATCATTATGAAGTAAACCTAGGGCATTTCATTTTTCTCCCACGTACTAAATGTTAATTTTTTCCTGAATTTATTTCTGAAATGGATCACCTTGGACTAGCCAGAGGGACTTCCTGAATATTGACAGGTACCTGAAAGTAAAACAGGATAATCACCAAGTGGGAAACCCCTTGTTCTAGGGGATGTAATGATTTCCCTATTACCTATAATCACTGGTTTTATTTAGGTTTAAAAGGTTTCTCAATTAAAATACAGCTTAGACATGGAATATTAGCACAACTGTTTTTATTGCAGCACCTAAAAAGGTATATAAAAAGGTACAACAAAAGTGTGGTGGAACTGGATTACTCCTGGATAATTCTTTAAGTAAGGACTGAGAAAAGATAAGCTTTTGTTTCTTTTTTAAAAATCTCATCAGTGGAAAAGAAGGTTTATTTGAGGAGACAGAAAAAAGAAAGGCATTTCAGAGCAAAGAGGATGTCTGAACTGATATTAGAAAGTAGAGTTATAATGACTGATGTTAGAGATTAGTCTTGAAAGATTAATGGCATTAATTCATAAAACCATCCCTAAACCTCTCTAGTCCTTCTACGACCATATAAAATCATCCATTTTTACAGCCTGAGCTGTTTTAGAGCTTTAAGATAGAGACAAAAATGGAGACTTAATCTATAAAATACAGTTAGTGCTTGTAAAAGAAAACTGTCTGTGAAACTTTTCTTTTAAGTTTTCCTACAATATTTCCTACAATATTTATTATCTTCTACTGCTGTTTAAAGAGGAATTTGGGGGAAAACCTTACTTCAAAGGATATGAGCATGTTTTTTCATTTTAAGCCTTTTTTACAGCTAGGAAGAAAAATCAGGTAGCCTTTGAAGTGAGATTTTTTCACTCCACCACCCAGTGTAGAGCTAAGGTAAATGTGGTGTTGAACTGCACAGCCTGTGTCAATTCTCTCTGTAATTACTAAGCACACAAGGGCATTTCAGAGCATGACTGATGGTTTGTTGTTTCTCCAAATCTGGCAGCAATCTTATTCAACTGAATGTGGTTCACAGAGGCAAATAATATAATAGTTATTGTTTTTGATGAGCTGATGGTTAAAGAGCTTCTTCAAAAGTCTTGGCTTTTGCCAAGGCAACACCTTCAAAACCATTCATACCTTTGAAGGAAACGGAGAAACACCCCAGTTTCTCTTTCTGGCATTAGCAAGTATACTGAAAAGCAAATATGAACTGCTTTATTCCAAACAGCTTAAATTCAGTAATGTGACTGTGATCCATGACATCCACATGATAAAAATCTACAAAGACAGTGCAATGCAGAAGAAAATACATAATTCAGCTCGGCTCTCACATCAACATTGATGCTTAGAAATCACACAGTGACCAAGGAGGGGGAATGCTGCTTTCTGTCTGAGAGCTCAGAAGAATGCCTTAAAATCACGTTATGACTGAATGATTTTTTTTTTTTTTCCTGTCAAAGACAGGAAATCCTCTCTATCTACCAAATCCAGAAAAGTGATGTTTTCAATAACCTCAGCTACAAATTACTCTCCTAGATAGGCTCTTCCTTTCTACATGAAGGACACAGAGCTCTTGTATTTACTGCAATGAGTATTTTTCAGGTATGGGACTCACAGTAACTTTTAAGATTGTTCTCAGGTTTACATTTGACCTATTTGGAAATCTTAACTTCCCTATTTAAACCAAAGTCTGAAAGCAAAAAAACCTTTAGAAATGCTGTTACTAAGAACTACTTGTTCCTTTTCTGCTTGTAGACTAGAATGTTTCGGGACCCTCCTACTCCTATAGTCTAAATATGTACCAGATGTTTGTGAAAAAAAATCTGCTAATCAGTCTAATTAAGCCCATAGATTTTATTGCATATTTTAGCATTTCATCAGTGGTCTGTAAAATCAAATTGCAAATGCTATTTACATGAGCCACAAGTCAAATGCAAGCAAAACAGCTCATTCAAATAGGGTGAATTTTTGTTTTATTATAAAAATGTATCTTGCAGATGCTTTCTACCTAAATTTAGAGTACTTGGATAACCCTCTTCAGGATTATTGTTAGCATCAGACTTTAGGAAAAAAGACCTTCATGGTCTGCCATAAATATCTTGTCAGCATCTCCTCAGAAACTTCTGATGGTTGACCCCAATCAAGCTGGACAGAAACTGAGAATAGTTTGGGATGGAAAAGGCTTTGGAAGGCACCTGGTCCAGCCTTTTGCTCAAAGCAGAGCCCAGTTAGTTACATCTGAGCTTTGTCCATCAAGTTTTGAGTATTTCCCAAGAGAGGACAGAAGTCTTCGCTGTGTCACATTTCCACAAGTATTACGTCTTTTGGCAGATTAGAAAACTTTTTTTACCCTCCTTTACTGAATAAAAGGTTGCTCTCAGCCCTTATGGAACAGCAGACAATCCTCACAGGAGTGTCTGAGACCTGAAACCACAGCACATGGGCTTCTCTGGGTTTGTTGTTTTCAGAACCAGGTGTTCTGCTGGACAGAGCCACACAAAAACCTGTCAGAACTTTCTAAAATCTACATCATAGCCAATCATAACAATACAGTAGCACTAAAGCATCCCCTTAAATATGCTAAATTATGTTAATCTAGTAAGTGCAGAGGGTAAATGAGTATTGATTGTGAATGAAATTATACCACAGACTTAGCCTGGCAAATATGTGTAATGAGCCTAAGTTTTCCATCACTATATGCAGAGAAAAGAAGTTTTACAACAGCTCAGTAGTTCAAACCATGAGGTTTGGTTCTTCCCTGTGATCTGGAGATGGGCTCTTTGCCCATGTTTCGTTTATTCCATTTCTCAGTGTAAAAAAAAAGCATTTACACAAATTGGATTAGTGGAAATCTTAGTCTCAGTAAGAATATTAAGTGATCTAAAGATCCATTTCTCTCCAAAACTGCCACCTAACAACTTTTAATTTGGTCCTGAAGTTTGCTGAGTGCTTGACAGTCCAGCTGAGTGAGTTAAGCACTGCTAAACCTATCAGTCAAGAAACCACAAATCAACTTTCTGAAAAAAGAGATTGATTAAAAATCATGTCCTTTTGTAAACAACAACCCCAAATCTTTTAAGCAGCACTGCTAGGATTTGATTAAATCTGTGCTCACTGATTAAGGTAAGATTATTGCACTGACTTTCATCTCCAACTCTGTGGGCTGTTTCAGCCTCTCTCCATAGAGTTCCTCATGCCAGGAACTTTGCCATTCCTTGATCTGAGAGTGAGGCAGTGCAAACATGGAGGCACAGCCTGGAGAGTTTCAATATCTGGTCATGTGTCATCCTGGATGTCATGGAGCTGCCTCAAACACTTTCCCTATGGTGTATATGGCACATTTCCCATCAGATACAGGTTGCCTAGAATAAAGATTTAATCCTTATGTGGGAGGAGACCTCTGGCTGATTAACTAGGTATGATTAAAAACCTCCACTGATCAGAATACCTGCCAGGAGCCCTTTGGAGAAAAGATAAATAGCCTGAATAGTTCAAATTTAGGTTCAAACAGTTAACAGTTCAGTAAATATGATGCTGCCATTGCTTGTGACAGATTAGACTTTGGGTTAAGCTAAAAACACAGAGGTCTCTGAACTTATCTCAACCCTTGGTGAGCTGTAACTAATGCAGCTGATCACAGCAAGTATCTCAGATGCAGGTGATTGGTCCTCTACTTTGTTTCAGCTTTGGCTTGGCTCTGTGTGATGATGTGGTGCAGGGCACTGTGTTATATACACACAGTCCGACTAACTGTGTATATACAAAATAACTGTTATTTTATGTTGAATGAACCATTCAGGACCACAGAGCTCAAAGGAATACAGGCACAGGATGACAGCACACACCTTCAAAGTGTAGTCACAGGATGACACCAGAAACCCTAGGGCTATAAGCAACTCAGTTATCATCAATTATCACCATAAAAGGAAGGCAAATTTTGGAGCTGGGTAAAACCACTTCTAAAAGCTGTAATTAAACAAAAAAAAAGGAGCTAACACACCTAAAATGCCCACCTGATTGGGCCCAATTTGACTTGATGTCTTCATTAACAGTTTAGACTACGGGATGAAATTATCTCTCACCAAATTTGTGGTTGTTACCAAATCTGCAGGAGTGACTGATACAGGGAGGGAAAGAGCCGCTAAAGCCTGGGATAGCTCAGGGAGCTGTTACTGCTGTCTATAAGTACCACACAGGATGGTTTAGAGATGAAGCTGTGAGGTGAACAGCAAAAGGATGAGAAGTGAAGGCTGCAGCCATTCCATTTTGATTAGATATAAAGAAACATGTTCTTCACCATTTAAATGGTCAAATAGTGCAATAGGTTGTCCAGAGAGACTGTGGAGAATTCTTGCAGACATTCAAAACTCAAATGTAAAAGGCCTTGAGCAACCTGATCTTATTTGACACGTTTTGACTTGAGTTTGAATCAGATGATTCATAGATATCTACTCTGACCTAAATTATTCTGTGATTATATTATTTGAAGAATTATGATAAAACTGCATAAATTGGTAATGTTATATATGTATTGCTATCACTCGTAACCATATATTTAATTATATTTAGAAGGTAAGTTTGCAGAGTAAAGCATTCAAAATTTAGAAGAGTTTAGAATTATGGCTGGCCATTAACCAATTAAACACTATGCATTTAAACCACGATACAATCCTTAATTACATGCATGAACCCATTATTCCACCACTTCAGTTACTGAACAGGATGAATCATATTCAGTGAATAGGAAGTA
Organism: Aleadryas rufinucha; assembly: GCA_013397815.1. NCBI lineage: Eukaryota > Metazoa > Chordata > Aves > Passeriformes > Aleadryas > Aleadryas rufinucha. Next base: position 97,080 of record VZTH01009546.1, on the reverse strand, counting down.
ATTCAGTATTTCTTATCTTCAACCAACATGGTCCCAGATCATATTTGCTGTTGGCTCTAAAAAGCCATGTTCCCATTCTAGGAATCTGTAAATGTAATACCAAGATGTAGTGTCAAAATTGTCTTTGTGAGGTAAATTACTTTCTACATTTAACAGGAAAAAAACAAGGATTTAAAAGTTATTTTCCTTGAAATGTGTATGCTGTCTTAGGCATAGCAAAATCTACATTGTGTAAGGGTGTCCTGTAAGTTTCCATTCCATAATATAGCAGAAAAACCCCCATAATCTGTGGGTTTATGGCATGCTAAACCAGTACCACATATCACCCATTCTTCCTAGGTATTGACAAGACCAGTTCAAACACCAGAGCCTTATTTCACGCCTCAGTTTATTCTTGATGAAATGGGTGAAGTTGGAACAGCTGATATTGGGAATTACAAGAGAATGCCCTGCTTTTTCATACTCATATGTCTTAATAAGCCCCTTCCTTTGTTAAAAGAGAAACAGATCCAGTTTTCAGAAGCGCTGATCTAATAAAAGACACCCAAACAGCAATTCAGCCATGGCACACATATTCTCTGGTGATCTAACCACCGTGTGTGAGGGAAAGTTTTGGGCTAAAAAGCATGAAATGCTGACAAACCACCTGCTGAGATGAAAGGGGAAGAGCAGGGAAGCTCCAGACAAAGAGGAAATTAGCAGAAGATAACAAGCAGAGAAAGCACAGAGCAGCAGATCCAGCTGAGGGGGAGGATGGGCAGTAGGTGCTGATGGAGAAAAAGAAGCTCAGAGGCATCTGAAGATGGGAGTTTTTTATAATTTTTTTATCAATTACAGGATGAAAAGGATAAAAAATATTATTTTGATGATGTGTCAGAATAGGACCTAGATTAAAAATGCACGTAAACGTTTCTTCTGCTTCAAGTATTAAACAAAGTTTAACACTGTATAATTCAAGATAGCAAAACATATTCTTCAGATAGTACAAGTCCCAAAGACAAAAAAAAACATTGTTTGCAAGTCAAGGAGGATGTGGCCCTACATGCATCTCACCTTTGCATGGCATTTGGTGTGCATTTAATTAAGAGCACATTTTGAACAAGAAGACTGCATCAAGAAAATAAGTTTATAGAAATCAGAGCTATCTCAACTCATACATTATGGAAGCAAAACCACAGGTATTTTCCTTCTTTTCTTTTTTAATTTAAAATTTTCTTCAGTTAGTGACATTCACACTGTAACAACTCAATGAAGATCTTATACAAAATGTTAGCAAATGCCACTGCACTGCCTGTAGAGAATAAGGGGCTTATTGACATAGCAGCTTCCAGCATAAAATGTCATGATTGCAGTATTGACTAACAGCATATCAAAATAAACATCTGAAAGTCGAGGTAATGCTTGAAGACAATCATCCTTAACCACCAGCTCTGCACTTAAACAGCAAAAAGCCCCCGTGCCTACCTCCTGGAGTATTTTAAGATACAGACTAGAAATTCTGTTCAAGTGGTTGAGGCATAACATAAAGACTCTATCAATTTAGCCTTCTGTCTTAGGCAATTTAGCTCTTGACATTTGTCTCATTATTTTTGCTCTGTATCTACAGTATGTATCATTCTATGGGCATGGCAGCAAAGAGAATTTCATTTTACTTTATCAGAAATACTTGAGAAATTGTCTTGGGAAAAGCTTTAACAGTGAAGCACTGTACAAAACAGTAACTTGCCTCTGCTACCGATTACTAAAACAGCACTGAAGTGCTTATAAAAATAAAGGTCATTCAGCAGCAGCAAAATCCACCCTATTTACCTCATTTGTATTGTAGGTGACATGGGAAAAAAATAAACAAGCCACATTGGAATGACTGTCTGATGTTCTTCTCTCATGAGGGTTTCAAAGTACACTGATGCTCTTGCCTTGTCAGGCTTCCCACTGATGCCAGTACTGGAGTTTGTCAGGCATTAATTTGTCCAGCAGAATAAAAATCTGTAACAGGAATGGGTTAAACAGGAACAGGGTTTGGCCAGAGTCCTTCACAGGAATATCTGGACACATCACAGCACCTGACGGGTGTCTGTTATGCCTTCCTGAAGTTAATCTGGTCTCTCCATCCATTTTATTAATGAAGTAAAAGGAAATATGGATGGGAATGCACGATTATTTATCAAGTTTTATTTCTTTAAGGCGATACCAAACAGTTCTATTTAAGTTACACACCTATATGTGACTGTATTCTATTCTGCTTCTAGGCTAATGCATAGTAGGGCCTTTTTAACACCTAAGTCCTAAAGTGCATCTATATTAAAAAACTACTTAGACTCATCAGTGGTTAACTGTTTTAAATAGTTCTTAACATGTACTTTACTGCACTTAGAAGTGAAAATGTGAACTGCTACACTAAAAGCTTTCAGTTCGGCTCTGAAGTGCAGCCTTAGCTACCAGAGAGGGGGAAGGGAGCATAATGCAGGGTCAGATTTTAAACAGGGTTCTGGAGGTTTGTGGTGTCACTGCAAGTGAAATATCCCTTGCCTCAAGCCTCTGTGCCTCAGCTTTTCCACTGATCTGCAAACCTGAGACAAGCACAGCTTGCAACAATTCAACAATTGCAACAAAAATTCAGAAGTGAATGAAGACTGATCAGTGGACAACATGGGGATGTACCAACCACATGGCATCTGCTGCAGGTGCATTCTCTAGGGAGCTGGGAAGAAAAAAAAAACCAGGACAAAATATTCTGTGTTGGAAATGGGATCCACACTTTTGGAAACTGACTCTGACAATATAAAAGCTAAATAATTGAAGTCTATGTCTCCAAGTGTGGTGTGCAGGCTTTTTTTTTCCTTAAGAGTTCATGCTGTCCTCTAAATAATCAGCGTTTTATAACTTCTGGGACACTCACAGGTACCTGGATATTTGTGCAGGTTAAATATGGGCAGATTTTCACGCAGTCTGCAATAACAGGAGCTCATGTCAGCCCCGGTTCTGTCTCCTGCCTATAAAAACACATTATTCGAGGTCAAGTAACATAAAATTGCTGAGCTGCTTGTGACAGACTGAAATGCAGTCCAGTAGCCTTCATCTTGCTCAAAGCAGAGAATTTTTCTCCTTGCACAGACTGGTCCACACCCCACAGCACATTTTAAAATGGCTTGAATAAGTTTCCACAAAGTAATAACTATAAATGGTATCAGACATGCTCTAGAATTGGTGTCCCACAAACCTTTCCTCGTGGCCTAGCCTTTGCTTGTGCCACTCTCCATTCCTGCTGCAGCTGACAGTAAATAAAGTTCTCAGTTTAGCTGCTGAAGCACTGTGAACATGGCCTAATTTCCAGGAATCATTTGCTTTCTTTTATGGCAGATGTATTTTGTGGCAGATACAGGCACATTGAGTTGGGTCAAACAGTCAAGTATGAATTAAATTACTTCTTTTTTTTTTCTTTCCCTGACATCAATAGCTAACCCAGTTTTAATGTGAATAGAGATATCAGCAGTTTTTCAGCTACTACACAGAAGAAACATGAAACACTGATTCTTTCTTTTTATTATTTTTTTTTAAATGAGAGCGGTATCATTTTTTCATTGCCTAAAAGAAGATTCTCCATCAAAGTTACTGTCTCTTACTGTGAAAGGACATGGATTTTTTAGTTGGAATTTAATCTCAACTCAACTTGGATACTTCCTTGTAAAGGATTACAGGAAACAAACCTAATTAGGTAGGAAGTAATAATGAAATAGGAAAGGTAGTATCTCAAACAAGAGTAAACCCTATTAAAATTTATGCTCCTTTATGCCCCTGAGAAGACAGGCATCATAAATTGATATGGTAAAGAGGAAAATTTTTTAAAAATTTTTTTTACTATTGTAAATGTTTTTGTATCTACAGGGTACAGTTTCACCTGTTCAAAAACCTGAACTTTTAAAAACAAAATATGCATTCTGGAGAAGATTCCAGGTACTTTCAAATTGTGGACTTAACATTTTTTCCCTCAGCTCCTTGGAAAGAGCCTCTGTTGAACAATTTCCTGACTTTGCCTGGGTCTGATGACAGGACTGACTTTTAATGCTCAAAGGGAAACTGCAAATCAGCTCCTTCTACAGAGGGTGAAAATTAACCAGCAACAGTGAGAAAAGCAAATTCTGGCTATATGGCAATCTGCTGCCTTATGAAAATTAATAAATAAATCTCACATCTGCCATATAATTGTTCCTGCAAGCTAAAGATCTTGTCAGCAGGGAACTTAGGTGCCCAGAGAAACCCTCTGCATCCTCAGATGTCTGCTGCTTATATCTCCAAGAACGGAGACTCCACTGCTCTGGGCAACCTGTGCCTGAGCTTGGCCACACTCACAGTAAAAAAAGAAGTGTTTTCTAGTGTTCAGGCAGCATCTCCTGTGTTCCAGTGTGTGTCCATCAACTCTTGTGCTGTCACTGGGCAACACTGAAAAGAGCGTGGCTCAGTCTTCTTTGCACCCTCCCTTCAGGTATTTATAATCTGCATTTATTTTACATCCTACAGAACAGCCTATCTTAACTTAGCAAATGCAGATAACAATTTGAGCATCATTATACCGAATCCTGAGGAAAACAGGCTCCTAAATGAGAGCCAGAACGAGTTCTGATGACTCATTTGGCCCCCACTACATTTCCCCAATGTATTTTTAAAGCCTCACATTTTAACTCACAAAAAAGAATTAAGTTTGAATGCCAATACTATTAAACTTGAAAGAATTTTGCTTGCAAGGAATCTGTTTAATTAATATGAATAGAAAAAAAGCAGAGACATGGATTTTGAACGAAATTACTAATAAATGAGAAGTACAGGTTAACTGGAAAGTAAACACTGGGAGAGCAAAATTCTATCTCCATTACAAGTTGCAGCTCAATTAACTCCATCAGTATTGCCCACGTATAACAAAACTAAACTGACTGGTGTGCAATTCCAAAGCAAGATACCACTTCCTTTCTTTCCTCCCACCCAGAGACATGTGCTAGAAGGGAAAAGAGAAAATTAATTGCATAACTGAACAGGATGCCTATGATCTATTCATTGAGCCCACAATGTTGAATACACGTGGGCTTCATTTATATTTTATTCTGAGTAACTCAGTGGCGCTGATCACAAAGTATATTTATTTCCTTGAATTGTCAACAGAATTTAAATCTCATGCAGTGCTGCATCACTAAATGAATGTGAAACTGGGTCAGTATAACTTAGTGCCCTTTGCCAAAATAGTGGTAAAAGTGAAACGTTTTTCTTCACTTGTAGCATTGCTAAGCAGCTGTCTGCCTAGGACACCTCACGAGAATGATTACTAAAGAATTAGCTCTTTAACTCCCTGTGGGGTTATTCTATCTCAGAAAAATTGGTTTTTCTTTGAAAAATTAGTCATTGCATTACAAAATGCAATAAATATTTCACAATAATGTGTGTATAAAATCAGCTACTGTGAAATAATTTATTGCACAACAGCTATTCAGATAATTTCCAGATGTAGACAAGCTACTGCATACTCTTCCCTTTAGGAGGACGAGGACACATCTTGCTTATCTCCCAAACCTTCCTGAGTCACTCACAAGAGGAAAGCTGAAGAACTTTGTACCTGAGGAACCCTCACAGCAAGTGATGGAGTAATTGCCATGGGTATCCCTGGAATGTTTGGTTTCAGGGGCTTTGTAATCTGCTATTTTCTCAGAGATCAAAAGGGAAAATGATACACCAAGAAGACAAATATTTACTCAGTTTTAAGGAAAAGGTGCCAGCTGTGTTGTGTTGGCCCTTTATTCTCTACCAGTTCTGTCCTGGTTTTTATTTTTAATTTATAGCCAGGGTTGGGTACAACCTCCACAGCAGATGTTTATTTTGAATATTTATGTAACTTGCATCTTGTGAGGGAGGAGAGGAAGGAAGTTGCCTCGTAACCCCTTGCAGGGAGCTGCTTTTTGTCCTGTCACTTTCTTTCCTTCCTGTGAGCTGCTCATTTGTTGCTTTACCTGAGAAGGATTTGTCAGCCCGGAGAGTTTCGTGTAACACCAACTCCCCGAGCTCTCTGAAGTACGTCATGACGTGCGGCAGCGCTTCACCAGGAAGGAGCTTGTTTACTGCACGTCCACTGGCAGCTTCTTTCACATATTCTGCACTGCTCACTGCTCTGCCAGCTCAAAGACAGCATGCATTCCCTCAACTCTGATCATGCCCTGACACTTCACCAGATTCGGGAACAACGAGGAGCTGTTGCCCAGCACTGATTATTGAGCTGGCCAGATGAGACATCAAAAGGATTTCAGCACAGGAGAGGCACCAGCTGCGGTCTTGGCAAACAAAGGTAGATTTTCCCAGCCTTAGATCCTCTGCAAAGATTATAAACACTCAGACCTGAAATGTAGGAGAATTTGAGCCTAAATAGCAGGAGAGAACACACTGCTTTCAGTCCTTGCAAAGCTACAGGTTACTGCTGTTATTTTTCTCTTATAGAAGCAGAGCCTCTTCACTTACTTGGTAAAGTGGAGCGTGGAAATTTCTAACACATAGACAGAGAGCTAGAGTAAGCATTGAAACAAGTAACATTTGGTTTGAATCACAGATTTCCTTGAGCTGAGTCTAAATGAATATGTGCATGAAATTTAATGGAAATGTTTAATATTTAAAGAGTTAGAATTTCTGGACTAATGATTACATAATATTATTAGCATCCCATTGTGTGAGGCTTTCAATTCATATAATTAGAAGATTACTCTAGCAAGAACTTAGAGTAGAAATGCATTCATATAAGGCAACTAAAATAAAATTATAAATCTGGATCAGTTTATACATCTAACCTCAGCAGTTCTGTAAAATTTACATGCTTTAGACACGTCTTCATAATACTGGAAAATCAAACTCAAGGAGTTTCCCCAGCAGGGGCTATAGTGACACAAAACCTCTTACTAACAAGATGCATCCCTCTTCTTTCTCATCATTCTCATTCTAGAGAGGTCCTTTAACATATCTCCCCTTATCTTCCTCCCACTTTTTCACCATTTAATACCTTCACATAATTTTGATTTTGTTTCCCAAAACCTGTTGTGCTCCATTCATGACACACGTGCATCCATTCCTGCATAATTATAACATTACAAAAATGTAAGAGGCAGAGGAGAAAACCTACCAGCTGAAGATTGCTCTGAGAAGGACAATGTCAGCTTACACTGGGTTTTGGTTTTCTTTAGGACTGTTACAGCAGATCTACCATCACACAGCCTGGGAATTGTAGCAGCATCCTGTGTGCTCACGGACCCCCCAGGGCAATGTTCTGTGATGGACTAAACAGCAAGGCAAGGGCTTCAGAGCTCTCATTCCACATCCTGTGCCAATGCTCAAAATTTCTGTGGATCTCAGAGTCTTCAAAAATCCCTATTTCCTATCTTTTTGAGAGATTACAACAATCATCAGTCACACTGAGAGAGAGGAAGAGGGGAACAAGATGAGATCTATCCAAGCACTCTGAGACTACAGTCTTCCTGGTTTTGCTCTACAGTGAAATGTCAGTGTGGTACAGATTCCCCACAGCTCTTCAGCTGCTGAGGCAGAGGAGCTCTGAAGAGTCACATGGTCCCAGAATAAAGTCAGGCCTTTGGTAATATCCTCCATTTTTAGTCACTAGACTGTACTTTGTTAATGCTATTTTCCTGCTGTTGTATTTTCAGTGCTTTAATGCAAGACCTGTTCTGTGTGATGTTCACAAAGATATTTAACAAACCGGTGCCTCTGGAATTGAAGCTTTGCTCTGGGTGGTGAATATCAACACCTCCTATTCTGTCAGTAAGGCTTTTATCCACTAAATAAGTGGATAAAGTGTCATTTGTCCACTAAATGAACCCAGAGTGTTTCACTTGGCTTCATACCTCCTTTCACCCCTTTGGACATACAGCTGGAATGCTGACTTACCCACGAGGCTGGACTAACATCATCTTATCCTCAGAGGAAATGTACTATTGACCAAGAAGAGTAGGGGAAGGAGTGAGGGAAGCTCATCTTCATTTCACTAAAGTATTCAGAATTATTTTTTTCAGGTAGAGTTAATTTCCATGCAAATTAAGTGGAATATGGAAAACTATTCATAATAAATCTGAATAAGACACCAGGAACTTATGAAAAGATCTGTAATGCTGTGAAAGCCTTTATCTTTCTTGTCTAAGTGGTCCAGCACACTGGAAGCCTTCAGAAAAATGCGCTGTTGATGCAGTTCCTCATCCTCCCTCTAAACAGCCACCTGGCAATGATTTGGAGGTTTCTCTGCTGTTCAACCCTTTGTTTTTATGCCTCTTCTAGATGCCTCTTTTATGCCAGACTACCCCAAGGTTCTCCCTACTAGAAAGGCAGTTTCTCAGTAATTGTATTTTCATTTGCCACTTTCTAGCCTAAGACAATTTTGAATAATTTTTCACAGCAGACCTTTCTGTTGTGATGACACATGTTATTCTGTTCAAATGGAGAAAATTACTCTTTCTGACACTGTGGTGGAAATTTCACTGCTTTAGGAGTCCATCCAGCTTAGAGGATGGGACTTGCTTAGAAAGCCTTTGAACTGCATTTTTAAACATTAAAATAAATTGTTCTCATGAACCAATTTCAAATCATTCTGTTTCTAGCCAGTGCTCACAGATATAAAGGTCAGGTATAATTGCTTCAAAACTCCCTGAATTCGTCCAGACTTTATATGGCCTATGTATTGCTTAAAGGTGACTATTGTAGCACATTTTATAATGAACAGTGAGACAGAACTTAGTTCTTTACAGAATCTGAAATGCAAAGTTTTTGATCCAATAGGAACATGGTTTTTCTAAACTAGGTTTTTTTCCACTGATCTTAGTTGGAGTTCACCAGAGGGAACAGTACAGTGCTACTGCTTTAAAATCAATTTAGTTTAATTTTAAATCCGCTAGGAATGATGAGATGTTTTCATAAAAATAACTCAGCGGTGATCTTTTAATCTTTTGTTCTTCTTTCAGTACTTATGACTATGTTAAAATGAGCAGCCATTTGCAAGACAGGTGCCACTTTAATAATGCCTTAAAATTACAGAATAGAATTGCATAAAAATTCTATAGAACGTGAAAATATATGCATCAACTTTTCAGCTATTTTTAAAATTGCTTGGTCTTAGTGAATTTATTCTCCTGCCTAAGTTCTCAGCATAGGCAGTGGAAGAAAAAGATGGGCTTAATGTCTCTGAGGTGGTCTGGGGCAGGATGTTTGGCCCCCAGTGCAGCTGAGAGTGATCACAGAAGCTGTTCAGGCTTGGCACAGGCTCAAATATCCTGTGCCTGCTCAGTGTGGCTGCCTGGCCAAGGAACAGTGTGGTCACAGAGCTTCCAAGATAAAGCACCTTAATAAACAGGAGATTCCCAAAGGAGTTGTTCTGTTTATACCAAACTGCAACAAAAGGGAGAACAGGAATGACAGAAATCAGCTATACTATATTTATATTTGACAGAGATAGGCCACCTGTGTTGGTCACTTAAGTTATAAAGCCCACAATAAGGTCACCCAAAATATCACTTTGAGGTCATTAAAAAGAGTTTGTTAGTAACACAAATTCTGCTTTGGTAATACAAGCAGAGGATGCTCTGAACTACAAGACTGTGATCCACTTAGTATCCTCCTCCATGCTATCACTCCTAAAAAAAAGTCTATTTATTTAGCAATTCTCAGTATCAGTTTGCTTGAACAAAAGCTGCACACATGGACAGCTTGGAGAAATGTGTAGGACTTTGCAGAGCCTTTATCAGGTATCTGTAACATTTTTTTAAAGAATGGCATATTAGTGAGGCTGTTCCTTGAGGAGATACTGAGTCTTGTTCATTGTTGAAATGTCTCTTCTGTAAGTACTTACATTCATACAGCATGAGGGCTAAGAGATACAGCTCAGAATAACAGCATTTCCTTTCTCTTTGCAAAACTGAACACGTCTGCACAAGAGGAAAAGTAGCAAAGGATCACACACAAAATGTTTCCATGTGTTTTATTGCTACTTTTCTTTCTGGCTGAAACCAAGTGCAGCCATAAGTACAGAACCTGAATCATTCTCTCTCAGCTGAGAATATCCAACAGTAACATTAGAAACAGATTAAACTATCCAAAATGACATTTTGAGCCGCATGACTCCATCTTATACCCAGAAATAAGTGGTAGCAGTGAAGCTGTTTCAAGAATACATATTCCTGTCTTAACATTGTATTCTTCCTTTAGCATCAAGCAACTTACAGTTAAAAACTTCTTAATCCTGCCTATCACTTCGAGGGCTGATAGGTCATGAAAACTCTTTTGCTGTCTCATCCAAGATTAAACAATCAAATGTGGTAATTCAGACAATTGTGGTACACTGCATTAATCACAGATGTGGGTGTTTTTCCGACAATCCTTCTGATGAAATGCTGAATTAGGGTTTTCACCTTTTCTCTTCTCTTCTCTCTTTCCCATCATGCCTACAGCAATACCCCTCTGGCTATCCTCTTGTCACATGAGGCCAGTAAGGATCTGAATAAGACACCTCTATAACAAATTCAGATGCTGAAGGAATGTTTTTGTGATTGCTCAGTAGTTACTACTCTCCAATCAGTACTGAATCAATGCTAAAGTTACTGTGTGCAGTTTATCACAGAATATTCTGAGCTTGGAGGGACCCACAAAGAAGATCAATTCCAACTTTTAAATAAGTGGCCCGTACAAGGATCAAATTCATGACCTTGGTGTTACTGGCATCATGTCCTCACCAACTGAGCTACATAAATATATATATATTTAGATATATAAAAAGAGATATATAATTATCTGAGATATATAAACAAGCTTCTGATGGCCCAGGGCTGCTCAGTTCACATAAATATTTGCCATTACTACTACTCAAAATGCATTTCATTTGAGAATGTGTGTTATTCCCACTTCTGCCACTTTCATTCTCCTGTATTTTCTAAAAGCAGGTGTGATAGCTCCTACCTGGACCCTGCCGCATTAACTTTGACTTACTTTAGGATCTTTTCCATGAGATCCCCATTGTTCAGTGCCACAGTGCTACTCCTTAGGATTGAGAGCAAACCTGTGTCATCTGCTTGTCTCATTCCTGTGTGGACCACACACAGTGGTGCAGACTGAATGAGCACACAGAAGGGATCACATCCTTTTCTATCTATTCTTAAAATCTAAATTCCTCTGGTAATCTGCCCAATGTCCTTCTCCATTGCACTATTTTCTTAGCTTCTGAATTTGTAACTCTATTTTGTAACTGTGCATGTGACATGGATACACTCTCAGGAGCTGGGTTATGAAAAATCAAGCTCTGAATTGCAGAAATATTCATATGGAAAATGATGCCTTCTCGCTCATGAAAGGCAGTAAACAAATTAGCCCATAATACCTCATTATTCTGTAATATTCCCACATCTGCAAAGACCAACAGTTGCACTAACACTTGCAATCTTTGCATTATTAGGTTTCCTTTATTAGCTTCCATTTTAATTGAGAAGAAGTTTTCATAAACCCCTCTATTATTTCTCAAAGAAGATGGAGGCACAAATAGCCACCTGTGGAATATTCCCCCTTCTCCTCCATGGAGTGCAGTGTGTACTACTGCTCATTTCAGTTTTCTATTAGCTTGACTTTCTACAAGAAAAACATCCTCAAAGGCCTGAAGCTCCAAATGCTACCCCAACCTGATAGCATCTTAATGTGCTCTTGTAATGGATTCTGGAACAGGTGGCTAATAAATTAACCAGAGGTATGCAATCTATTATTGACTGGCATCATTCCAACCACATAGTTCTCAAATGACAGCTTGTTTCATGTAAATTTTATTGTACTGAAGGTTCCATTTGTTACCAAGAGGCTTCCTTACAGATGGAAAGAAAATGCAAATAATATTTTCTACTTTACATAGGATAATGCTTAAAGAAAAGCAAGCAAGCAGCATTTTCCTCTAGGCCTTTTATACTCTAGGATGTTAACTAGCAAAGTAAAGATGTTAAAAACATAGCAGCTTGGTAACAGAACAGATAAAAATAACATATAAAAAGTTGTTTGGTGCTTTTTCACACTACTAAACACAGTAACTCCAAAGCAGATTATGAAGCTCTGCACTAGGAGACCTCACAATACTGCAAATTTATCTTAATTTTGCCATGTAATACTGTATAGATTATTGAGTGCATTTTAATTTCCCTCTTATACTGAGCTAAATGGCCTCCTTCTTAGAGATTTCTGATCTCTCCTCACCCACTGATACCCATCCCTAAACAAGTAAAGCAAAGGCATCTCTGCCAAGTCTGTGCTGGCCTTCCTTCTAGCTGGCTACTTATTTCCTCCTAGGTATGAAGCTGTGAGAAGAATACTCTTAGGGGAGTTATTCTGGAAGGATAGACTCTTATTCATGAAAGACTGCCAAAATCTCTCTCCCTCCAATTCCTACATCAGCTTGCAGGGTATTTTCTTGCAGAAATTCCTGCAGCACTGCTGGTAGGACATGGAACAGGCCACATGAGCTGTGCATGTCCAAATCATGCACAAGGATTGAACCACAGAGTTTGAGCCTGATACAGAAAGGACTGTAGGGCTTAGAAAACAGGCACTAAGAAAAGCTGTGTATTTTCATAAGTAATTTAGATTTGAGTCTTCCCTTGAAAGCGATTGAATTTGGTCTGGAGAGAAAATGAATTAGAAATCAGTATTTCAAGCATGCATCGTATTACTTATGGATTGTTGGAACGGGTGCCTTTACATGCTATGACTGACATATACATATGTCAATTTTCTAACTTTAATACCAAAGGAGACAAGGGAATTGACACCTTTTCTTGTAATACAGCTGAATACATACATTCTTCTGAAATGATGATTCCCTTTGTTAATCCTTTCTACCTAACAATCCTGTCCCAATAAATTTGAAGGACAGTGCACTAAAACCAATTCAAGTATTTCCACAGATAGACCTATCTCGTCTTTTACCCATAATTTTGCTGTTTACCATTCCATGCTCTAATTCTGGAAAAAAAATTACTTCTGCAATGAACTGTAGTTATTGATTCTGTATTTTTCTGTCTTTACTCACTGATCTTTATAAGCTGAACCACTAAGTCTTTTAAGAGTTATTTTATTTTTCACCATAACTACAGCAGTTGAAGCATAATATCTAGTCAAAAGGGGGTTGTTTATAGAGAAAATAAAACAGTTTTCTTCTTTCTTTCTTGGACTCACTCACATGGAAAAGAAATATATTGGTATTTATGATATTTAAAAACCTGAGTTTAGAATTACACTTTTAAAATTAAATGAAGAATAAAAATCAAGTACTGGATTAGTGAGGTAACAACTTCAAGAGCACTTTGGTCACTTATAAGAAGGAAAGCACCCAGTGATATTTTCACTGAAGTGTTGTGCTGAAGGCAACATCACAGAGAAACCTTAATCTTTCAAATACACATTTAGGGGTTTCCCTAAGCGAGTATCTTCACAGCATATATTAAAAAAAAAAAAACCAACTAAAAAAAATCTAATGTCAGTAATGAAATTTGCCAGTATAAAGCCATTAAAAAAACCCAAGGAATGCTGTAATGTAACACAAATAAAATAAGGAATGCTGAAATATGGCACATTTATTCTTACACACATTTTATAGTTAATGAGTCCTGTTCTGTGGGAACAGGAAACACTGTTTTCTGAGTTCTTATTATCTGTCTGCCTACTGCCAGTGCTTTTTTACTTCTGTTCAATGTGCATACAAATTGAATAATCACTACAGTTATTACTTTTTCTTTATATAGAAAAATAAAGGCCATCAAAATGAGCTGTCTTGACATTCCAGAAAAGTTTAATAATAGAAGCCATCTAATGGTTTGTACCTATGGAAGCTGTAAGGAAATATCAATAAAGCATGGCAGGTTCCAGTGGCCTAAGGGAAGCCAGCTACCGTGAGAGAGAGAGAACTTCCATGTTAAAACAGGAATACAGGGAGTGAAACACCCACTTCCTAATTAGCATTCAAAAGTTTTGAATCATGTGTCAGTACATCCTTTCCTGCCCACAGATGGGATAATATCCCTGCAGACGTGGTGACAGTTACTCAGAATACACCACAGGATAGAGCATTTAAAACAAGAGCAACAAAACTGTCAGAAACTCATCTGTTCTCCCTCACCACATTAACTGCATTTGGGATCTACCTCTGTGGTCCTCACGCCTTCTCCCCACAGCACAGAGCCTAAGCTGGAGCAGCACAGAAGTCCTGGGAAATCATACTCGGTCCAAGACATCACTTATCTCTGAAAATCATCACTCTCACTTTCTGTCTAACATAAAGTTTATCCTTTCTCAGACTGATATCAATCACATGATGCTGCCTGAGCAGGATCAGGGCACTGTCCTGCAGAGGAGTTTTGCACAGTCAGGCAGGGCTCCTTTTAACCCTCATAAATAATGCAGAGAAAACATCAGCCAATCTTTTCTGTTTTCCTGACCTCCCTTGTATCTTTTTTTATTCTTCTGAATTCAGTTATATTCTAATTACAGCTTATTTTTGCAATAAGATGAGATGTAGTGCATTCCCTATCACTTGTTTACTGGGTTGCAATAAGAAGCAAGGTCCTAGTAATTAGCAGCTAACTAATGAGATATTAATGCTGGCAGTTTCACTGATGTTTAGAAATGATTTTGACATATGAGTTTAGGTTTATTCTGCAGAATTCCTGATAGTGTTACCTCATTTATTAACATTTTTTGTTTTACACAGAGGAAATTAATCTTAAAGCTTAAATCTTAAATTTCATTAAGGCATTTAATTTGAAATTTGTGGATTTAATTTCAGATTAAAAACCACATCTTGTTTTGTGACTTCTAGCTCTTTCCATATTTATAAAGTTTACTATGACAAGTACTTTTGTCAGTACAATACCAAATATTTTCCAAAAATATTTTGATGTAATGATGTCATTATTGTAGAGTTATATACACACAGTATGGTTTACTAACCAATATGTAATTACGTAATGTTTTTATCCCAAGGAAGATGCCTTTATTTCATCCTTGTTCCTCAGAAGACACCAAGGAAAGCTAAAATAGTTAGATGGTCAGTTGGATTTAATTATTCTGCTGTTCTGTTCCATGTTTGTCCCTGTGTCTTCTGTGTAGGAACTTTTATTCTTATTCTGAGCCAGTGGGTGCTAACATGGTAAGAATAGACATTCACAACCATTGTACCGAACACTTGATAAATCTATCAGATACCATTATTGCTACATTCATCAGGCTGACACTTAAATTGTCTTTGTCTATTTTAGTACAGTATCATCAGAAAATTTCAAACTGCAAACAGTACAGGTGAAAGTGCAGAACACAGTACAGAATACATTTAAGAGATAGCTGAAATAATAGGATGAAGTAAAAACATTTGCATTATTTCAATCCAAGGGAAGAATCCCTTGTTCTGAAAACTATTCTGAAAAATCAAACAGTGACAGACTACTTGTCTTGTAACTTGATAAATCACTTATAAAATAAAGTAATTTTGTGATTTTCCACTGTTTTTCTTGTCACTGCAAAGTATGCTCCCACCCTGGGTATTTCTACTCCACTGTGACAAACTGGCATCTCAGGCAGCTGCTCCTTCTAGTGTATAATATCCATAGTCAAACAAACAGAAGAGCCACAAAAGAAAAAAAAAGAGACAGCTTTTTCAGCAGATCATGTAGATATGCTCCAATTGCACACAGTTAAAAAGCATAAAATTAAAAAAAAAAAAAAAAATAGGACATGATAAGTAAAGAGGTGGTGAAGGAGGTAGAAAAGAAAAAAGTGCTTAAATAAGCAAGAAACCAAAAATGGTCTCACAACCTTAGGGAGAATTTTGTGTTTCCCTGTTATCATCCCACAGTGGTTTTATTCCATGTGCAGACATTCCTGGAACCGTCTGGGTTTGAGCTCTCCAGGACAAAAAGCAAATCAAGACCTTCTCAGTGAGCTGCCTCCAGCCCTGGAAGTCACACACACCTTCAGCCCCCAAAGGCCTAAGCCTCATGTCAAATTTTTATGACACTGAGAAGATTCCTGGCTAAGCCTCTGAGAATCATAAATGTTATAGCTTTTTTTTTTTTTTTAAAGTCTACTGCAAATAATAGAGGGCAATGTGAAGATCTTTGTAGAAAAAAAAAGAATATTTATCTTCCTAGAATGAAAATCTAAAGTTTTGTTTCTGTGGTAGTGAGGATTTTGCATTTTCTAAACCAAATGTACTTAAACTGGCTGGATGGTGAGAGATAAACAACAAGAAGCTCTTTTAAAGCAAATAAATATTTTGAAAGCATATTTACTGGCATGAGACATTTACTTCAGTTAATCATACAGAAACAGTACATTTATCAGGAGAAACTTCCAGACAGAAATACAGGTTTCTTCATTTCTCAGTATTGGCAGGACCTAATGCCACCGAAAACTCTAAAAGAAAGAAATTCTAGGAGCCAACTTCAAGGGAAGCAAAAGGCAAAAACCTCCCCGACCTCAGCAGTGACTGGAACCCTATAGCTTCATTGCACGCTGCCAGTTATTTTTTTCTGTATTTCTAAAACCATTTCCAAAGTTACTCTTTGAGAATCAATCCATAATATTAAAAAGAAAAAAGCCCTCCAAAGAAGCATAAATCAATCATCTTGTATCTTGTGCTTAGTTAATGACTGACACTAAAAGATTTCATGATTGCTAAAAATGAGAACCCTTTATCAGGGAATGATGCAAAATCTCCGTAAACAAAGAACCATGACAGGGTATAGCTGTGGTTAACATTGCATTTAAACAGCAAACACACCTAGCAATTTATTTATCAGTCAGAATTCTGAGTCCCTGTTATTGACATTTGACAGAATCATGGCTATGGTATAGACAGCTTCTCAGACCTGTCATTTAAAAACCCTGCAATTTTAAATGGACCCTCCATCATGTCTAACACCTAATTATCTTGTCGAAGTGGTTTTGCCAGGCAAGGAAGGTAAACAATTATCAGGGAGGGTGGTGAATTTAGAATGTTCAAAAACTGATTGCATTTGAAGAAAGAATACAGTTTTGACCCCTACATGCATGCTTAACTTAAACCTATGTTTCAGATTTTTTTTTTTTTTTAACACTCAATTAGTATAATTTTCTTCAATATCCATTATGGCCAGTGAGATGAAAGATCAATTAGTCACACAGCTTTGGTCAGGAGACTTAAGTGGTGATGAGCTGGGAACTCATGGAAACCATGAAAATGCTGTAGTTTACACTGGCAGAAACTTTGAAGTCTTTCCACGTTTACTTGGGCTGTGAGACACATTCTGAACTTGCACATCCTCTCAAAATGATGGGGTTTAGTTCTATTTAAAAGTTAACGACTTTCCTTTTTCTATATTCTATTTCCTACAGGTGTGCACTTCCAGAATCTGATGTAGTTTCAGCTGTTTAAGTTTGCTGCCTTTCTCAGCCCACAGCTCCCTGCCTTTTGGCCCTGTCCATGGCAGGGATGTTGGAACAGGATGATCTCTAAGGTCCCTTCCAACCCAAGCCATTCTATGCTGATTTTCCAAAGTGTGCATTTTGGCACATGGATTTGTTACAGCCCTTTAGAAAACAATATGTAAGCATACGAAGCCTAAAGAAAATCAGTTGTACACTTAATTTCTTAATGAAAAACAGACACATCAAGTAAGAGTGAGACCACTTTAAATGTATGATAAAGAAGTATTATCTTCATGTTATTTTATATATTCCCCAATTACAAGAAACACTCAACAGGATATTGTGTAATTGCACTCCAGGCTTGAATATTATATTTTACTGAAACCAGAAAAGTAATTTCTTAGGACAGGAAATGTTTCAAATGTCAGACATTTGTTAGAAGACCTCTAGAATTATTTAAGTTTGGAAGTAAATAAACCATTGCGATACCTCACTGCAGATGTAAACACAAAGTTTGAAGCGCTGTGGCTAAATGACCATCCCCAAAACCCGAGCACCATTCCAACCCTCTGCTGAGGTCCCAGTGGAGAGCAGGTTATGGCAGCCTGTCCCTGGGAACGTCATACTGCACTAGAATGTAATAGTTTAGCTGATAGGAGAAATTACTCACTGTGATGGTGGTGAGACAACTCAGGGGGTTGCCCTGAGAAGTTGTGGATGCCCCTGGAAGTGTCCAAGGCCAGGCTGGTTGGAGCTCTGAGCAACCTGGAATAGTGGAAGGTGTCTCTGCCCATAGGAGGGGTGTTGGAACTCAATGATCTTTAAGGTCCCTTCCAATCCAAACTATTCCATGATTCTGTGATTCTTTTGTGCATGCTCAGGTCACAAAAGAAGCACTTAAGACAATAATATTGCTCTTAGGGCAGCCTGAACAGCTCATTTGATGGTCTAGAAAGTGTTCATGTAAAAAAATGACTCCCAAATACTGTTTGCCCCGTTTCTAAACACAGTGGCAAAGGTACAGGGACACTGTCTACAGCAGACCTTCAGAAGATCCAGAAGGGAGCACTTCTCACCACCTTTCAAACCAGACACGGGTGAGGGGGTGACTGCTGAGCAGGATCTTGATAGTTTTGTGAGGGGAGAAGAGAGATAAAACCTCCACTTCCTTGCATGGACACAATCAACAGCAGCACCAGTACATAACATTTGCTTATTCAGTGCCTGGTTTCATCCCAGAGCTTTGAAAGTGTTCTTGAGAAGGTACAAAGAACTGCCATAGTATGGAGTGAAGTTCATATTATTTATGGAAGTCATAACCAGGACTGCAGAAGACAACTGTTGCAAGCAAACTGACTTGCAAAAAAATACAGCAGATTTTCAGAAAATACTACATTTTCAGTTTGCACAGCAGAAACCAGTAAACTGCTGTGTAAATTTATATACAGCAGTTGGAACTGTAAAACCACTAGGAAAAGCTGCTTCTCACAAGATTCTTGCCAGCCATATTTGGCTTGTTGATTAAAACCAAATAAAGTATTTCTGAAGAATTAAAAAGGTAGCAATTTGTACAGGATTATTTTCCTTATCCTCAATTGCCTTTTTTTCCCCCCTTTCATTGCTGAAGCAATTAAAATTTTAAATAAAAATTGAATGAATGCTAGTGAGCATTAATGCAGAACATATGAAGATGGAAACTGGTAACAATCTGTTCTAGCAACCAAAATTATGTCTTCCAGGCAAGCAAAGGTCTCTTTCTGAAGTGACCTAGCCTGTAATCCCTCCAAAGTATATAGGTTGACCTGAGTAATTAGCTCAGCCAAATAACTAGATACATGCCTGTGCAACACATTCTCCAGCTAGGATTTAGCAACTGCAGTAAAAATGGTTTTTTAAAACCTTGATTTGAAATGGAAATTGGGTTCCTTACCTGAACTGAAGATTTCCATAAAAAATAAGGTTAGCATCATGCAGTCTGATGGGAAAAGATACAACCTAAGAACTCCTCCCTTTTCCTTTTACACTCAAGCATTTGACTCTAGATAAGGACCACAGGAGGGATGGCAATACTTAAAATAACAGTAGCAGTAGCACTAACCGTAGAAGTAGAGACAATAAAATTAACAAAATAGGAATTGATGTGCTGCATTCTGATTACTGAGGAGTTTGCTACTGAGCCATAATTTGGAGAGCTTCCTTACAACTGAGCAGAACATTATGGGTCTAGAAATGAACATGAAAATGCCAGAACTGTCACCATCTCCACTCTGTAGCACATGTGAAAACCAAAACGTCTTAAGCTCTTCGCTCTTTGGGGTATTTCTATTTCTGCTCTGTGTTTCTGAGTACAGAGATGTCATTCAGTGTCTTCCCTGCCTGCATCCATTCTCACAGCATTGTTTCCAAAGCTCCCAGCAAGTGATTCCTTTGTAATTCAAGAGTACAGAAAACAGGCTCTGCTAATTTTCCAAGCTGATAGGTTTGGCTCTAATAATTTAATTGGCATGGTCACACAAAAATTGCATATGCAGAAAGCTTCAGAACTTAACAAAGACATGGATTTGGTGATGGGGAAAGGGACTGCCTTACCAGCTCTGCTTCATGAAGTTGTCTGTTTATGTGCAGTACAGCAAAAAAATATGATTTCCCTCTCTGCATTAGGGTGTTCTCAAGCCTTAGCTCAGTCCTGGGGACTTACTGCTTTCAGGACTTTTGCAGTTGTGAGATTTCATCCTGTTTTTCAACTGGCGACAAGCATAAGGAAGTATTTGTGTACGAAAGCAGAAACTGTGACCCTTGCTGAAAGAAAAATGTACCCTAAATCATGTACCCTAAAACAAAAATCACCTTCAAAAAGAGTTTTCCGAAAGTACAGCAATTATAATCAGGGAATCACAGAATATGCTGAGTTGGAAGGGACCCACAACGATCATTCAACTCCTGGCTCTGTACAGGACACCCCAAGAATCACACCATGTGCCAGAGAACATTGTCCAAATGCTTACTGATTTCTGTCAGGCTTGGTACTGTGACCCCTTCCCTGGGGAGCCTGTTCAGTGCCCAACCACCCTCTGGGTGAAGAGCCTTTTTCTAATATCTAGCAGAAGTTCTGGTGTTTTGTTGTTTTTTGTTTTTTGGGTTTTTTTTTTTTCAGATTACAAATGACTTATTTCAACTGAATTTAAACCAATTCCTAATTAGCTGATTTTTAACTTAAGTTAGTACAAACCAAGATCATTACCCCTTAAGTCATGAATATCAGAAACTTAATTTTGGCAAAACAAAGGTTTTACTGAAAATGCCAGATCTTCCAGAAATGACCTTGTCCAATTTTTCAGGGGACTTCTGAGTAAAATAACATTTGCTGCCCACAGTACATCAGTGAGAGGCTTTGACTGATAAAGGTCAGAGGGCACGCAGAAATCTTGGCTTCCCGATCAATGCACAACCCTTTCCAACGCACTGCCTGTGTGAGGTAGGGTCTCTTCCTCCCCATTTCCCCTGAGGTCTGACATGACATGACAGATCTGTCACCCACATGCCTGTGAGGCGTGACATCCAGCAGGTTTGCTGTGATGCTGCTTTAACAGTGACTGAAGAGCAAAACTCGATTTGTAAAAGCTTTCACGATCCCTCCATACCCATCAAACATGAGAAAAAAATCTGTCAGAAGCTGTTCTGTCCCAGAAAGGAGTGAGGGCTGACACCAGATGAGGAGAAAAGGCACTGCCATCAGCTAGCAGTGGGCACCAGCAGCCACCCTGGGCAGGCTGCCCAGCCACCTCAACTCAGAGCTGCACCAGGAGCTGGAGCTTGGCCCTTCATTCAGTTCTAGGCTCAAACTCCTGCTCTTATTGTCTTGCTGTGGCTCTGTGGGACAGCTTGGGGACAACAGGGCTCACTGCTTATTCTCTGCCACTGCTGTGCTCTTGGCATGCTGAGATTCAATGTGCTAAAGCAAAGAGCTCAGTCTCCCAATGCCAGAAATGTCTCTATTTCCTAAGCTGGACTTCAAAAATAGTCAAGGTACAGAGAGATGTGGAGTGGCATCAGGCCACAGTTCAGAGAACAAAGCTGGAGCTGGCCAAGTGTTGCCTGTAATAGAATGCAGAATGGGTTGAAAGGTGTCAAACTTTTTAACTTCTTTCTTTCTTTCTTTTTCTCTTTCTGCATATAAATATATATACCCATATGTGTGCTTGTGCATATTAAAATCAGGCCTGACAAGCCTACAGTGAAAAACTGTAATGAATTTATTCTGACTTTGTCATTGTCTCTCTTCAGCAAAGTTAAAAAAAAAAAATAATTAAAAATTAGGTAAAATGAAATAGCGCCTCTTAAAATGAAACAGAATTTCCCTCCTGCAAAAGCACTTTATGGGACCATGCTGTTTGCCCATCTTTTTGCTAGTTCTTCACAAACAACTCTGGAGCAAACTGGCAATTTTCAGACAAATTTAGAGAAGTCCAAAAGATCTATTTTTGTAAATTTCATGAGAATCAATGCCTGCATGAAGACAGACCCAACAATAAACGTGTAACTGTAAACAAGTTGTGGCAATTTTTCCCCATATTCCAGCCAAATTACTAGGAAATAGAGGAAACAGCACAAATGTGAAGGAAATGAAGTTCTACCAGTTCTGCTACTGATACTACAAATCATTTAGTCTTAAATATTAATAATAAATAAATTAAGAATATTTTTACAAAATCATAGAGATAATATTTATTAAAAAGAAGCAAAAGGCTGAAATTTGCTAGGCATGACTAGATAAAGACTTTATACGCGTCTTGGATCTATTTATTTCCTATCTTCAGACAGTGATATCACTGGATATGACAAAATGTAGTTTCTAAAACTTTGTACAGAAGGAAATTTATTAAATTAACAAAGTTCAAATTAAAGACCTGTATTTATGAAGGCATGGTACAAGGATCATTAAAATTGCCAGAGACAAATTAAGTGCAACCAATGTTATTAAGAAGCATCATGGTTTGTAGCATTAAGAAGAGAATTCTGTTGCCAGAAAAAAAAAAAAGAAAAGAAAATACTGCGATTTTAATGTCAGTCTTTTAAGACATGACTCCAAGCTGATGCCTCACTTCTAAATGACTGCAGAATAGTTACATCTCTTTGTTAAAAAGCATTCTGGTAAACGGTTACACACAGACCCTCACTGAAAATGCCACAGCAGAATCTGTGACAGCTTTGGAGTATGTAAAAATAATCTATTCCTAAACATGTTTCTTCCAAAAAATAGTGGTTTATATGGAACTACTCAGGCAGATCAGGAGAAGCAACATAAGCAGCAAATGCCTGAAACCAACTCTTTTAAACAAAAATTAAACACTTTTGAACTGCAAGATACACTGACTACAAACTGCCCTTTTCACATATTCTAATATGATATTAGCAGATTTTATCTAAGTGTAATTATACAACTTTGATAATTCTATTTAAAATGTATTTCAAAAAGGTGATTTTGAATGCAGCAAATGGTGGGCTATTGAATTTCAGATAATGCTAACAAGCCAGGCTTTTTCTAAACACAAAAGTTTCATGTTTCTCTAGTGAGCTCATGCCCAGCTCTGTGAGCTTCAGTGAGCTGCACAAGGATTGCAAACTCTGAATTTCAAGGTCTGAAGCTCCCTTGTTCCAGTCCTAACATTGGTCTTCATGTAGTAGGCAGGTATTACAGAACACCAGAGTTTAAACAGAGCAGAAAGCTGCCCCTTCAAAATCCCACCAGAAGTTGTAGCTTTCTATGCAATCCATATAAAGGGCTTTGCTTTTAATCTTTCAGTTTTTTTGTATCAGTTGGTCTGTCTTTATCTAGTGTCTTGCAACATTTGTTCTGCTGCAAGGAAAGTTTTAGTTGTGCAAGAAAAGGTTTCCAAATTAACAGGACCTTTTCTCTTGTCATGATACCAGCCTAACACAATTATTTTAACAGTTTACTAAACTTTGACTCATGCTCTGATGCTCTACAACAAAACCGTAACTTGAAAAGGAATGTTTATGGTGGAATCTTCAAGTTTTGGAAGCACGTGTGGTAGGAATATTGGAACACCATGAACTCTATAGGCAGAACCAGTAACAAAATTTGATTAAAACTGTACATCCCTCTCCAAAATAAAGAGGGCTTGCACTGCGACACATTGAGAGCATACAGCAGTTGTCTCACTTCATGATTAACAAACTGGTAGAAGACTCAAAACTCCAGAGGATATTGAATATCTGCTGTGCATTCACTCATGGGTTAAAGCAATTTTTAACTTTAAGGCTATGCTCTCTAAGAATAAGCAACAAGTGACAAGTGTTCCCAAGACAATTGGTAATGTATGTGTGGATGGATATATGCGTTCAAAGCCACTCCAAGGCAGAACAACACCCACAAACGACACCATCATCTCCACAGTGGCAAAACAAATCAAGCAGGAGAGCAGAAAGGAAGTGGAAGGGTGGAGAAGTGAGTACCAAGCAAGCTGCTCAGTAAGGAGGAGAACAAAGAGCTCAGTTTAGTATTCTTATTTAGGCTTTCACACTTGCACTTGGAGCTCTATCTTAACTCATAATAAATGTTTAACTTCAAATACTTATGTCCTCGGTTTAGGAGGCAGAATCACTTGCATTGATGCAGCATTTGTAGTTGGTTTGGGATTTTTTATATTTTTTCACCTGAGGCAAACAGATAAATATTTCACCACTTTATGTACTACCAAGGGCTTTTTCATACTACTAATAAGGAAGCAATGTGTTGCTAGAAAGAACAAACAACTGATTAGCTGTGAAATAGTCCCACTGATACTGAAACTATCTGGAACTCTAAAAAAAGGAAACTGTGGCCTGGTGAATCCCTGAACGTTGTTGTGTCTGCTTTTATATCCGTGCATTCTGGACAGAGAGTAAAATAAATGAGAGGCTAGTTACGATTTACAGCTCTGCTCGCTTTTTAAGGTCACACTCTCTTAATGAGTAATTGTTCATCCTGGCACTTGCTGCCACTAAAACAGCTGATAGCAACTGTAATACCAAGTCAGCAGTGATAGAGATGTATGTCCCTAACCCCCAACAACCTACAGCTGAGGGAGAACAATGTCTCGTGCATCTTTCAATTTTCTCTTACGTTTTTAAGCTGGCAAATACGTTTTGAAGGAAAGTCACCTTCACAGACGCACAGCTATCGCCACAGTTATACCCATAACAAATGCCTATTTTCACAATCAGACTAATTTTTATTAGTATTTCTTTACTTTTGATATGTCAGATGGCATTGCTGCAAAGAAAAAAAAAATTGTTTTATGATGGATTTTCCAATCAGCATCATCACTTCTCTTCCAAGCTAGCAATTAACATCATGCCTAATTTGTCACAATTTAAAATGAAGCATGTAGCAATGTTTAGAGGCCGAGTCATGACATTTGTGTTTGGCTGAGGCTGTGGTCACTAGCACTCTCAATTTATCACTTTTAATTTAAACTCTCATGCCAATGATTTTCATTCTTAAAGCTATGACTGGCATTTATGGATTTCAAAATCAAAGGGAAAATAAGCTACAGTTAGGAATTCAACCACTCAGATCAATGAAAACTTGCTTTATAACTGAGAGTGCTCCAGTTAAATCCCATCTGCCTGACAGAAGGAATTTAATGTTTCAAACAGTTCCTTTCCCACTTTAAACTGAGAATAACTTTTTGTTGCAGCACTAAGCCACTGCTTGCTGGACAGATGCAGACTATTGATGTTGTGCTCTCAGGAAATATTGTGAAGCAAGTAAAGGTGAGTGCATCACCTTAAAGAACCACGCACTAATAACCAAATGTCGATCCCTGGACTGTCTGATTGTTGCTACTGTTCTCTTTTTAGACAACTGATTCACTACTTCACTGTTGGAAGGTAGTTGAAAAAACTTAAGAGAAATTAGTAAGTGGAAGAACATGCTTCATATGAATTTATTGTGAAAATAAATGTCAGTTAAATTTCTGTACCAATTAGAAGGTGAATAATCTGGATTATTTGGTCCAATATCTCACAATTAGCAGTTAATTTGAATGACAATTATTTTGCATCACTTAAAAAATTTAAAAAGATAGGTACATATTTTTTTACTTGTATTACTTGCTAAAATATGTACTAAAATAAAGACTGAATAGAGACATCCACATATCTGTGTATAGCGGTGTCATAAAAACACTCACCCACTCATGTCAGGAAAAGAGAGTGTGAAGGAGAGAAACAGAAGTCCACATATTATTCCACACTACTCTATATTACACAAAAAGAAGCAATCTCATTCTATGGAAACTGGGAAGTAATTGAAAAATGTTAAAATAAACTTCATTTGGTTATTTGGACAGAATGCTTTGTTTTGGTTTGTTTTCTAAATAGCCTTTCCTTGGCCATAGCCTTCCATCCAGAAAGAGATGCTACGATTTTTTAAATAATTCATAATCATTTGGTCAATCAACATTTTTTGGTCAATTTGGTCAATCAACAATTTTTGGTCANTTTTTAAATAATTCATAATCATTTCGTGAATCAACATTTTTTGTTTTGAGATCATTAGTGTCATCCAAATACCAAAGATTTTAGCAGTGAAATAGCCAAAGGTGATTTGAGAGCAATTCTCTCTCTCTCATTAGTCTCTGTAAATCCTTGAATTTACAGGATTATCTACCCCTACTCTACCACTTTGAGTTGGTTCCCTTCCCAATTTATCATACAGTACAGCAGCCAAAAGAAGCCTGCTACACTGTATAATGAAATGTCCCATACAGGAAATAAGCTTCAAGAAAAAAAAACACGCATAGAAAAGCAGTATAAATTAAAGGATTGCTCATATACATTTTGTTTTGCATNGAAATGTCCCATACAGGAAATAAGCTTCAAGAAAAAAAAAAAAACCCACATAGAAAAGCAGCATCAATTAAAGGATTGATCAAATACATTTTGTTTTGCATAAAATGGCCGTGACAGTCACCAGAGGTAAAACAATCTCTTTTATTAAAATCTGGAAAATTCATATTACTGCAGACGAATTCATGCTATTCTTGTTTCCTGCTGCAAATACTGCAATTTTTACAAGGACTATCATAAATTGCTGTAATCAGAATAATGGAATCTTTTCATACGCTAAAGTCCAAAGAGTATACTGTAATAACATTTACCCTTATTAAATTTTTTAATCTTTAATTATTGCAAAGGCATCTAAAAAACCCCAATAGATAAGCAGGACTTTCTAAGTAGAAAGAACAAAAAATCCCCAAAAGTTCCATGGAAAATATGAAAATATTACCAAGTATTTCCACAAAATTAAATATTCTTACAGCAAACAGAAAGATGCTAACATATTAACCTGTATTTAGTTTTAGTAAGACTAATGAATCAGTGACAAACCATTATTGTCACACTATTTATACATATACTGAAAGACTTTTTAAATGATATATGGATGCACATAGAAACAAACCTATATATAGCATGTATTATGCAGTTTTTATCCTTCATATATCTTTAATTATGGAATAAAAAATCCAGATTGATATTTTAATTAATTTTAATCTTCCATTAACTGAGACTAATAGTGACTTGCTCATAAAAACTGACATATATTCCACCCACTCCACTTCTTTTGAAGATGTTGGCATTATTCTCCCTAAAACTGCCTTAGAAAGCCACATTTTTAATGTCTGACAATATAATCATCATCTTAAAAGGAAAACAAATTTTATTCACAGCGCTGCTTAAAAGAGCTTAGCTTTATTATGTTTATGAGCATGTAAAGATTATCTAGGAAGTTTATCCAGAATGCTACTATAGATATGAATATGGAAGACCAGTATTTGCATAGATTTTTCATGCAGTAGCCAGGCTTTTGGAATTGTTCACCACCCAGAATTGTGACTGTAACATCCCAGACGCTTAGCTAGAAACATCAGGCCATCTTTACAAACCAGCTGTGTTACAGACCAGTGCTTAACAGGAATGGAAAAATTATAAAAGGAGAAGATAATGAAGTAAATGTGATATTAGATAAGCTGCTAAACTGATAAAGAGTTAAAAACCCCTGCAGTATGTCCCCAGCCCTACAGAGAGCTGCACTGAGACACTTTGGAATGTGATGTAAAAATCTTACAGTCCATGGTGATGCCTTAGTGGTGTGTTTGGGGCACGGCTGGAGGTGTCGGGACCCAATTTAACTTCCTTTCACACCAGCTCCTACGGGTTGCACCACGAGAAACTATTCACAGTGCAATTTAGCTTCAAAGATCTCACAATCACTCTTTCATTTAGCTGAGATTAATCAATTTTTCAGTATTAGTGTGCTGTTGCATGCAGCAGAGGTTACCACTGACACTGGCACCACTGAACCTGGTTCAGGAAAAGGTTGGGGAGATGAATGCAGATAAAACTCTGCTCTGCTAGAGATAATTTCCCAGCACCAAAATAATACACATCAGGGAACTATGCTAATACAGCTCTGCAGTCACACATGTTCTCCAAAAAGGTACAGATTTTCATCTTTCATGCCCTCAACTTGCTTCTTTGACCAAAAAAAATTCACTTCTAACTAAAAGAAAGCATATTTAAACCTAAATACTATTAAACAGCACATTAGAAAAATGTGATTTTCTCTATTTCCTTTCTCTGAAGATTTCCTATTCTAGTCAGAGTTGTATTATTTATAATCTGAAATCAATGCTTTCTGTAAATTTGCATAGAGGGATGCTGAAATATCAGTTAAAATATTTTCCCTTTTAGAATAAATCATATCTATGAATGAGATATCAAAAATTCATCTCATGTCTAGTTAGTAAATTATATTTCTAGCTTAACAGAAAAATGTATGAACTGAGGGAAAAGACACACTCATATTTTCTCTATTGTTGACAGACTGCAGCCCATCATCCTTGAACTGAATTTCCTCCATCCCAATACTCCCTTACCCTACCCTGTAAGTTTTTTTTTTTTTGACCTCATTGATCTTAAATTACAGGACAAAAGAAAGATTTGTTAGAAAATTTTAGGAGAACAATCTAATTTTGAATAATGGAGCTTGGAGTTTAATATTATGTATATATGAACCAGTTACTGGAATCAGACAATTTGTTTCCCAGATAAATTTGAGCTAATATAATAGAATGATAATTCATTTTTAAACTGCAAAACTCAGTATTGGAAACTGGCTGAACAACTTGTCAGCAGTTTACAGGAACATACAACAGCTGTTTGCCATGTATAACAAGTTAGAATTTATAAATCACTTAGAAAATGCTCATTAATCTCTAAACACTTCCATACAATTATAGATCAAGCTCATGATTTAGAAGCTGTTGCATGCATTATGTAAAATAATACGGAAAATAAAAGTTTAAAAATACAACTCTATATTCAGACAGAATAAGCACAAAGACAATTCTTGTAAATGGAAATTAATTCAAAGAATGAGATTTAATTACCATTGCAGCAATTTATAAGGTTTGCCGTTAACTTCAGCAGAAAAGTTGTGATTAATTATCCAGGTACTGTGGATGAAGGCAAAAGAACTAAGCAAGAGTAGAGGAGACAAGAGGAATGTTCAGGAATCATGAGCAAAAAAAAGACCACCTTGCATTTTTATCCAGTGGGACATCTGTAACTGACTGGTAGTGAAACAACTTTGGGACATTAAATCTAATTTTGCAATTAGAGATTCCTTGTAAATATTTGCTTTAAAACTTCAGTTTTAAAATACTGGGTGGTTTAATGTAAAAAATAACACTGTCATTTCAAGGAAGATATACAGTGATGAAATGAGTCTAATTTCCCCAACACATGTGTTTTAAAAAATTACTAAATTTTTACAGGTTTATTTTTTTCATATTATAAACGGTTTTATTACCATGGCTCTTTCTTTCACTCAGATTTGCCATGGGAATGGTTCTGTGTGTCATGTTCCTTCTCCTTTTGGCTATCCTGACTCTACATGTAGACAGCAAAATAAAACACTTGTATGTTGGGCAATGTATGTCACTTCAGCAAGTGAAAACAACAAAACAAGATTAGTTTGAACAGCCAGTCCTTCACAGAATTAGTTGCACTTGCTCCAGGTCAAGAAGTATGAAACGGATTTTAAATGGTTTTATTGAAAAAGTCCACTTTAGAACCTCTAGCCATGTCTTGAATATTTGATAATATCCCTGCTTAAGTGAAGGTTTTAAGGGAAGCCTTAAAAGAGAAACAAAGAAAAATAGGCATATTTAATATGCAAAAATCAGTTCTCACTGGAAACCAGAGATTGCATGCTAGATGGAAATAAGATTTAGCAGATTATGAGTGTGGCTTTTCCCCCCTTCTTTTGCTCCTGGCCAACAAATGCACCCCTAATCTTGACACTTCTTGTCTCATCTCTCTGCCAGATGAGGTTTCAGACTCAAATATGAAGTCTCACTTCAGACAGGTGTTTTTAAATACAACATGCATTTCTTAATTAAATATTAAGTGTGCGTACCCTGGCTACTATAAACCTTTCAGAGGAGCAATCTTTATTACTCATTCATAGGAGCACAGCAGAAATTTATCACAGTAGGAAAACATTTAAATATGTAACACAGGTATGAAGATAGCAAACAGATGTCTCTCACTGTTAGACTGGGCAGAAAAAGGTAAAAGCGTGTTATTAGAAATATCTTGAAGCTAACAGAGCTGTAAAATAAACTTCTAAAGCTTAGGAAACAATGTCAATTTGAGTATGCTCTCATTCCAATGTGCACAACTTAATGCCATTATTGTGTATAAATTAAAACTATTTCCAAAATGTGAGCCTAAGGCAAATGCATATGAAAGAGTCAAGAGCTGTTGAGCGTAAGAAGAAACTACTTTTAAGAAGCAAATGAATCAGGCAAACTGTTAACGACATTATTGCTTTAAAGACCCTAAGCATTATCAGAATTGGTTTCTAATTTCCCTTGTCCTTCATTTTGAACACACTGCCAACAGATCTGTGTGAAAGTCATGACATGTACAAACACAATTTGTGTCAGATTGACCATTTTTGATTAATGTCTTCCTTTACTATACTTGACCAAAATCACTCCTTTTACCAAGAATGCAACAGAAATCTTCATTTCACTTGTCATATACTGGAAAAACCAGGGTTGCCTATGGTTTGTTATTGCTGTTGGTTTTTTCTAGTTTGCTTGGTTGGTTTTGTCTTTTTTAATGAAATATCTTTCAGAAATGTTTAGGTAAACTTTGAAAACAGAAGGTTATTGATGTAACTTTGAGGATTTTCCTGAGCTGGTCAATTAACATTTGTTGCAGAAGTTTCTAATTCACCAGTTTATATCTGAAATATCTTGTTCCCTACCCTGACTAGAATACCAAATAGTGATTCTTCCCACTATATATCATTCATTGTGAGAAGTTCCAGATAACTGAAATGTGCTTAATTATCCTAATGTGGTTCTTAGGCGAGTGTGGAGATAGCACCAATGAGCTTATTTGACATTCTAGTGAAAATCACCACAGTCAATAAATACATATCTCATTCTTAGGGGTTTTAATCATGTGCTGAATGCCCTTCACAGCTACTGACTACAATAGGAACAAACTAAACTAAGGCATATTTCTTATCTCAGTGCTGTGTGCCTGCCAATTTCTTTGTAATGACTATTTTATATATTTCTCCAAAAACGCCCCTTTCACAAATTCAAATAAACTGTTATTATTAAATGGAAAATTGTTGCAGCACTTGGGTGCTGCATTTTAGTGCCTACAACTTAAATCAGAAATTTGCTGAAAATGCATGTCATGGACAAATTGCTAATGGTTATAAATAATGGTGCACTCTGTAATGAAAAAAACTATTACAGAAGCTGAAAGACCACACTGCTAAGTAAATTCTGGGAAAAAATACAGTATTGATTAACCTTTCCCCCTCTCATTCAAACTAGAATTTAATTTTGTTCTCCTCATATTGTGCAAGTTAGAGGAACATATCTTAAAAGATATGCATTAGCTGACTCACTTATGGCTAATTCTGGTGCATGGGAGATGAAAGTAAATGCAACCAGGTTGATTTCTGCTGCCTTAAAAAAATGACTGGCCATCCATGTTTTCCAGCAGAAAAAGAATATATCTGTTAAAAAATTTATAAACATTAAAAAAAACCCATTCAGGAAATAAATCAAGATTGTTTCAAAAGCCACTCTTCTCCTACGAATACTGTCTAGTCATCAGGCCTGTGTGCAAAGAAACATCAGCTACAAGTAGTGTAACTGTACAGAGGTGACCAGCAGATGAAAATCTGTGGTTAATAACTACGTTGCACAAAGACCTTGGCTCTAAACTCTTAATTCTGGCAAACCCGAACAAGTCTGAGAACTGAGATGCAGAATTTCTGCCTCGTGGTTTTCTTTCCAATTGAAAATGCTTAATTTATATACGCACTGATATAATTCTGTATGCATATTCACATCATTAAACACACTGAATATTCATTGCATAATGCTGAATTCCTTTAAAAAATGTATTGTTTAAATGTATTGTTCAGAAGTGGCTTAAAATAGAGAGCATACAACTCAAGCTTTTTTTTTTCTAAAATTAGTAATCCCTCTTTACTGTCTTCACATTCAGTATAGACATTTACAGACTGTCCCTAGCCAGTTACCAAACAGTTGATATTACTTTTCAAATTTTTCACAAAAATAGCATCAGCAGTGCTGCTAACAGTGCAGTGTTTGGTGGAACTATCAATGCAGCTGTAGATGTCCATATGTAAATGCCATAAATTTCTTGTTTATTCTCATCTATGAAAACTTCATGTTCTTTCTTTCATGTGGGCTTGAGCTCTGGCAGTGTCTGATGGAGGGTTTTGTTAGTGTTTCATAACTGGCTTTTATTGTGATCTGCTATTTCAATAATCAGCCATTAGAAAGAGCTGTTCTTTTAGATTTATAAACCATTAACATACACAGTTTGGGAGATGGTTCAAAGGGCTTCATAGTGTCCTTATGACAAGGGAAGACTTCTTGACTTTAAAGCTACAAATGACAATCTTGTCTGTAGAGATTTGAGACTCAAGGACAAAACAAAGGAAAGTTGACTTTTGGTTAGGGTGAAAGTTGGCTGCTACTACAGGAATCGATTTAGGATGAGTGAACAGGGAACTCCCCTGCCACCCCAGTCCGGATCCTGAAACTCTACTGTCAACAGCCAGAAGGATTAATCCTAATAAACTGTCCTGGTAATGTTATTGAGACACAGAATGTCAGTCAGATGAGGCTCTTAACCACTTACAGCATCTCCACAGAGATTATACTACTATATACCATTAATTCATGGTGATAATAATGTTTATTCCTGGGAGAGACACTGAAATCCTTCCACGTATTCCTCAATTCCCACAGCAATAAGTGATAAGAGGTTGCTCTTTCTACAGACTATCTCCACTGAACTACAAATATGTCTGAGGAGCCACCTGTACTAGGAATTGGCCTTATTTAGAAAAAGGAATCAGATAAAGGCAAGCCCTTCCAAACACTGGCAAGATTCTACCATCAGATTAGGAAACATCATTTAGGATGTATCTGCCACCGGCTCACATAAAATAAGATGTATTAGACAACAGGATCCTGACAGATTTGAACTTCTGGAGTCTGACTGAGACTCTCAGCTGTCCACACAAGACAGACACAGAAAAATGAGACAGGTGTTTAATACAGTGGTAGGGTGTGTGCCCTCAGAGTGAAGCCTCTCTTGTGCCAGCTGGTAGCAGGTCTTTGAGGCCACAGAGACCAGAGTCACCCACAAACTGCAGAACTGAGAAAGGAGAAGACTTTCCAGGATGCAGTGGCAGAAGGAGAATTTCTCCAGTGTAAACTTTCCACCACTCAGGATATGTTTCATACTCCCACTCCTTGCAGTATAATGTTAAACCCCTCTCTGTTCTAAAGGAATATAACGTATGAATGCACACTGAGAGAATGCATACATGGACTGCTATTTGGAAATAGGAACTACTGCTTTAAGTTCTGTTTTGCTTAATTATTCATTATTTACTACTTTAATTATGCATGAAACACCTCAAGTACTTCTGAATTTTCTTTAGGCAGTGCAGACACTAGAGCATGCTAAGAAAGTTATGTAGTGAGATGTCTCTTCCNTAATAAACTGTCCTGGTAATGTTATTGAGACACAGAATGTCAGTCAGATGAGGCTCTTAACCACTTACAGCATCTCCACAGAGATTATACTACTATATACCATTAATTCATGGTGATAATAATGTTTATTCCTGGGAGAGACACTGAAATCCTTCCACGTATTCCTCAATTCCCACAGCAATAAGTGATAAGAGGTTGCTCTTTCTACAGACTATCTCCACTGAACTACAAATATGTCTGAGGAGCCACCTGTACTAGGAATTGGCCTTATTTAGAAAAAGGAATCAGATAAAGGCAAGCCCTTCCAAACACTGGCAAGATTCTACCATCAGATTAGGAAACATCATTTAGGATGTATCTGCCACCGGCTCACATAAAATAAGATGTATTAGACAACAGGATCCTGACAGATTTGAACTTCTGGAGTCTGACTGAGACTCTCAGCTGTCAACACAAGACAGACACAGAAAAATGAGACAGGTGTTTAATACAGTGGTAGGGTGTGTGCCCTCAGAGTGAAGCCTCTCGTGCCTCAGATTGTGCCAGCTGGTAGCAGGTCTTTGAGGCCACAGAGACCAGAGTCACCCACAAACTGCAGAACTGAGAAAGGAGAAGACTTTCCAGGATGCAGTGGCAGAAGGAGAATTTCTCCAGTGTAAACTTTCCACCACTCAGGATATGTTTCATACTCCCACTCCTTGCAGTGTAATGTTAAACCCCTCTCTGTTCTAAAGGAATATAACGTATGAATGCACACTGAGAGAATGCATACATGGACTGCTATTTGGAAATAGGAACTACTGCTTTAAGTTCTGTTTTGCTTAATTATTCATTATTTACTACTTTAATTATGCATGAAACACCTCAAGTACTTCTGAATTTTCTTTAGGCAGTGCAGACACTACAGCATGCTAAGAAAGTTATGTAGTGAGATGTCTCTTCCTTCCATTAGTCATAAAAGAAACATAAATTACAATTCAGCATATAATTCTCTGCATCTTCACACAATGATTTAAAGTCAATTGAGCACAATTACTTTGTACTCAGCATCCTTACTGCTGTATAAAACTTTCTCTCTCCCATAAAGAAAAGGCATCCAGGCACTTTTCTGAACAATGGCGTTGTAAAACATTTTTTGATGAGGCTTTTTGTGAAAACCCGTTTTATCTTTCGGTTGTTTACAAATCATTTTGCCGTGATTTGGGAAAGCAATTAATACGTGCTACTGTTCCTCCTTGAGCAGGAACTTTGTTTAAGTGCTTTTCTGAGAAGAATCATGTTTTCTGTCCATTTACCTGAGTTTAAAGTAGGGATTATTCTGGTATCTCAAAACATTTTGAAACAAAGCTACTCAAGAGTAGCATATGGATCACTTTCCTAACCTCTCCAACTACAACATTTGTGGTTTTTACCTGCAGGATGAGGCATGTTTACACCCTGCCTCATCCTGCTTTGCCACACTGGCTGGACAAGACACAGCACATGTTGTGATTGTACAGGACCATAAATAAATATATTTCCTTTGCTAACCAGTCAACAGACAGGCTGAGTGGTCAGTCAGCTGGTATCTTTAATACAGAAAGAAAACCTCATGTAGCTCAACTTTGCTTTTCAACTTGCAGACCTAACCAAGGACTTGGTGACTCTAAAGGGTCATTCTTCACAATTCTGTTGAATCTTTTTCACTATTATCAAACTCATGTTGGATAACAGGTTTCTTTATGGTGCCTGACAGACAATGTGACCACAGAAATTTTGTTTCCTTATGAAGCTGAGGGTTAAAAAACAAATGCACAGATGTCAAATTTATGAGCACCTGTACAAAATTACAGGAAAAGGTAATGATATTACCAAGTGAATGTTACGAGACATTAATATTAACATTAGCAATTTTTTTTAGTATTTGATCAGGTCTGGTAATGCTTTAGACATCGAATTACAGAGAGGCTTGAGGGGTGCACTTTGCAAAGCCTTTTTTAAATGTTACTTTCCTTTAGTCTGCTCCTTGTCACTGTTAAAGCTGAGTACTGTACTTAATCTTGTTGGTACTTGTGACTGCATGAGGAGGCAGTTAAGATTTTAATATTAGTTGTGGTAGGGCTCTGTGCATAAAGATGAGCTTCAATCACTTTTGAATTAGTTCACTTCTCCTGTTAGCAAATATTCCCCCTCTTTGATGCTCTCAGACTACTCTCTTCACTAATGTGGCAGAATACAATTCTTCAGTCTCTGCCCACAGAACTCTTCACTGAATTACTTTATTCAGCATAATGCCAACAGCAACATTGTTCTCCAGAAAGAGAGAAAACCCCCTGAAGAACAAGCTAATAATTTTGCATGTTTAATGATGAATCTGTTCACTTCACACAAACCACCCAAAAGAAAAGACCACTAGAGGGAAGTAAATCCAATATGCTCCAAAAAAGTAAAATGCCAGCTACTCTAAATGACTGTAGCTAACAGAATGGTCTAGATTTACAGCAGCTGAAGATTTTGGTCTGTATTCCTAACAAAGATATGACAACTGAATAAAACAATTTATATATTTATAAGGAGGTCTTGCACTTCATGCAATGTGCATACCAAAACCATTAAAACAGCGTGTAGGAAAAGACTGCATATAAAAAGGTAGTATGAACATGGGATAAATATGTTGTGTAAGTATAATTTATTATACACCTGTATCTTTCACATTAGACACACACCAAATGCAAAAAAATGGATTTAAACCAATATCTTTGGGCTTCTGGTAAAGCAGTCCTTGAAAAAATTAATATATTTTTGATTTGTTGGCATGTCATGTGTTTAATCTTGGATCTTTTCTTTCTATGAATATGTGGACAAACCTGCAGCATCATGCAATAACTACTGTCCATTTCATCAGAATTAAGATTATAAGGAAAGACTGAAACAGTGAGTTTGTAATAAAATCTCTGCAATGTGCCAAAGCTTTAATTCTACGGCTTACTTTCCTGAGGTTGGATACCCTTTTTCCATATCCCTTCTTATTTATGACTAAAAGTAACTCACAAAAAAAAGTCCATTGTTCTCTCAACGCTTTCCATCAAGAAAAAACTCCATGAATTTTCTTCCACATTTCATACAACATTGTATTTTTTTTCTTGTCCTTTTAAATTTATAGTCACCATGCTTATGGTTTTATACAACTACACAGTCTGTAAGCCTACAGAAATGGTTTTATCTTTATAACTACATTTTATAGATGACTCAATTTCATTTATTTCAGTGCTTTCTCCTGCAAAGCTGTCTTTTTACATCCAGATAAACTGACAGATATTCTGAAAATCTGGTCTTAAATTATCTGAAGCCCTTCCAATGGCATTTTTAGTAATGTAAGAATTATTAAAGGGAATGCAAACAGTCTAGAGTTTACTGTCAGCGTGTCAAAAATTATGAAAACATTGGTCTTTTCCCTGTTTTGAGTAAACTGCAGTGAAAATCTATATCCTTAAACCAGGGACAGACAGCAAAAGACATTATTTTTTAAAAGCCTACCACTTCAATACACATCACAAGCTGTGTTCACACAGCTGTTATCCACTTTACTGTATTTCAGGTGACCTCCACCTGGGCGAGGTTGGTGACTGAATTTAATACCATGGAACAAAACACATCTAAAAGGAAGTTTACATAAGGGAACTTTCTGGCACCTCACTTTCTCCCTTTAGTGAGAAAGGAAAAGGGAGATGCAGGTTTCCAACATGATACATTGCCTCAGTGCTTCAGGCAGTTCTCAGTGCAAGGCCTATATATCATTAGGCATCTTATGTAATTAGCTCTTCTGTTACCATCATGGACAGTGAGTGAGTGATTTTTGTGCTTTTCCTAATCCATTTGCATGAATATTATTGGTATTACCATCACTGTCATTATTATCATCATCATCACAGCAAGCTGTTAATTTTTGTATGCCCAAAGGCAAATGAGTCATTACTTATTCATCAACAAAACTACTCATCCAGACACACAGGTAAGCAGATTTTTGCTAGGCTGATCAGTGAAAGAACCCAGGGCCTCCCTACACGTGGAACATAACAGGATCCTCCTGAACATTAGCACTTTTGCTAAGCAGAAACAGATTATCAAATGTGTTCCACTCAAAACAGTAGTTCTGCCAGCTCAGTTCCTGTTCTACATTAAACACTTCAGCTGCAGTTGCAATGTCACTGCACAGCAGGTGAAAAACATTTCTGGAACAAATGTCAGCAAGGGATGATTTTGAAATAACCTTCTTGTCTACAGTTACACAAGCCAGAAGAGAGCAGTGCTATATGGATTGCATTGTTGCTAACCTGTGATGCTGTTTCCTGGCACAGTAAGTATTTCTAAAGAAGAAAAAGTTGCAGAAATGAACAAAAAATAGAGAGCTCTTTTAGTTTCCCATGCTTCTCACAAAGATTCACCTTGGACATGAATTCAAACTGAAATGGGGGCAAGAAAAAACTCAAAACAATAGTGCAAAGTTTACAACTACAGGAATAAAAAGGAATCTATTAGGATAGCTCACCTGAGGAAATGGCTCAGAGAGATGCAGAAGTATCTTACAGTGAGGTAATGCTGTGTTAGTGCTATGAAACACAGATACCAAAGAAAGTGAGTTCACTTTCACTCTGCCTTTGAATTGTGGAGTTGTAATAGATAACCTGTGGTGTTCTACTCTTGAAAAACTGAAACTGCAAAAGCACCAGACAGACTCCAGTCCTGACAAACTACTGACACAGCTGGTCTCAGACAGCTAAAGCTTGCACTCAATTTTCAACAGAAAGGTAGGGGTGTGTGCCCTGTGTAATGGGGTCAAGGGCCAACTGCCAAAAACATTTAATGCCCTCATCAGCAGAAGGTGAAAGTCCTCACGGAAAGCCCTTAAAAACATTTAGCAATCTACAAAACACCCTAATTCGCTGACCCAGACTTCCAGGAAACAAAGGGTCCCCACAGCGAGCGCCCAGGTGACAGGGACACAGAGGCAGACAGGCAGTGCTGGCACTTACCATCTTGGTCTGTGGTGACCGTGATGGCTGTGAACTGCTTGGGGGAGAAGCTCAGCTCGGAGACCCCGTTGGTGGCTTCTATCTCGAAGGTGTAGTTGACGTGCGACACGAAGTCGAGCACCGTCACGGAGGAGTTGACGAGCCCTGTGTGCCTGGGGATGAAGCGGATGCCTCCCCCACAGATCTCGCACTGGCTGGCGTCCGACCCGCACTTCTTACAGATGACACTGTAGGTGAGGTCCTTTCTTCCTCCAGTGTCACTCGGGGGGCTCCACTCCAGCATCAGAGCTGTTTCGTTGATGTTAAAAACCACATTCCTCGGAGCAGAAGGTGGCCCTGCAGTGAAGGAAGGGAAAGCCTGTTAAGGCACTGTTGTCTACTTTGGAGAAAAAAAAATTGCCTTAAGGCAATTATTTGCAAATAAAAGACACAAGAGTTATGTTTCAATAACGGATTCAACGTAAAAATTAAAAATTATCTAAATACGATCCTTGAAAAAAAGTAGGAACAATAAATCGGTGACATCACAAAAAGCTGAATAATCTAAATAACTTAGAATTAATTCAGAAAGAATTTATGGCAACACAAAAATGACTTGATAACACAAATTTTCAATAAATGGCTCTTGATGCTGTGGGATACTGGGGCAGAGCTCTAACCACAAAATTTATATCCTTATTTTATGTCTAGCAATGTAGGCTTTTCTGAGACTTAAAATCTTTGACAATTTATTACAGACAAATTGAGTAATAAATAAATAACAGCTTTGGAATAACGACAAGAGGTAAAATAGTTTGTATTAGTTCTGCGGTGCCAGATATTTCTTTCTATCCTTCACTGCTTATCCCCAGGGGTTTCTTTGCTGCTGTTCATTAACAGGGTTAGGTGGCAACAGGCCAAGACTATTAGGCACAAGAGACAGTTTACAAGTTTTCTTTCTTTCCCCCGGGCATCTCATCACCATTGGGATAACAGTGAAGACATCATCTTTGAAACTTAAAGGTCTAAAAGGATGACCATGAACCAGGAGAAAAAGTCCTTCTTTAAGGCTGTGAGGAAGAATGCAAAGACAGTTGCAGCAGGTAGAGTGTGGGGAAGCTCTCACCCAACAAGCAGGTGGTACAGCTGTCTCTGCTCTGCCAGATGAACCGCAAGGGACCTGTTTCCAATTTCCCTCTCATCACACAACAGTCAAGGAATGCCCAACAAGTTTTAAGCTGTTTGCTGACTTACTGTGTAGGATCACATGAAGATCATCTGAGGCTTTATATGTACATATAAAAATAAATATGTAGAGTAATCTAGTGATCGTCCCCCTGTACTGAGCACTAGTGAGGCACCTCGAGTCCTGTGTCCAGTTCTGGGCCCCTCACGTAAAGAAAGAGGATGGAGTGTGCCCAGAGAAGGGCAACAAAGCTGGGGAAGAGTCTGGAGCACCATTCTGATGAGGAGGGGCTGAGGGTGCTTAGCCTGGAAAAAAGGAGGCTCAGGGGGGACCTTATCGCTCTTTACAAGTCTCTGAAAGGAGGGTGCAGCTGGGAGGAGGTCAGGCTCTTCTCCCAGGGATAAAGTGACAGGAC
Source organism: Aleadryas rufinucha (assembly GCA_013397815.1). NCBI lineage: Eukaryota > Metazoa > Chordata > Aves > Passeriformes > Aleadryas > Aleadryas rufinucha. Next base: position 56,892 of record VZTH01009546.1, on the reverse strand, counting down.
AAGGGGAAATGGCCTCAAGCTGTGCCAGAGGAGGTTCAGGCTGGACATCAAGAAGAATTTCTTCACTGAAAGGGTATCCAGGCATTGGAATTTACCATCCTCAGGGGTCGTGAAATCAGATTCCCTGGAGGCATTCAAAAAACGATGGGATGTGGCAGTTAGTGCTGTGGCCTGGTTTACAAGGTGGTGATTGGTCAAAGGTTGGAGCAGGTGATCTTGGAGGTGTTTCCAACAGTAATGGTTCTACAATTCTATGATTCCATATCACAGTCCACAGTCTAATGGAAGAACTTTACCACCTAATTATTTTTTAAGATAGGAATTAATGAAGGGGTGAAGGAAAGGTACAAATTGTTACAGGATATCTGAATAATCTTATCTCAATTTCTTATTACATTATTCTTCTTCCACTTAACAAGTTTCAACCAAGCACTTACAGATGTATGGTTCTCAAAACCAATTTGGACATAATTCCAAAATAAAAATTATGATAAGAAACACAGACTTGGAAAAATGTGAGGTCTTATACTCCGAGTGTTGATGTATGTGAGATAACTGTGGTAAACTCAGCTGCTGACCTCTGGGGTTTTTGGGCCGAATGAGTTGAATAAGCATTATATTCCCAGGCCTCAGTAAAATCACAGGGCTTCACCAATGGTTAGCAGAACTTGGAAAACTTTCAGCTTGCCTTGCAGCTTTTGATGATTTATACAACCTGCCAACAGGACTTAGGCATAAAGTTTTGATTGAGACACTGGTCAAACTTTGAGTGAGCTTTTCCTTATTTCAAAGTTTCTTAAGCAGACTGAAAGACTACAAGAAACATTTGCAAATGACACCAGCTAACTTTTACACAGAGTATAATAGTCATAATTTTTAAATGATGCTTTTTATTTACTTATGTAGCATAAGCATGGGTATAAAAGCTGGAATGCTTGTAAACAAAAGAGCTGGTATGGTGTGGGAGTGATAACATGAACTAATAAACATTAAGCTTTTCCGTGAACTGTAGTTCAGTTGCTTTTTCATTTCTGGTATTTAGTTGTAACTTTTAATAACTCAGATTATGCTTTCATTATAATTAATTTTGCGCTTAAGTAAATGATGAGTTATCTGCTGGATTTCAAGCACTTGATAATTAAAATATATGGAAGTGTTCCAATGCTTTGCATTTTTTTAGTGGATAAGTTTAAAATCTTTTGAATGGATGAGCGTTTATTAATATATGTATCTGTCCAGAGTTCATAGTTAATAATCACCAAACTTCCCAGAAAATCACTGTGAGGATGATAGTTCTAGCTACTCTGGAAAACAGTCCTGAGATTGGAATAGGCTAAAACCAGCACACATTACTTCAGCTTCAGTTCTTATTCTTTATGTTCAGAAGACAGGAATAATAACGTTTCCTCAAAAACCATGCTGTGAGAATTAAAAAATGACTTGGTCTTAACAAATTCCCTCTGTTAAAACCATGGAGGAGTTTTAGGAATATGGAGGATGAGCCGTAATCGCATTTCCATATGTGCATAACTTTAAGTGGATCAGTAATCCCCTTGAAATAATTGGTAATATTCATGCACTTAAAACTAAGCATCTGTGTAATTGCTTGAAGGATTGGAGTCCATGTTTTAAAACTGTCTTAAATTTAATCCTACATAAATTGTAGATATTATGACAATGGGTCATCACAGCATATACTTTTTTTGGTATTATTTCATCAATTTTGGCAGGCCAAGCCAGGATTTTTGTGAATCTGGGCAATAGGAGAATTTTGTCTGGCTTTGTGGATTTTAATTTTCTACCAGATTTTCCTTGTACTATACAGAATGACATCTACAGAAGAACCAATACAGTAAATAAAATGCCCTTTTAAAAATGTATTTTTTTCCTTTGTATTAGAGAGTGAAGGTTCTTACAGTCATGATTTGGGACTTAATCCTCAATTGTAAGAGAAAACATGTATTATTGTGCATTCACATTTCAATGAAAAGGAAAACAGCAATTATGTTAGCGGTGTCTTAAAGTATATGACTGTCCTCTTGCAAGTGCAGGAAAAGCCCTCAAACACACTTCATACTCAAGGCCCCTCATGCCAATTTGCATGAGGATTAAATAGCTTTTTAATTGCTGTTAAATTATGCCAGTTAAACTGTGATTTCATGCAAATATTAAGCTGTAATGACATGCAGTGAATCATTTACTAAGATTTAGAACTTGGAACAAAGAGAGACAATTAATTGTAATCCTCAGATTCAGCTAAATTATGTGTCACTGGGCTTTTATGAATGTGGCCTGATTGCTTTGTTATCATTTATAAATTATACAAAGATTATTTAACACATTGGAAAAACCTGGCAGCAATAACCCTTCTGTAGACATGTGTATGCAAAGCTCTCGGGGTTCTCCCGATATTGATTTTTAAGGAAAACAAGTATATTGGTGAAAATAAGGGATCCTTTCCTCACAGCAAAATTCATGACTTTAAATTTTATGCAAAAGAATAAAATACAGTTCAGCTGGATGAGCACTACAAAAACATGCAGCTCTTCTGCTGCATGTTCCATGAGATGGAACTCAGCCAGAGTGTGAGCAATGTCTTTTGCTTCATTTACAAATTACAATGAGGAAGTATTTTGACACTTTCTGTGGGGGAGACTGGCATGGATGTCTTATGGTGAAGCAGGTCTTCTCTGAAAGCAACAGAGCTGAGTTTGTGCCTCATGCAGTGCTTTGCACCTCATCTTGTTTTATGTATTCTCTTCCTCTGTGAAGGCAAAGTGCATTTTCCCGTGTATGGAAGGAAGAGGAGCAAACCCACCACTGCACAAGTCTGGTGAGGGCAATGCAGTATTTTACACACTAAAGAGTGAAGACTGTCTGGAAAAAAATTTGTTGCTTTTCAAGTGAGAACTGTCCATTATACACTACTGGCCTCTTGGCATTTTGTGTCATTTGACTACTGAAGTTACAGCAGAAGGGCAAAGATTAACCACCACCTTAGGATACATAGAGTCAGCATCTGGCTGTGCCCCTTGAGTTCATAACTGCTTTTTGATATAAATATAAATATAAATATAAATATAAATATAAATATAAATATAAATATAAATATAAATATAAATATAAATATAAATATAGCACAGATAAGTAGTGTCACTTGGTGTAGAATTACATTTTTCCCTTTTCACTTATTCTTTTCCTCTGAGGCAGGCAGGAAGAATGGAGGTCAGTGATTGCAAACCAATACCCCAAGTCTGAGCGTAAGGATAAATTGCAAAAAAGTGTAGAAAAAAAAAATCTCTATATAAATAACGATAGAGGCAGTAAAGACTTCAAGTATGTTGCCTGATTTTGCTGCTGAAATACAGTGTTGCCTCTTAAAAACAGGATACACTTTGTGGCAGAGGTTATTGAACAGAGCAGAAGTTTGTAGGGTTCATATTGTTTAAGCATAACATTAAGAGAGAGACATTCAGACTCGCACAGCTCAAACAACCAATATAAGCCTGCCTGACCTTGAAATGACGGATCAATTCATCCAATTGCTTTATAGTGGGAAATGTTGGACTTTATGTACAGAGTAATCAGACAGGGGATTAGATATGATGCTATTTGTTGCTCACTGTGTATGCAGGGAGATCACTGATAGAGTACTTGCATATGGCACAGAAATACAACAAGAAGGAAGAGTAGCAGTGAGAGATTGATAAGCAGCGTAAGTCAAATGAAAAGAGCTGAGGAGAAGGAGATTAACAATATATTCTAATGTAATTTTCATTCCTCTTATTGAAATTAGATTTCTATTACGGCGTTCCGCAAAGTGAACATTCTCCTTTAACAAAATGCAGCTACATCAAGTAAAAATGGGAGCTGTACAATTTTGCAAAAGCACACAGTACTTTCACGGACTTAATCAAAGTGGATTTGAAGCTCATCTTGAAAGAAGTGGATGCCTATCTTAAATCAAGGTGGGGTTCTTTCCCATAATGCTGCATCTGCAAGTTTCCCAGTACTGAGGAAGAGTTCTGGAGTGAGGAATACTGGCTAACCCTACATAGGAATGAAAAGAGAGAAGAAAATATTTGCCTATTTTAGGTATATTACCTTGAAAGACATGGGGAAGCAAATAAAATGGGCATCAGTAGTCAAAATGTTTGACCATGAAGACATTTGTAAGGGGAATCCACTACTCATTCTGTGTTTCATTTAAGAATAACCCTCATTTCAAAAATCCCAAGAAAAATTTCTATTTCTTATGTCACGTCTCATACGTCAAGATACAAATTTCAAAATGAACATTGAAAACGCAGATCTGCCCCAAAGGTGGTTATGTAAAAATGGCATTTCATTACTGCACAGCACTTTCTGTCTATTTAGTCAAATTTCCTCATTTTCTTAAAACTTTTCAACTCCTTTTATTATAGTAAAGCATGACACTTTGGAAGGAACAATCTAAATTCCACTCATATCTGTATCTTTGTTTATTAAATTTAAATTAGCCACATCTGCACAGATCCGCCAAAAGCAGTGAGGTTGTATTTATGACAGAAACATAATTTTAATAACTGAGAGACTAATTTGAAAGCAGTGGGGCTAAAGATATCAGCTAGGGAATAATTTGGCCTGAAGACTCTTCATTACTGCTGATGTGCAAGATAAGAACACAGTCCGCCTGTCAAGAGCTTCGGTGTCATTTGCAGAGCTGACAATTAGTGAAATAATCATCATTGTAGGTGTAAGATGAATACATCTGCTGTGACAAACAATGAAGTACTGACACCTTGCAGCCTAGGCTGAATGGGAGACAATGCATGGTGGCACTGAACCAAGAAACCAGAATGTGCTTTGCTGTCTCCTTTATTTCTTCCTTCTCCCAAGTTGAGGTGAGATGAGGCACTGATACCCTTTTGTGGCTGATTTTTTCCCTGCCTCGACTCACTCAGTTACTTTGGGTGACATCCTTAGCAGGAATGTGGAGGCCTGGTACTAAGTTTCTCCTGACTGTCACTTTCCTGACAGTTTTCAGCCAAAGCAGCTCTCTGCACTCACATTTGTTGAGAAAGCAGCAGGGTGTTGAAGTAACTGCACTCTGATGCCACAGGGCTCTCATGCTCCTCCCTACCTTATCAACGTATCAGGGTATCAGGGCTTAAAACTGTGCCCTGAAAGATAATTATGGAATCATAATGCCATGTATGAGTAATTTTTTCAAAGAACGAACTCTCAGCAATGAAAAGTCAGTGACTTATAAGTAATACGGAGCTTCATCTGCACAATGTATGAGTGAAACTGTCTTCCTAAGCAAGAAAGCGTCAAGAACGCTTGGGATGTGTTGGTTCTTGGAGAAAGTTTTTAATGGCCTTTGCTTGAGGCACTGATTTGAGTGGAATTATTTGTAATCACCATTTTCCTGTGGGAAGCCTGAAATGATGCTGTTTACTCCCTCATATACTTTGTGCACAATGCCAGGCCTGTGTGCCCTGCTCCAGAGTGAGCTGGGACAGAGGGGACACTCTCTGAACCCTGAGCCCCTGAGGTATCCAGAGGCTGGGATTTACCTTCCCTTCTGGAAACCCTATGGTTAGATTAGACAATTTTCTGCCTTGGGTCTGAGGAGTGCCATTTTCAGTGACCATCACCCTCATGAAGTGGATGGACAATGTCTTGGTCTATATAATGACCTCAGTGCCTATGACTTTGAAAATCAACTTCAAATTATCAGGTATATTCCAAATTTTCCTAGCGTAGTGACATTGGAAAAACCAGCATGAGCAGAGGAAGTAGCTCAATTCAGTCAGCTCAGTTATTTTTACGTGATGCTGCATAAAACATGCCAAAACACGGCTATGCACTGATGGTTACTGCAAGAGCACTTTGTCTTTAGGGTTTTCTCTCTTAAAGTCTTTAAGAGACTTTACTTAATAGTAAATCTGTTTAAACACTTAATGAATTTAAAATGTTAGTGTTTTTAGAATTCTCTTACCTGTGGCACAAAAAGTACTGAGATTAAATTCTCTACTAAAAGAATTAACTAAGAGTTATACTGAAAACTGTGTTTTAGATGATTTTGCAAAGTCTTTAATCACCTTTAATAAATAAGTGATTTGAATAGCCTATTCAAATATTAAAATTGAATATTGAAATAGCCTATTGAATATTAAAATATAGTATTTCACCAACAGATTTTTAAATACTGCTGTTTGTTCCTAGTTTTGAGATTAACAGATATAGTTGCTTTACAATCAATAAATTAATCCCAGTGAGTAATGAACCATGAATGAAAATCTATAGGAAATATTCTATTAAGTGGTAAGAAAACATATGCTATATATTTCTAGACATAAGATCATTGATCAAAGTAATAAAAATCTCTTCTCAGAATTTTTGCCCCCAGATTGGTGGACATCAGGTTTGCCTTAAGGACAAATTTAGGTTAGACAAAAATCACAAAATTATGTATTCTAAAATTCATCCAAAAAATCTAATGAATTTTCATCATCACAGTCATATAAGAGAGAATAACTCTCTGTTACAAGAAGGTGATGGCACAAGAGGTTTTAATTATATCCCATTCTGATAGGATACATTTTATTCCTTTTTAAAAATTATTTTCTTGTACTTTTCAGAGTGTTTAGTTTTTATTTGATTGTGTGGGGATTCCACCTGTCTTATACTTTTCATTTAAATGTGAGGAGAGAGCAGAGCATATTATATCAGTTTTTTTCTTCACATGACTCCAGCTTTTTGAAAGTTTTTGCACCAGCGTATTTTCAAGTGTATAAGATGTATACTATTGATAGTGAAAATACATTGTTACCCATATGACAGTGATTACTCTCCTCCTATTGTATCTCAGAATTACAAGATAAAAAGTCACCAAACTAAGAAACATAGATATGTTTAGGGTTATCTAGACTAGACAGAAATACGCTGTTTGAATTGTGATTTTGAAAATCTCTTTTGGTTTAAGTTAAATGGAATTCTTCACAAAATGTACAAAATCATAGGGGTTTTTTTTAATACAAAACCAAATATATGAGGCAACAGAACTGCAGACACGGGTAATGATCAGACTTACGGGTACATGCCATAGTTGGTGGGTCCTTCTCAGCTCTGAAATAACCTTTCTCACACTGACAGACAGAAGTTGCTTCTATGTGAGTCAAACTGTGCGGAGGGCACTTGGAGCACTTCACATTTCCAGCAAATGCTTTATAGAATCCAGGCCTGCAAGCTGCAAAATAAGAAGATAAGTTTCAGTAATAGAAGAAAATTTTGGTCATAAGTAAAATCTGTTCCAAGCAGTTTTAAGGCTGCTTATTTCCTTTCCAATCTAGGTGTTTTGATGATACAATTCTTGACAGCTTTTATTTTGGTATTTGGACTTGAAAAAAAATAAAATGCTGTTCTTGGTATATAATGGGGAATTGTTAAGAGAGACAACTTCCCAATTTATAGTCAGTCCTCAGTGCTGCTTGAAATTGTCTCTAAACAACTTCACTATTATCACTAAATGTTATCTATGCTTTATGTATATGTGTTAACCAAAAAGAGAGAATTTCTTATCTGCCAGAGCTGTTTATATGGCTTCCTAACTGAAGTAATGGACAACTTGCAACACTTATATTACCCCCACAATGCCTTGATGAGACAGGGATGACATCCCTAAATATTTATGGCTGGGTCTGACTTGCCTGCAGTGCCCCAAGAAACCTCTGACAGCAGGGCCACATCAGCTGGTCCCTGTTGGCAGGAGAGGCTGGAGGATGAGGAAGGGATGAAGGAAGAGATGAAGGAAGGAGATGCTGACACCCTCCAGCACAAACCTGCACAAGCCTGAGGCCACAACTAATTGTGTTAGGAAACAATCTGGATAGCAGCCAGCCTTGGGACAAGGAATGTTGGGATGCTCAGAGCTCATCAGTTCCTCAGTTATTTGGAGCTGGGGTGCCTGCTGTTCTTAACCAGAGCACATGCTCACAAGCCTTTTTTTTGCTGGCCTTTAAAGCAGAAACAAGTCATTAAAATAGATCTTATCCCAGATCTGTCAGGCATGCATTCTGAGATATTATTTTAAAATCATCCTTAGACTTTATCACATACATTTAAACAGCGATTTCTTTCTTTTCCTGCCAGCTACCACATTTGCACATGCCAGCAGGTGTTGCAGTTACTGTCTTCTGGTTTCCCCATATGAAAACATTAAAAATGAAAGAGCAACTCAGACATGTACAGATTTTACAGACTCCTCTTCCTCCTGACTCCTCCAGTGGTACAATGGAAACCAGTGCTATAAATATAATTTTGAGGTTCCATGTGGCTTTTTCTCAGTTTGACATATTCAAGACTATTTCCTTTACATTGTTAGAGGAACTAGGAATGACTTCCTTCTCTTGTAGTAAGATACCAAAATATTTAAAATGACGTGTTTTTAAAAAGTACCTCAAAGTATCCATTTAATGGACTCAGTTCATACTGAGTTATTAAAGAGTATTAACTCATAGATAACATATACCCAGATCAGTTCTACTGATTCCAACGGCTTTTCTTGATATAAAAGCAGTTTCAGTAGTAGCTGAATGAAAAGGAGTGAGATGACACTGAAAAAGATAACACTTGATTGCTTCTCAGAACCCAAGAGCCAATCTTTCAAATGCAATTTCAAGAGCTTAATTTTGACCCAGCAATTTCAGCACTTCTCCCAGTGTGTTGTTCTGACTTTGCTGAGTAGACATTAGGGAGGTATCCTGCCCTGCTGTCACTGACTGGGGAAAAAAAAAGGGTTTCTGGTGTTAGAGATAAAAGAGGTGGGAACAGCAGGGATTTTCCTCTTGAAAGTAGGCTGCTGGTCTGATGCAATTGTGATTATAGTGAGTGGCAATTTTCCACTGATTGGAAAGACAGCAGGTTTGGTGCAGGGAAGAAGGCAGCTCTGCAGATACAGGCTGTAGGCATTGACTCCTCTTAGCTTTGCTGGAAGGGAGGAAGTAAGGCAAAATTGAGGGAAGGGTGTTAGGCTTGCCTGATCTCTCCTTATTTTCTCATACCAAAATTGTGTCCTGGTAAATACTAAATTCTTGCTTTCTTTCATACATGACATTTGTGACTAAAGAGCTGACAGTACCAGGTTACGGCTTCATTCAAAGCAAAATGAGTGCTCTTTAAAATCCTTATTACTTCTGAAATTCATGTCTGTCAGTTCTGAAATCATTCCTTCTTCTCTTCTGTCCCCCAAACAACAAATCACTTTGGATCAAAAGAAACATAGCATTCTCTTTCAACAGCAATATTTTGTCTAAACTTCAAGTAGTTCACTATTTCAAAATAAAACTCAAGGAGAAGACTCACTTCCAATTAAAAAAAAAAAGCAAATGTTTTATTATGAAATGGTATTCTCTATTGTATTTAAAGCAGTTATGTTTTTGACACGGTAAGTCTCTTAAAAGAAAGCACATGTATACTCATGGAAAAGGTGGGGGGAAAAATAATGAATTCAGGTAGATCATTTTACTTCTTTTGAAGTCAACTCAAGTACATCTATCCTGTAAGTCAAGTATGTATCAAATTCTGTGGCAGAGAAGCTACAGGGATATCAGGGAAGGTTTTCAAGGGAGATGTTTACAAAGCCATCGACAACCCGCTCCCCATCCAAATGCAGAATCCCATAATCATGATTATTGATACTCGCAAGTAAAAAACAGCCCTTCCTCAACAAGACAAAGTGACATAAGCTGAAAGCCCCAAAATGATCACAAGCTTGGGAAAACTCATCCCTCTGGATAACTCAGAGCTGACTGCCAACATTCCTGGTGAAAGAAAAACTGTTACTCTGTCAAAGTCAAGGAATATGCAGCATGAGTCTGAAATACAGCACTTCAGCTGCTGTACATATCTAAGTTTAGACTCTGATAACAATTACTGTGTTTCAGTGGCAATTTAACCAAAATAATTGCTAGAATTGCCTCAACTGCTGTAATTTTGGAGATATGTGAAGAAAAAAAGAAAAATAATTTCCCTGTTCCATTGGCCTTATGTGTCTTTGTGGAGTTTAAGGCAGTATAAAACCACTGCAAGCCAATGTATCTTACATCAATTTAAATTAAAATTTGCAGGAAAATTGCACAAAGGAGTCAATGGCATATGCATTCCACTGTAATTTCTGATTTATGCATGACATTTTGTAAAACTGGGGTTTGTAAATTTCTGCTATGAGATTCCATTGCTGCATAAAAATCACTGTTTGTGACTGCAGGCTGTGATATCAAACCCCATACAAGCACTGGATGTTATATTCAAGTTTGGAGTCCTAAATTCCACGCTTTCTAAAATAAAGGATTAGGATGTGACTCCATAAAGGAATTTATCAGTAAGTTTACTTACATACCTAGTGTTAACCAAATCCCTCTGATTTTGCCCAGCTTCCTGTTATTTCCTTTGTGTATTGTCCTATGGTAGTTTCAGCAACACAAAATTATTTAGTGAACAAACTGCCTGATAGGCAAATCAGAAACTCAAAACTTTTTAATTATAAATGGATTGCATTTTTATATCTGGAGAAGGAAAAAACCCCTATTTTTCCCATGGAAAATTTACCCTATGTAAAAGTATTACAAATAAGTTCAAAGTTTGTCCCACATGGTTTTGCATTCAAAAAGGTCAATTTTGTATGGGTTGATAAATCAGTATTTTCAGTGTTTCTCGCAACATTTTCTTTACTCAGCTAATAGTTTTGCACCTGTCATTTTCACAAATAATTTGTGCATATGTTAGTGTAAACTAAAATTTAAAGTATGAAAAGCTGCCCATATCAAAAAAAGTTTTTAATGATGACTACTCAAAAAACCATAAAAGTTTGTTTTTATCTGTGTCACCACAAAGTATTTTTTGTACCTGCCAAATCACTGGGTGACATCTTGTTTTCTCTAGTATTATCTAACAGAAGTGACTTTGGGAGTTACTGATTACAGGAACTGTATGAAATTTGACTTTTGTGAAGTCTGGGGAAAGATAATATATCGTCTTAATGGTTCAGTAATTAGCAGGGTATCTAAATGAGCAATTCAAAGTTTTCTCCAATGAAATACGAGAGACCATACAGAGAAGCACTGATAATTTAATTGGCTTCATAAAAGATAACACGTTCATAAATGTGCTTTGCTGCAGCTTCACTAGGATTTGACTGTGAGGTCTGAAAAGCACAGAAGTTCTGTAATTTATATAATTTTCCTTATTTAATGTTTAGTAGATAGCATTTAGTTTTGTTTGTTTGATCTATGGCCACCTTTGGGCTGCCACCCGCAGGGCCCAAGGTGGAGGGACAGGCTCTGCCAGGCCCTGCTGGTCCCCACAGAGGTGCCAGGCCCCGTGGTGCCCCCAAAACCTCAAACAACGTCTGGATGTATCTTATGGCAAGTGCAGAGAAAGCCAGACCTTGCTAAGATCCTTCTGGGACACAGGACACATTCCCAGCCCCGAGGATGTGGCCAAAGGGTGCCCTCTGCACAGGCTGGTGGGGCATGGTGCCTGGTCTCCTGGTGTTATTCGGGCACTGAGGAGTGAGGGTTTCACCTCATGCCAGATTGGGACACCATTTTCAAGGATCTTTTGAATTGCCCAGTCCAGTAAACAAGGCCAAGGCTCCACCACTCCCAAACACAGCTGTGGGCTCTCTTGCAGAAGAGTCTTTGCTGCTCGAGGCTGTTACAGCCATTAAGTTCTTCCCCAGCCTCAGGGGCGTACGATGTATGGACACAAAACCCAGAAAATGCAAACACAGTGGTCATCTGACTGCTCATAAACCTCGTTCCTTTAAAAAAAAGACAGCATTTTCACTGCTCTGTGGGAGCACATCATTGTCAAAGATTCCAGTTTCACAACATCTGAATGGACCTCTACAGTGTTAGCTGAAGTAAGATGAGTCCAAAGGAGACTCGGGAACAACTTTTAGGCATGTCTGACACCATTGGTCTGTGGGTGGGAAGGTATTTGTCATGAAAATGGATTTTTTATAACTTGCTGAGAACTCATCAATCAAATTAAATCAAAGAAGACTCTGTTGTCATTTAGAATGAATGGCAACCATCAGTAGCTATGGAAGAGGTGTTTTAATCTTTCGGAATCAAACCGTTTGTTATGCATTTCCACCTCATATATGTTTTTAGCCTTCCTTCTTGGATCCCACTAATGCCCTGTGAGACTGGTATCTTTCATATTTGTTATATTCTGAATGATTTCAAGTCCTCTTACCCCTCTGCTATCTGATCACTTCATAAAAAGGGCAGTCCAATAAGGCCTGTTCTATTCTACCACTGTGCACAAAGAAGGAACTATGATATTACCTTAACCTATTTATATTTTAGTAGAAGTGTCTAGAAAAGAAAAAAAAAAGTATATAGAAAAGAAGATGAAAAAAGAATGCAACAAAAGTTGGATGCTGTATATTAAAAAGGGAAGAATACAATCACAAAATCAAGATTAGGACATTACAGAATTAGGACAATAAAGCTATGAGGACAACCTTTGATTGTGAGTCCTATCTGGTTAAATAATCTGAAATCTCTTCTTTCTCATATGATTCTTGTTTTATTCAGGTCATGAATGGACTGTGAGTGGGATTCACTTTGTGTCATGTTCAAACTGATAGTGAGACTGTGCAAGATGAGTTGTTAGAAACCTGAGGCTTTGTGAACAATCCACTGGAGGAAGGCCAGCCATCACAGATTTTAAATTATCAAAACTGCTGCTTAGTTCAAACCACAAAACCAAAAGACATCATGTATCAAGAAAGCAAAGCTCTAGGTTGATTTAGTTCCTACAGACAGTAAGGAGGGGACGTGTGACACCCCTAGGAAACTCAGTGACAGAATGACCCAACTTTGGGGGGATAATGGACTGATTTCCCGTTTTTGTTTGTAATAAATTTGATGGGTTATATTTCTGGGAGCTTTGAAATGCACTTAAATGCATCTGTGTTGATATGCTCTGGTCAATCTCTCCTCTTGCCAATATCTCTGCTCTCTAATATTTTTATTCTTAGATTTGGAGAACTGATAGGAGCATTACTCAAACCCTTGACTTTAGAGAGGAGGAGGGCAGAGGAGACAAAAAGAGGCAGATAAAAGGCTGCCTCTTCAAATATAATGACAAAATGAAGATAGGTAAATGAAATTAAATGTTCTTCCTCTTTGTGCTAATTCTGTTTTTCTCCCCAGTGACTTATCTTCTGTCACTCCCATATTTCAATATTCTATTGAGGTTGTTTATGACAATTATTAGAAGAAATGACAAAGGAGATAATTGTCACAGATCAAACGGTATTTTCAATTCACATCAGTGCAGTTTTTCTCTGTATATAACACTTGTTTCAATACAATAACCTGAACAATTATTCAGGTCACATAGCATCTTTTAAAAGAATCTGAGGTTTATTAAAAAAATACATACAGACAAGATACTAATGATATTAATTTTATCACTGCCTGTCATACTAGATACAATCCAACAGCTCATCAAAGAGCTGGGGGCTGTGCTACACAGACCAGCTGAATCCTCTTCTGCACAAACTCTCTTTTGTATTACAAAAAAAAAACAAACCACAACAACCGAAACAAAACAAAACCAAGCATCCTAAATACTAAACTAGAATTTAAGAATATGATTCTGAATGCATAGGTACTACTTAAAGAAAGAGATGGAAAATGTTTTCAGTCCTGATGAAACTCTTCTTCACTTAAATCTTAGAACTAGGTGAATTTTTTTTTGTAGACTAATATAGCAAATAAAATTTACTACTACAACAGGTAGATGGCATGTGTGTTCCAACAAACACAAAATTAGCAAATTAGTGTTCCAATGAATACAATCAATGAATACAAAATTAGCAAAACAATAACCAGCTGTAAAGAGGTTCATTGCATTGAAAATATCAAGCACTGAAACTACAGATAAAGACAATATCCATAAAAAACCCCCCTGCTCATAACACAGGCTACACAGCTGTACAGAGGGGCTGCACCCTTTTCAAATTACCTCTGAAAAATGTTTTATAAACTATACTCATGAGTCAAAAGAGGTATTTTTTTTTTAAGAAAAAGTTGCTATACTGCAACTTACCGCAATTTTGTGTGTTTTTAGCTCAGATACACCTTCCTAAAGTCTCACAGAATTGCCAAGTGACAAAACTGGCTGGAAGACTGAGGTACTTTATCAGTGATGGAGGAAGAGAGACAAAACCAACAGGATGCACCTTCACTGATTTGTGCTGCTGACTCTGTGGTGGGGATCCCTAAAGTCCAATAAATTGGTTGAGGTGGGAACTACTAACACTCATATGCACTGCTCCACATCCAAATCAGTGTTTATTTCTGTTGCTATTTTATGGATAGACCCCATAGAAAAACCATAATTAGATAGATTTCATAAACTCTTAAAGGAGACAGTATAAATACTATTTTCTACGCTGCAAAATTTTTAAAGGAGCATCACTGTGTTTTAGGAAGATAGTGAATGAAAGGAATCAGTCAGGCTAATTAGGGCACACAATAGAATGGTAATTGAGGAACCTGACAGCAGTGAAAAAGAAGGGAAGTAATTTCCTGCAACATATCAGTGCATACTCCAGGGATCAGGAAGGTCTGCAGGAAAAGAATGGAAGGAAAAGATCATTACATCTCCAGCATCTCCAGTAATCACCTTTAAAACAGAAGGGAGAAATGCAACTCTGAGAATACTTCAGGGCAATGCAGAAGTTACTCATTTAGTCCCCAAATCTGTTCACAGTAGCTGCGAAAACTCTTTATTTTAAAGTATAATATCAGTAATGCTTTGTTTTACTGTTCTTTTTTTTTACTTTTTAATCGTTGTTCCATTGTTGAAATTAGCTGGGAGAGGACTTTTGGGGGGAAGGGATAAGGCAGGATTGTGATAAGTTTGTCAACACTGTAGTGAATGCAGCAACAAGAAATATCATTTATTGTAACTACAGAAGGAACCTGTGTTTGCTGGAATTTCTTTGTATCATTTCAGGAGGAATTAGTGCCCAACTTGAAAGGCCATAAAGGCCTCTCTTCTCACAGAATCATTCCTCCCCCTGTGTACAGCTGAAGACTACCAGGAGACACTGCAAACAGGCATAAGACCATATCAAATACTTCTTTCTGCAAGAGGAAAAAGTGGTCTGAATGGATCAGATGCATGTTGTGGCTAATTCCTTTTGCACATTATCTATCTCCCTGTGTCTGTTGGTGAGAATAATTACAAAATCATCATCTCCTGGTCTGAACATCATAACCAAATGCTAGAAAAATACCTCCCACTATTAGAAAGATTCAAATTGCTTCATACCAGATATATATATGTACAACATATAAAGTGCCTTCTCACCAGATATACGCACAAGAATTGCTGATCTATGGAAAGCAGTTTGTCAATCATATTATATCATTATATATATTATATCAAATGCTGTCATATATGTGTTATTCTCCCTCTCTGTCCCTTCTACTGAGATCATAAACTGTAGTTTCTGTCATCCCTCTCCCCATTTTTTCTTCTTCCTGCCCCTAGTATGTGAAACCTTTCTGCTTTCATCTCTATATATATGGTAAGTAGTTAGTCATGGATTTCTCTTTTTCCTGTGCAAGAACAGCCCACTGGAATCTGCAGAGGCACTTTTCTCTATCCATAACAAATTAATCTGCTATCCTGGGTTAATTAATTCCTATGATAGTCATTATTCAATTTGCTATGCACATGGGGTTATTTTGGAAGCATTTTTTTCTGAGGCTGTTTCCACTTTTGACAAAGACCAAAACCTCCAGCCTGAGAGCTGTTGCAATGATGTTTTGTTGGCTGGCATCACGTCAGACTGATTTGCTGTGTAAAAACAGCAGTTTACCAGAGCAGTTCTCAAATAATTAATGTCACTTGGCTTTGTGCCTCCAAAAACACTCAAGGTGTGCACTGAAATCCTACAAAAGCTCCTCCTGCCATGACTTACTGCTTTATTACAAAACTGTGGAGCAGCTTTCTAGAAAGGCACATCCTGAAGGAATGGAATATCCTTACAGGCAGTTATTAACAATAAAAATCTGCAGTCTCTATTTACAAGGTTACAGCTTCTTGTTATGGTCTGATTATAACATTGCAGTTTTTAATGACTTAAGATCTAAACCTAAATTTTTTTGGGTTCACTGCTTTCACTACAGCAATTATTTTTGTAATAGATCATATAAAGTGATGCAATTTTTTCTTCTCTCTGTAGCTGTCTCTTTTACATTAATATAATTAGAAAGAAGCAATAGCAATGAGAATACACTTTAACCCACTTTAAAAAATACCTTAAATAACCCAATATTTAAAAGGAGAGGCTTAAAATTATGCTCGCATTTTTAATTATGGTTACCAATATTGCACGTTCAGGTATAGATTTGAATGTGTGATTTATTTAAGGCCCTGCTTTATTTGCATGTAAAGTCAGGAGTTTGGGCACACAGACAAAATTACTGTAATCACGGGGAGAATTTAAATGCCCCAATCCAGACAGGTAACTGTAAAGTTGGGTAATTAATATTTAAAAAATGCTGAAATATTCCAATAAAATCAGCCATTTGGCCTTTGAAATAGAATCCTTTTGGATGTGTTTGCAGAAAAGCTCACAAGCTTGACTTTTAAACACACCAAACATGATTAGTGACTCCCAAACTGTTTCAGTTCTGACTTGCCATGGAAAATAAAGCACTCATGCCTCTGTGAGACCCAAATACCATTTTCTTTTGTATCATCTCTGAATATCCACAAACTCACAGGCAAATAATCTTGATTATTAAAAATTATTTTCAACCCATCTTTGTGTCTTCTACATTACTGTACTAAATTTTATGTAATCTTATTCTATTCTATCATTGTTTTAAGGCACAGAATAACACAATGTTGCACTTGTGAATAATAATTCTGTGATCTATGTCATCAACTAACACAGTATTCAAATACCAATTTTGCCACGGAACCAACACATAAAATTCTGTAATTAGTCCATTCAAGTTCCCCTTTCCTTTTCCCTTTCCCCCACATCCATGTACCCCGAACCACTTGCAGTACTTAGCCCAAAATGATAGTAACTATTGAATTGTATTTACATAGGTACAGATGACACCAATATTCTTGCATTTTTTTAAAATTTCATCATTGCCAACTTCTCCCAATCCATCACCACTACAGCATTTAGGTATATGTGAATTTCAACATATAGGCAATGCCTAGGTAACACAGGGAAAAGCTCTGACTACTGTCTCAAATATTCATCTACTGGCCTTCTAAGACAGGAATAAATCCTTTGATAATGCAACCCCAAGCCCATTTTAATAATGCAAAAATCATGAAGGTGCCCTTTAGCTGAACAGGTTTCTAATTTGTGTTTCACCAAAGTAGTTATGTGGGATAAATCTTCAATCCTTGTGTCTAGAATATTTCACATGATTGATGGCAAGAATCAGAGGTAAGTATTTCTACTTAACACACTGATATTTCACAGAGATGAACCATGACTTTAATATCAATTCTCAAATAAACAGGTTGATATGAAAAATGCTCCCTCCAAGAAGACTTCTAGTATTGATACAGAAATTTGAGCTTAAGGATACAGGTGAGTATTACTATAAAAACATATTATATCTGCATAAAGTCTAAATTTTTCCTAAAAGTGCTGAAGAAGTACCAGAGAGGCTTATTTCTAGTTTTCATCTACACTGGATGCACACTACAGTGTTAAGTACTTTCCAAATGAAGAAAATACCATTATCCCCATCCTCAACAATCCCAACCAAAACTTTAAGCTTAGAGAGGTCAATGGGACTTATTCAAGATTTTCTAGCACTTAATTATCCTGGTTACAGGTGCCAGGCCCTCACATGCCACAGGCCAGGTGGGGCTGTAGCTCTTTAAATGAGGAGCCAAACACCCCAAAACAGCACCATTAGGTCATCCAACAACTGAATTTACTTTATTCTTTTTTTCCCAGTTTTCTTCACAGCTGCAAACAGACAACCAGACATATTTTGCATGAAACTGACCTCTTAACTACAGATTGTTTAGCTCAAAAATTATTTTTTAAATTTATTAGCATCATCCTAGTAAGACTGTGTGAATATGGTATCCTGCTGTTCTTGTTATGTAAATTCACATGCCAGATTTCATTCTGAAAGAAAAATGTTTCAAGTTTTTAATATGCATATGTGTTTTTGGTAACATTTCAGGGAAATCACACACTTTAAAAAAAACTGGCAACAAATTTTATATATAATTTCAGATATTTAACGGATGATCAGACATATCTGGGTTAATCCCTCAACCAAAATACAAATAAAATCCAAAATTAGGATTACACAGTCCAGAAAAATGACAACTACTGATGCTGCATTGCCATTCCGCATCAGATTGTGAATTGAATTCTGGTAAAGTTTAACTCCATTTCAGCTTTTAAATACTCATTAAGAAGTGTGCAGGACAGTTTGCTTTTGAAATGATAAATATCTGCTGTTCTGAGGTGTGGACACATGACAGGAAGCAAGAGAGCTACAGCTCACTCACTGATCTATGGACTCTGGTTGTGTCTGACAGCAGTTAACATCACATTTATTTCACACCTGGGGGTGGCACATCGCTTGTATGTGGTCAATTTTCACCTTTTTCCTTCACTTACACTCACGTTTCTCATACTGTGAGCAAAATGACTGTGAGACAAAGGTCAGGGGCTGCAATTCTGACAGTAAATGAGACACTGCTGCCTTCAGGATTTGGAACTGTAAAATTCAGGGATCTGTATTCATCTAAAGAGTAACAATGGACTGTATAATTTGGCATCTTTTTCATTTTACAGACTAATTTTTAAATAGAAAACTCAAGAGAGACAAACAGCCACTCTGTTAAACTCAGCCACGATAATGGAACTACACTTGACATGTACATTTTCAATTACTATAAAAAGCCATATATCCACAGATGTTTAGTTTTAGGAAAAAAAAGATAAATGATATATAAATATAGATATAAAATTATATTTGTCACCCTTTTGGCATAGCATTTAGAGAGTATTTTAACTATACCTTATATATTTTAACTGGACTGTATGGTCATTGGTAACTATCACTGTAATCATCTATTCTCTTTTCCTGTATAAGAGGTGGGGTTTTTTTTCTTAGAATCTTCCAGATCTATTTCAAAGATCATCTATTTTACAGTGACATCATGGATCACTTGATTTGTTTCCTTACTGGTTTCAGTCTAAAAATTAGAAATTTTTCTTGTCTACCACCATGATCATACTCTCCTCCCAAGGTGTTTTTCCTGGCCTTTCCTTCTGTATTATTATTCCAGAATCTGCCTTTTTTAATCTATTAATTCTGTTTTTATGAGTATTGGGACATAATATCCCACATATATTCTCTACTGATTTTTTTTTTATGAATTCACAAAACTACATTAATTTTACTTGGAAATAAAAGGTATTTCCAGAGAGTCAGCCATCTGAGGAGTGGCTGAGGGAGCTAGGGTTGTGCAGCCTTGAGAAAAGGAGGCTCAGGGGACACCTTTTCACTCCCTATAACCACCTGAAAGGAGATTGTAGCAAGATGGGGATCAGTCTCCCAGGTAAAAAGTAACAGGAAGATGAATTTGATAACTCAGAGAAACCAAAAAAACCGAAATGGAGACCCTTCCATTTCCAAGATGATGCCTAATGCCATTTATGTGGTGCAAGAACTTTTGTTATGAACACTGCTTAAAACAAAAAGATTATCTTATATTACCAAGGATAGTAAATAGCAATCTTTTCGATTTGTAATCCTTACAATGATAAATGTTTTAGGGTTCAACAGAAGCAGAAGCTTAGGTCGAAAATGGAAATCAATATTAAATTAATACGTCTCATCTCAGTTATAAATTTGCATGTATACATTTCATATCTATCACAGCTGATAAAGAGGAGCCTGACTGGCAGTCCAATTAAGAAAGGCACAGGACTGGAGTTACAGGTAATTTCATTTAGAGGTAGCATTGGTCTGGGAAAACATATACATCATCTCTGGTACTACGCTTGATATCGGCTCAGGCTACAAACCTATAATATTTCTAATAAATTGGAATTAATTACACCTTCTCTCCACCCTCATCCCCCTTTCTTCCATGATAAATAATGTACTTGCAGAATGGATCCTAATCTGTTTCATACAGAATGGCTATGCATTCAAGGCATACAAACATGACATAAAGAGGCCCATCCTACCCAAGGAAGGTATACTCCCTTCCACTTTTGATAGTATTTGGAAGAAAACAATGACCTCAGAACCTTTTTTTTTTACAGAAGGACTCAAGACAGCAATCAAAAATATAAGAACAAAAAGAAGTCAATACAAAGAGGATGTCTGTGAGTTACTATGTTATGATACTGCTGAAATATAAAATTGCAAGCAACCTCTGTTCAGTGGTACATGAAGTGTTAGCCTTCACAATGCTTCTAGTATCTCCTTCATTATCCCAATTAAGTCTTTGAAATTTCATCCCTAATATTACAACAACTTCTTTATAGATTGCTTTCTACTGCAAAACTGAAGTATACACAATCTTAACGATGTTTGTGGAATAATGAGATTTAAATCAACTATGAGACTCCTAATCTTAATTGGCAAGAGGTGTGGGAAGATGCAAACTCTCCTTTCCCTATAATCTAATCAAACCCAGCAATATCAGCTTCCAGACTGCAACGTCAGCCTTTCCCCTGAAGGGCTGAGCAGGAGGTTAGGAAAAAATTAATCGTAAACATTAATGTAAATACCAAAAGTTCATACTGGTCACTCTAAGTAAGCCACCTCAGCAACATTTGAGCTTTCTCTTGTACTCTCTCACTTGTGTTGCTGGTACTGCTTTCAGCACCCCACCTCAGCAGGCTGAAGCAGAAGCTGTATTTTCTCAAGGAGTTAACTGAAAATAGAAATGTTTCCACGGGAAGCCCACAAGAACTCAGAAATCAGAACCACTACAAACTTACCTGGTCAAAGTCAAAGCCAGGAGGAACTTTAAATTCCATTCTTAATTCAGAAAGAAAGTATTTCTGCAAGAGCTTTTAGAAGATATTCTCTAATAGAAGGCAGAGGAAAGAACTCCTGTGGCAGTTGTGACAAACTGGAGTTTAGGGCTGGGCTGATATTGCATTACAGCTGCAACAACCCTCCTACCCTTGATGCTAATGCTCATCAGGTGCATTGACACTCAGGACATTGGGGGAAGACACAGATTGTCCCTGAATCCCAATGAGCAGCAGTCACAGCTCACCTCCAGCAAGATGGAAGAGTGAGAGCTCATCGGAATTTCTAAGCCTTCGCTTTGACGCGGAATCGTACGAGAGCCATGAAGAAGAGAGCGTGGTTCAGTACGATGTGACTTATCAGTTGATAACACCTGAGAGAGCTGAAAGACACAAACCAGGGCCTGCCCACCCTCTCCAGGAACTGCCAAGGAGCCCCCGGGGCTGGGGAGACACCACAGCACACCACTGCTGAGGCAAACGTGAGGAATCCTCAAGACTCTTGGATTATCCCCTCTCGCAGCCAGTAACAAAGTGCTAGAATTAAAAACTAACTTGACTTTTCAAAAACAGATTAAAAAGAAGGAATTCTCTTCACACCACAAACAGCAGTAATCCCTTTATGGCTCCTTAAGTCTACATATGCAAGTTTGCCTGGATTTCTAAAAACAGCCTGAAACCATAAAAAGATGAAGAGATACTTTTTTGTGTTAATCTCCGCACAGATAAGGTAAGATTCTAAAACCCCCAAGACAATCCCCAAGGCAGGGATGTCTGTTTGCCTACAACAACATTTCAATGACTACTAGCAGTATCTATCATCTGCCTCTCATGTTTTCTCTAAAACACACAGAAGCAAAGGTGAGGTGTTTGATACACAGTGGAGTTATGAAAGCAGCTGGAATTACTGCAATTTATGCATAACCAGCCAGACAAGCTGTTGCAGCTGATGGTTCTGCATTTTAGCACAGCCTGCTGTTGGCACACTGTTTAAATACAAAATATGATGCCCACGCATTCAAAGCAATGATGGAGAGCTAACGATCAGTTTTCAACGCAGTGGGCTGTTGCTTCCTAATTGTTATTTGGACTCATTTTTGATAAGTTAGGGCTGGGTTTTGTTTTATTAAGTATTATATTTTATGCAATATATCCTTCATTACATAATATCAAGCTGAAGGGACGAATTTCAGCTAAAGTGCCAAACTGCCATTCTACTGGGCAAGCCTGGTATGCACTAACCAGAAACATGGAATGAAACTGGTGTTTCTAGAATACCATGGCCCTCCAGGGCAAAGCTGGCAAGGGTTCCCTCAGGGTCAATGTTAGTAGTGCACCAGCCAGGATTTAAAATGCTATAACAAATTGAACATTATTTCATCAGATGCAATGTGCCATGGCTTCTGTCTTACTTTCACTCATCTCAGTGCACTAAAATAATTCAAGGGACATGGAGTTACTTTTCTTCTCTACTTCTTTGCCACATTAAGTTCAAGCAAAGCACACAGAAATAGAACTGACCTGAACAAATGACTGGCGGTTTCTCTTGGGCTTCAAAGGCAAAAAGGTGTTACAGGAAAAATGGAGCCTTTTACTGACTGTAGGCTTTACCCAGAGCAGAAATAGAATTTGTTAGTACTTCTAAATGGAGAAAAACACCTGGCAACTGCCAGCATTTCCTTTATATGAGACAACTTATAGGAACACTTATACGTACATTAAAATTCCCTGCTGTTGAACTGAAAGTCTGTTCAGAGGGTGATGCACTATACATCAAATGAGAAGTATAAACAATAATAAATATATAATAATATTTTGACCCTCACCCTTAGCAAACTCTAGCCCTTAATTTTGCAACCAGTTTGAAAGCTGCTAACATTGACTAGAAGTTGTTTTCACTGATCTAGTAAATTATTGTTAATTTATTGTGAACTTTGAAAAGGCGCATCCTGTGGCTTAGGCATTCATGGTCAGGAAGGAGGGTCCACTTGATGGAGTCTTGTACCAAAGGACAGTGGAAACAGTAGAGAGAGAAATGATTTGGTGCTGTCAGTACAGACAGGGACCTGGACACCTCATGTAAGCACTTGCACAGAATTTTAACTGGGCACTGCTAAGAAAACAGCCAACTAAAATTTAATCTGGTAAATTGGCAACCAGCCTGATTTAGTTTTCTTCACTGTATGCCAGATACCAGTATTTTTATTTTATTTTCATTACATAACCTCGTGGGTTTTGGGGGTTTATAACTCATATTTTTAAACACTACAGTCCAGTTCTGTCCATCTAGATTTGATGATTAGCCTGTGGTATCACAGAATTCCCTACGACTGAAGTCAGTGCAGGAGCATTGGTGGCTCGCTGAGTGCTCTGTGTTGGTGAGAAAAGGATCTTCTGAGACCTGCTCACAAACGAAGCAGAACTAATCAATCCCTCCTGGACAAGCTGATTACCTGGAAATCAATCAGTCAGGGAGCTTGTTCTGTCGGCCTTCAGGATACAAGCAAATACTAAATGTAACTTCCAGCAAAAGCAGCACAGAAAGCACATTTGTGAGGCAAATATCTGTAATGCAGATACAGAGAGCACTGAAGCACAGAAGTTCTTGTTACTGTCCCAAAACACTCTGCTGTGACATGGAAAGCACAGACATTCCTATTCCATCAGTCAATGTCTTAGAGCAACTAATTTTCCACCAGTGATCAGGAAGCTCAGAGCACTCTTTCATCAACACCCAGGGAACTGAACTAGGTCCTGGTGCAGAACACTTTGCCCTCCTGCTAATGCAGTTTGTGTTTCAGATTCTGTTTGTGACAAGCTTTGAATTCTGTTTGGGTTTAACATGGCATTACAGCTGCTGGGTGTTTCACTCTGTTACTGCCAGGTCCAGAGATAGCACAACCTGGGGAAGGAAAACAAGTGCCTGCAGCAACTGATTGACAGGCCTGAAACACCTGGGAGAAGACCATCACACAAGAAATAATGGCTTAGAGAAAAACAAATTAGGGGCCGATTTATATTCCAGGAGACATTTTATTGCCTGCCACTCTCCATCCCCCTGACATATTGTGATGGATTAGGGTGACAGAAGAGAATTGCTAGGTGCTGGTAATGACAATTTGAACAACGAGGTGAAGGAAACACACCATGCTCTGCCTCTCTCCAGAACACGGTGAGCTTATTGTGCAGGGAACACAACCATTAGTCACTGGAGGCACCTCAAGGTGTGTTGGTGCTCTGTACATTCACACTGTGGGCATCCCTAACCCCCAGTTCTGGTGAAGTTTAAGGGCAGTATTCTAAGGTCAAAAACTAAGAGGGAAATGAAGACTGAAAGCATTTCCAACAGCATTAGGAAATAACCACACTAAGATCTTTCATTTGATAACAACCCCCCAAAAATTAATGAAAATATCAAGAGCCACGTGAGTAGAGCTGTTCTGCCAAAGGAAAGTGGTACCTGAAAACGGATGGGAAGACTGGGCTAGGCAGGCAGTGTAGGTACAAATTCAACCATGGCTTTCCTATAGTATCAGTGGCCATAATCCAGCCTGGCTTCAGGTAGTGTGTAACCATGACAACTTGCCCAAAAAACCCAAAGGTGGAGAAGGGAAACAGAAAAGAGAAGAGAACCTTTGTTTTACAGCCCACTGTCATGAAGGGAGATGATTAGAAATGGGTCAGAATTCCCAAAGCAATGGAGCTGTTAGTGGTAGTCCTGAGACCTCTCAGGTCTATCACAAGAAGTCCCAGGACTGTCACAGAAAGGGAGTTTTTCATCAGACTGGGAGATTTCCAGGGGTTTCAGGGTGCTTCCATAAAAAGCCTGCATCCCCTCCATCAGCCTGGCTTGCTCCACACTGAGTCTCTGATACCTGCTGGCTTGTCACTAGAAGGGACAGAGGTTTTCTGTGCCCATGCTGCTCAGAGTGCACTGTGAGATGTAGCTTCAAGCACACGTGTTCTGAAGTGAGGTTCAAAACATCACCCTTGAAAGAAATCCTCAAAAGCAGAGGATTTGAAAAGGAAGATATGCTTGTCAGGTAAAACTGTGGCAGCTGCTGATGCACAGCAGCTGGAAAAATAAAGGGCATGATGTCTTACCCTCATGTCAGGGACCCAACCCTGGCACAGTCCAAGCACTGAGCTTGTTTTCACTTCATCCTGCCAAAATTAGAGTGTGAAGAAGAACAGGAAAAGAAATTCAGGGAGAAATCCAACAGCCTTTGGGCAACCCTTCAGGAACCAGCTTTGTGCTAGGTAACTCCCTGTTATGTTTCCAAGGTTAGCCCAACAATTGTGTTTTATTCTCTATAGTTACCTGAACCGGGTCAAGCTACCTGTTTGCCTTATAATGCTCAGAAAAATCAAAAGGCTTTTGGAGGGGATTCCAGTATTGGATTTGAAATGAAGGAAATGCCCCAAACACCTGGACAGTGGGGAAGCAGATGGAAATTCTAATGTTTCACACCCATTTAAATCACATTCTACATATGGTACTCTGTATGTTCACCAGACACCATTAATAGAATTTTCATTAGAAGATTTCATTTATATAAAAGACAAAGATCCAAAAATGTATTAACTGAGTTGCAGGTGTGTTTTGAGGTGAGAGAGCAATTATCAAGATCATTACTATAGCACATTAGTGTCTAATGGTGTGTGATAAGGATTGTAAAATGCCCACTGTGTACTTAGCTATCTTTCAGTTGGCATTCAGAGACAAAAAAAATTATCTGTATTGTATGTATAAGCTGAATGACTGAGAAAGTAGAGAGCACTATCAAATGCTTACAGATGTAGAGCAGAAAACCAACACAAACAGAAAAAAATTAAATGCTCTTTCATTTTTATAAACAGCAGGGCCAACTTTGGACAAAATGACCCATAAGAAGGTGCTGAGATGTTGTCTTCAGTAAAGTAATTTCTGTTTCCTAGGGTCTCTTAAAAAAAAAAGAGTGCATGTGTCCATGTGCACACACGTCAAAAAGACTACCAATACCAATTTTACATGCAATTTTTAAACAAAATGCATTTCCCCCACCACAATTGACTTTTTGAGCAAAAGATGTTTGGCTGAATCAATTTAAACAGCAACATGGAGTTTGGCAGCAATCCATTTCTGCTGAGATTAAGCCAGCTGCTACCGAATCCATTGATCCTTTTAGCTATTGATTTGTTAATTTAATAAAAACCGTAGTTTTAGAATGTGAACAAATTCACAGTGCTGAGGAGAGAGGATTTTGATAAGCTCTGCTGCCAGACTAAGCTGGTAACACTGTCAAATGAGAAAATCACACATGATTTAAAATATTAAAGATTTCCAATGTGGCAGATTGCTTAAAATACACCTCTAAATAGAAATGTGCCCTGTTAGAAAAAAGCTCTCATAATTAAAAACGTATAATCTTAAACCAGCAGGTCTACTCCCTTTGTCTTCTGTCTGTTAATACTAATGATTAAAGCCATTTTACTGCACTTAATGCTCCTATTTACTTTGAAAAGTCAAATTATCTTTAGGAGAAAAGAACAGATTCTACTCTTATTACAAGGAAAATTGTGACAACTTCTAAGCAAGGATCAGGTTCTCTCTGAGACAACTCCACACACACCAGAGTCCTTCACTGTGCAGCTCCCAGCTTTTATCCTCAGTCAAGAGCACTTCCCAACGGGCTGAGAATCCACAGCCTAAACATGCCATGCTCTGAGCAGACACACAATCTGTACCCCTGGCACTGGGATCTGCTGTCTTTGAGGCATTGTAAATGGAGGCATTACTGCCATTAGGGTGCCCTCGTTTCCTCATTAATTCAATTCCCATAAACGAACGCTGGCGACTCAGAGGGCCGCAGCTATGGCCGTGTAATAGGACTGCCAAAGTGACAGAGTGACCTCTCCTGCCCATGGTGTTTAGAGCAGATCAGCAATTTACCACCAAAATAGATTTTTCCCTGGAAAAATGCTAGCTGCAGAAAATGGATGTTTTTGAGGGGAAAAAAAAAAGAAGAAGTTGTAACAAATTTGTAACAACGTGCCTGTTCTCCCACCAGCTGTCCTGAAGAACTTGCTGGGGATCTACAACTTCAGCTCCAAATGCTGCCAGGAGAGAGGTACCTTACAACAGCTTTAAGCAGCTCAGAGGTGAAATTCTCTGTGGACTGCAACAGATTGAGGTCCCCTAATACCAGCATAAAACTGAAATAAGCAAAGTATGTGAGAAACTGTAAATATAACTCTTGAGGAATTAAATCTCCCACTTGCAATTCCTATTTTCTTAACAAGAATCAGCTATAACATTGGTCATTGCTCAGTTTAGCCTTCCGTGACACTAATAGATAGCCACTATCAGTGGCAGCTACAGCTAAGAACAAGGGTAGAGTTGCATCAGTAAACCTTGACAAAACAAAATAAGAAATGGAAGAAAATCTAGGAGTGCATGATGGACTCAAGCTTTTTATCATGGCCTTTCTGAGGAAAAGGTGAATGGAAGACTTGACATGGCCAGGCTTTGGCTGCTCAAACTCTTCTCCAAAAATCTGTAGCTCCCACAGCTGAAAAACGCATTCCAAACACACCATTCTACCCATACAAGCAGCTTCTATGGTTTTTAATTGCTGATGAAGCTTCCTAGGCACTGGATGGGAAATGCCAGTTTCTGTTTCAATGGGTTTCATGACTTCACTGCAGTCTTTTCTGAACTTTCTTGCACTGCAACAAAGAGGACATGCACAAAGAATTGTAGGGGAAAATTAGCAAGGATGTACATTTTCTCCTCCAAAAATTAAACTAGAACGTGTGAGAATAGGGGGAACAGCCCCTCAACAACTTCCACCCACAAAAGTTGTTTGCTTTCCTCATGGCCTAGCTATTGCTTTAAGACTTGGAACATTCTTATTCTATCCAATGTTTATACTCCTCATATAATATATCAGTGCAGTATTGTTATAAGGTGTATAAGATATAAAGATTAACATCTTCCCATTCTGCAACATGCTAATAGTACAAAGAGAATTCAAAGAGCAGTCTCCTAGGTGCCCAAGTGAACAGTCTGAAATAAAACACTCACATGCCATGCCAGAAGCTGAGAACACTATTTAATGAAAAGAAAGAGCAACAAAGAATTAATACATCACTGTTGAGACAAGAGCACCTTGATAGAGGAACTTTGCACATTTTCCATTCTACACAGGTTTGCTCTATTACTGCAGACATGAACATGTGTAAAGAGCACAACAGACAGGCCAAATTCAAGGAAAACTTCATGTTTGTCAAGGGACATGATGGGAAATTATGGAAAATACCAAAGCCCATAAAATCTGGGTAAGTATTAATGTGAGTCTTGAGGAAATCCATATACACAGAAATATTCACCAGCCATGAAGTTTCAGTCTCAACAGAAGTAACCCAAGGTCAAAGCTATGAATGGTGTGCAGCCTGTGCAACAAAAATGTAAATGTCCTTCATTCTATGGAACCACAAATGTGTTTAGCTACACTGTGCAACTGGTCATCAGCACAGCAAGGAAGGGATGACTCTGTTCCTCACAGACAGGCAGTGCAGATACTGATTACCAGAACTATAGAAAATCAGCTCTTGCTGTTATAGTCTGTCCTGTAGATGTGCACACACCACATCCACAGACAAATCTGCATGGGTCAAAGAAAACAAGGAAAAATAAAACTAAAAGTAGACAGCTTATTCACAGGCATCAGTAGTGAACAGAGAATTGACAAAACACCTGAAATTATTTTGAACTAGTTAAAAAAAAAACATTTAAAAGCTATCTGCTTGTTTTCTATCTCAGTTTATTTGTTATTTTGTATTGGGACAGCAACAGGTTGGTAATGTGACATAATCAAAGCAGCTTTCCACAGGGCTTAAAGTCAGTTTCCCTTCCTAGTCCTGATTCAATTAAAAATATATTGTCCTTTTCAGTGAAAATCTACCTTAACATGAAGATGGCTAAAACTGAAAGTCATGCCAAATCCCAAATACTCCCAGCCGAAAAGGTTTATATTTCAAGCTCTGCACTGCAGGAGCTGCTCTTTCTGGGTATCTTTAAAGGACCTTGAATGACATCACCTTGATGCAAGACTGAGCCTTTTGAACATCTACCTTAGCAGCTCCAACCATGAACAGCCATGAAACATTCAGTAAATTCCACTGACGTGATTAAATCAGACAGAAGTTGGGTTTTATTTAGCTGCCTTCAAAGTTGATGAATCCCAGAGCCATCAACAAGAAAATAAACAGTGTGATTGTGAAATGAAGCAGTAGATGCTGTA
Source organism: Aleadryas rufinucha (assembly GCA_013397815.1). Classification (NCBI taxonomy): domain Eukaryota; kingdom Metazoa; phylum Chordata; class Aves; order Passeriformes; genus Aleadryas; species Aleadryas rufinucha. Next base: position 27,531 of record VZTH01009546.1, on the reverse strand, counting down.
CACTTAACATGCACTTCTATGGCTCTTGGAACACTAAACATACTCAGGATAGGTTATTAATGTGAGAATATTCCAGTATTCCCCCCATTCTTTCAAAAAAGCCATTGGTCACTGCTACCTTTTGTGTCTGAAGGAGATACAACATTATCTTACCTTCTAAAGACTGGTGAATCAAATAATGTTACATCTTTTGATATTTCATCCCAATAATAAAACTGCCCTCTGGTGTTATCCTAGATGATTAGGAGAGGATGATTCCTGTAATTGATTCTTCAGCACAGAACAAAAAAAGTCAAGAAACTAAACCTGAAGCATAACAAAGAATTAAAACTTCAGATATTTAAATTTAATACGCAGCTTGCAGTAGAAGTGGTCAACAGATTTTCTTCCAATAGAAATCAGTAACTTCAAGATATACTTTTCAGAATCAATCTGGCTAGTTCTGTTGTAATAGTTAATGCAATTACAATAATAGGCTTTAAATGGGTTTATATTTCAAGTATGATTGTGCTGAATTGAATTATTCCCTACTTATTACACAAATATTGGATGAACATTCCTCATTTTCAACCCACACTTTTAAATTGATTTCCCTCCACTTCAGCACGATTAAATTTCTAAAATAAAGCAGGCAGATACTTCACACTCTCAAGTGCTGTCACAAGTAGTAAATCTTCTCTAGAATGTAAAAATAACTGCAGTAAGTCCAACCTCTCTATACTAATATGCCAGTGCCACATAGCTGAGGAAGTCTACAGAAAATTACCTGTTCTCAAGACCAGAATTTCACTTACACAGAACAATGCAATGGATTTTTTTCGGCTTTCCACTTAGAGATATTTGTTGATGAAATGTTGTGAAGCATGCTTAAGGTGCTGTGGAAAAGAAGAGTAAAAAAGGGTAAAAAGCAAGATAAGATGGGTTGGATAATGATTTTCTCCTCAAACAATATGCAGTGATCAGTTTTAGTTTTTGACTCAAGCACAATTGGATGACTGGGGCTCGGAGATTAAGTAAGAGTCTGGTGGACCCTTAGCAATGACAACTGCCAAGCAGCAGCAAGAAAAAAAAGAAGTAACTTTTGATAAAGATGACCAAGGTCTTTGGATCTCTACACAGAGGTTTTCCTTATGGCTTTCTCCATGGTTTGAAGGAGAGACAGAATCAGAAACTGGGAAAGACCACAACAACAAGAAACAAAACTCCACTATCTTACAGAACCTGTACAGGACAATTGTCTGCATTCTTTGACAACCAAATACTGCTGGAGCATCAGACCTTGTAGGAAAATTGACAGAATCACGTTTGGATCTATTTTTAAATGATCTGCATAAGCAATTTTAATAATAATTCTTAGTAACAAAGCTGAAATAAACAATGTATATGTTTCCTATAATAAAATATACCTGTATTAGATACCAAGAAAGGTCTGTAAATTATATCTTGTTTCACCATGCCTTGCCATCTTCCCAATGAGAATTAAAAACCCCCAAATCCTAAGTCAATATATCTTACTATTATATGCCAGAAACCAAAGCAGGAATCATTCCTAATTCTGTATCTGAGCTGCAGGAAGCGCTGTAGTTCATTATCTTCACCTTGTTTTTCACAGTCAGCTGCTAGAGCTTACAGTTTTCCAATATGTTCATTCTTCTCTTACAGTCAATATTTATAAGGCCAGAAGAAAGAGTGGCTGCTCTGCTGTACTTTGAAAGGGAGCAGATGTGCTCCAGACCACAAAGATTATTGGTTACATGGACAGAGGAGCGGGAGAACTAAAGCTGAGACACCACAACCCCAGGTGTAAATACTGTTAAAACTTTTATTAGATCCCCATCCTCCAGAAACGCGTTATCTGAAATAACATTTAATATTTCAAAAGAGTCACAGGGTGCATAAGAGCCTCTCTTACTTTCTCTCCTTTTACATTTTCATGAAGAGTCTAAGTGTATTCAGTTTTAATAATATATTTTAAATGTTGTTGTTTGTTTGATGAAGATGTTTCAATTCAGTATTGCCTGCCAATAAATAGAAAACAAAAATAATTCTTGATTCATAGCATCCCCAAGTAATTCAAGTTGAAAGGAATCTGTCAATCATTAATCAAGTTGATCAGATACAATTTGCCCTTGATAATTTCATGATGATTGTACCAAGCACCTTCTTGTTTTCATGTGCCTGGGTGTGGTTTTCAGGGGATTTCTCCACAGTATTCATACTGATTGGCCTGGATGCTCTTAACTTTGTCTCTCTTGAAGAGGGGTGTGACATTTCCTCTCTTCCAGTCACCAGTAACCTCCACGGAGCACTGTGACCTTTAAAGGTGTCAGCAGCTTCACCAGGACCTTGCCCAGCTCCCCTGAGTGCACCCAGTCTGGTCTCATGGGCCAGTCTCTAGTGAGTTTAAGTGCTCCCTAGCCCCATTTTCCAATACTTTGGATGATATTCCATTCCCACTGGGGCTCAGGGACTTGGGAAGCTAAAGAGTAGATGGTGCTAGTTAAGACCAGTAGAAAAAAAACCTGTTATTGCTCTCTTCTATCTTGATGTAATAATGATATTTTCAACTTCCTATCCCATTTGACTTCTGGAAGTCCCTCTGACTTATGCTGACACTTCCCAGGCAGCTTAAAATGCTTTACCACTGTTACATTTCCCCCCTCTAATTTCTCATTCACTCTGAATGGCAAAAAGCAATTCCCTTCTATCCTATAAAGTGACACATGCATAGATTTGTTACCTGACCAAACACTGCAAGACACAGACTAACGTTGGCAATCAGTTCATCTCTTTTCTTGAAAACCTGTGTTTTTCAAGCCAGTTTGGACTATAAATATTTTGGTCACATCCCACCATCTGCACTGGCACCAGCAGCAGCTCACAACCTCTCCTCAGCTGTTTGCATCCTCAGAACCCTCCTGACACATGGCATTCCTAAGTACTCTGAAGTATGCCACACATGCCAAGTTGGAGATTCTCTGAGCTAAATTTTAATAATTTGCTTCACTACAAGCAAAAGAGAGGCCAGAGAAACACCCTTATCCAATCTGTTAATTTCCTACTCTGTACTTTCAGTGGAGAATGTGTGATTTTCTATGGTTGAGTTTCTTTGTCTAACCTTACAGAAAATCATCAACATCCATCTGTTTATGCCCCACATTTAAGTGACTTCTCTGCTCACTGAACGTGAGCCATCTTCTGTGGGATGCAAAGCAGAACATTTTTTATTACCCAATTTTTTTAATGCCCACGAAGTTTCATGCTGTTTCAAGAGACTGCAGCAACTTCATTCTTCACTTTAATTATTTGTGGCCATATTTTGTGAGAGCAATAGTTGTAAATTCAATTCTGCTCCTCTAAGTGATATATAGATAGATATCTAGCTAGATAGATAGATATGCAGTCTTCTGTTATCAACTTCCTGAAATAACTGAAGCACTCAATACACTTCAGATTCATGTACGTGGATTTGTGATTTCAGGTTTTTTTTAAATGACTTATTTAGATTTAATTTCAGTGGTTTCACTTTTTCTAGCAAATTGTGCACTTAACTCCCATAAATTTCCAGTCACATTATTACCACTGGTAAAGCAGAGGTAACAGCTGCCACCCAAAGACAGATTCACTGTTCTGAAAATACACACAGATTATCCCCTACCCTTTATTCAAACTGCAATGAAAATTCAGGAATGTAATTAAAATTTGTATAATTACCCTTCAGAATCAGAAAAAAAAGGAAGATGTGAAGCAAAAATGTTGGTGATAAAAACTCCATAAAAATGATAAATACTTTAACCCCCTTTTTTCAAAACAAACTGAAATTTTATCTAAATTGTTAGTCTATCAAACATTTTGTGTTCTATATTCTCATATATGTGAGATGTTTTAAATAAAATATCAAAGTTAGCAACACATGAAAAATTCTGATTCAAAAAATCAACTATGTATAAAAGACAAGTATGAAGTAAGCTAAAGTAAGATATACCAATTTAAAATTATTTAACATATTCAAAAAAATTACATGTCATTTGATTATATTTTGTCTGTTAGTAACATGGATCCATTAAAAAAATCAAATTTGTATTTTTATTGTTCTATTAAATTAATTTTTTTGCAGCTGCCCTAGAATAACTGGACAATAAATGCCTTTGTTCTGATTTTTGAAGGAAAGTAAATCCAAACACTTCTCTGCACCAGGAAACCAGCGTTTGATCAGGTTGGTGGGCACTGTGCACCCTCAGCTCTCTGGTTTGATGCTAAAAGGAAGCTCACACTGGGAGCCTGGAGTGCAAGGAAATGGTTCTAACCCTGATCAGGGCAGAGTCCTCCCTTCTGGTCCCACACATTCCCAAAACTATGAGGTGCCTCAAGCTGGTCTTGATTAGAAGAGTCAGCCTGAGTCATTTTGCCTTCGAAAAGAATGATCGACTTCCTTAATTGGAATCTATTTCAATCAACTACCACAGGACCTGCAAGAATATTTCATACACAGGGATCATGAATGAAATCCTTCCTTTCCCATTGATTCCTAGTGAGCTTGGATTTCATTTTAAACCAGTTTCAAAGCATGACAGCAGTGGAAAACACAGTAACAAACATCATATAATCACGAAACGATGTTCTGAGGAGCAATGAAAGCATTACTTTTATTTTTGCTTCCCGATAAAGGGTGGGGAGTTGATCCTTGCTGCACTGAGAGTTTCAACAACAACCAAAA